>JARQSW010000471.1:269474-441780 GCA_030142375.1 Calameuta pallipes | reverse complement strand
ACAAATATGTCCACTGGATAGTATATATATATATGGTTGGAGATACTAAACAGGTATTAAACATGACGGATGTTTCTCCGATATGCCTGCTATGGCTCGCAGAATTACACGCAAAATTTATAATTGTGAAGATTTTTGCTCGATCGTTTTTAGACGGTATTAGAGTCGATAAGTGTATTGCACTACATTAAAAAAAAAACGTAACGCACGTTGGGGAGGTAAATGGCCGAAGTGTAACTTTCCCGCCGAGAAATTCAATACCCGAGAAAAATTTAAACAGTGACTGAAAACTCACGTAGTGCGCGCAGTCGACAACTTGACTAGCATATTTCTCGACGAGCGCGCGCGTAATTCGAAAAAAAAAAATAAAATAATAATTAACGAAAACAATAATGCCCTAGTGTCGTTACAAGGGGAGTAATTTACGGAGTAAAAGGAATAAGAAGAAAATAAGCGAAGAAAAAACGTGAGACGTTATTTTGTAATGACGTAGAATAACATTATCTTGTGATACAGCAGATTTTATATATCTAGTTTATACAGCAAAGCATTGTACGCGTGTATATTCTCTTATTTGTTATATCACGACATTGTCTGTTTTTTCTTTTGTAATAAAAAACCAAGGAAAGCTACGAAGGAGAGATAATAATGTACAAAGCAAAAAATACGTTGTACGATAAATAATTTTTGCTTGCAAACGAAGCGAACAGCTGCTAAATAAAACACGAAATATTCGTAAATCTGTACGCCTCTCACCATGCTGCAGCTTTGATCCTACATATCTTATAACCTATAAGTACGTTAGAAACTTTATACGAGAATATTTCACACAAATATTCTGCATGTATATATGTATATGAAGCACAATGTCATTTTATATCATATCGCACAACGGATTACTGACCATGGTCATGCAGTCACTAAATTTTTACTTATTTGAATTAGACATATGATTTTTCTTAATCGACAATTTTTAAGAATTATTTTTTTCTTACGCTCGTTCTGCCCAGCTGCTGCCAGATAGAAGAGCCGATAAAGGTACCGGATACATTCAACGTCGAACGGACAAGTTTCACTGGACGGAGAACTCGGAAAATTAGATCTTCTATTAGTTAGATTTAACCGTCACGAAAAAAGTTGACAGAACGCTCACATTACCGATTCTGGCTAACGAGGGATAGAATTTTCCGGCAGCGAGTGTAGCCCAGTGGCTAAGGGGTAGCGGATTCATGACTGAATTCACCAATGGATCTTTATAATTAAATTCGCCCACTTGACTGGAAATATGTAAATTTTCCGGACGAAATTTATTTAAAATAACTCATCGCTGACTGATACGGTATTTGCGTATTATTAGGATCACTAGTCGTCGTATCCCATCACAACATAGAACATCCGAACGACATCCGAATTATAGCGGCAATGTCCTACTGACGTCCGGTTGAAAAATGCTATGCGTATCCGGTAGACGAAGAAGACGACGGACGCGAAGCAGTATGACGTCTTTACAATGTTGTTTTATTGTCGATATTTATGTTGTCCATTATTCTTTTTTTTACCATTTATTATTATCATTAATATTATATACCCAAATAAACTTGTATGTTTAAACACAACGTTCAGCAAGGTTGTGTGTCTTATGAGTGCTCATCCAGTCAGCAGTGATATTTTCTAAATTAAATGTTGGCATAGAAATGCGACTTCAATCGTCAACTTTGAATAACGTGTGATGCTTCATTCGTCATGCTAAAAATTATATAAATATTATTTCATCTAGGTATGGTTTAGGTTTACCTCGTAGCACGATGAAAAATAATTTTTATTGCTTCACGTCACACTTTTTTCATATTTGACGAATCAAAAAAAATATTTTTAATTGCGGATTTACGGGCATCTATCGTACGTCAGTAGTAACGAATGACGACGTCTGTATGATGTATTACTAACATGTCAGTTTTGTTTGAAATATTGCTTGCTCTAAGCTTTCCGGCGTTCCGCGTGTTATTCCATCGATGGTTTTTATTTATAATTAAAAACGTGTTTAGTAAAAAAAAAAACATTATTTTATTGAACTTATACAACTTCGTCAAACTCGAAGCTGCGACTAGTCCGTTCCACGTGGGAAGGTAAGCTTGATCATTTCAAAATATATTTTCGGTGTGTCGTACCAGCATGCAGGACGAAGTAGAGTAAAAAAATTCATTATCATTTTATCTGTAAAAAATACTATAAAATTTGAGATCTTATATAATGAATATGAATTTGAATATTTACTTTTGTATATATCATCTTAGTAGGCTGTGTTCAGCAGAAACACTGCTAAGGAAACAAATACGTTTGATTAGTCAAATCTCACATTGTTGGAAGATAAACGATCAAATGACCAACCAAACATATTTGCTCCCTCAGAGATGTTTCTGCTGAATGCATGGGTTCAACATGTGAATAGTGTGCACAGGGTGGATAAGCATTTTTTGTGCAGTTAATACTATTTACATATCTTTGTTTCTTATTTATTTAATATATGTAGAAAAATATTCAGATTAATCAAGACAAGGATGTATAATCATAAATGATATCGAATGATTGCAATAAAATCTATCATTTATCTGTCATTTTTTTGTTTGCGTCTTCAGTGATATGTTTCTCATATGCCTTGTAAGCTTCCTCTGCCTGTTTCAACATTTCAGAAGTTAACTCATCAAGCTCTTTGTTTGATTTCAGTTTTGGTATTATGTTAGTTTTCAATACATCGTAGATGTTAGTTGTTGGATTATACATGAAGTCTTGAAAGCTCTAAAAATTGTGTGGCATCACAGAAAATATCAGAAAAAGTACAGTTTATACGCAACAATATATATGAAGAAATATTTACCAGCAATATCTTCTTTTTTGGACCCAGTTCAATAGCTTTTAGGTAATATTTGCATGAGTTTCTTGCATCTTTTAGGTAAATATTGTAATATGTTGCCAATTGCAGATATGTCAATTGCATTTTAAAACTGCAAAATTGATATCTTTGTAACATATTTGTTATATATTCAATAGGACTGTAATTCCCTTTCGTAACCTTCATCTTCAGATTTAAATAAGTTAGATCTGCTGTATAAAGACATAATGATCCTGATTCTTGAAAACACTTTAAGGCTCCCTACATAAAAAAGATACAATTTTAACTCAGATAGACTTATAGGATTAAACACAATGTTCAGTAAGTTTGTGTATCTTGTGAGTGCTTATTGAACAGTGACATTTGGTTGATACATGACGTATCAATAACAATTATTTTTCATTGTGCTATGAGGTAAACTTAAACCATACCTACTATTGTATATTTTGATAGAGCATATATAAAATAGTATTTATCTCCTTTTTAGCACAATTAATGAAGATTCACATGTAATGAACATTCACAATTGATGTCGCATTTTTATGGTATCATTTAATTTAGCAAATATCACTGTCAGGTGAGCACTCATAAGAACAAAGCCTTGCTGAACGTTGTGTTTAATCATATACATCTATCTGGGAAGGTATACAACATAAACATATTATAAGCCTAAATAACATACCTCAAAATCCTTTTTGCATTTCTCAAGGTATAGTCCTTTATAGTGCAGATATTTTGGATTAGAAGGAACTTTTTCTTCTAAATATTTCAGACAAACATCAGCCTTATCACTTTCTTTCAAACGAATAAACCCAAGTGCTAATTTTAAATAAATATCATATTCACTGGGTTTCATAGAAAGTATCTTAGTATATATGTTTTTAGTCTCAACAAAATTTTTTGACTCATATTGTGTATGTGCATGGTATGTACCAATATATGCATTGCAAAGTAACAAAAATGCACTGTGGAATGCCTTTTGTTCTCTTGTATTTGGCATTGCATAAAAACCAGAACATTTTCTTTCTGTCCTTAAACCTTTGCCAAGAATGAAATACCACAGTCCATTGTTTGAATCTAGTTGAATAGCTTTTTCAGAATTTCTTATAGCTTCAACGAATCCAGCACCAAAATAAAATGACCATGCTATAGCTCGGCATCCATATAAGGTACCTAATTCAACTGTATCTTGATGGCACGGGTGAATAGTTTTAAAAATACTTATTATATCTGAAGTTTTCTTCATTCTTTCAAGTATAAAGCATTTTGTTCCTTTAAGAATATGATCTACTGCCTTTATGGATATACCATTTGGTGCACTAAAATCAACGATATGTTACACATTGGTCTTAAAATTAATAATTCTTTAGATTTTACCTTTCAAGTTCAATAAAAATTTGTTCAGAGACTTCAATTTGTTTTAGTGCTTCTTCTAACTTATCATCTTCAGTGTATTCATATGATGTCATCAAGGAAAACATTAATTTCATTAGAGAAATATTTTTGAAATCATTATTATCTTCGTCTATCCAATAGGAAAGCCTTTCATTCTCACGGTTTAATATTCTTCCTGAATAAGAAGTCACACTTGACATATCCCATGTGAATGGACAACTCAAATGTTTCAATTCATCCATTTTGGTAGAAAACTCTGCAATAAAAACACTTTCTAATTTGTGTATTTTACAATAAACAATTTCATGGTAAGAAACTCAATAATACAACGGTGTACACAAAACATTTTTTCTCATTTACAATTTATTATCTATCCCTGTGTAAATGATGAATGAATCTCTTTCTGCATCAAAGTACGTATATGATACAATTTACATTTTTCTTTTTCTCAACAACCAAATCTCAAATCCCATCAAAGAGATATATCAGTTACACCATAGCTTACATAAATTCTATTATTAGGAGCTAAATCAAAGTTAAACAAATATGACAAACGCATTTTCCGGAATGATTTCGCCAAATTTTGTTGTGTATAACTAAGTACAGTCTAATAAACGTACTAGTTTGCTAGTTTAAAAGAACTCAATATTAGCTTTTTTATGCAATAATTAAAATGGGCAAAAAATCTACATTCGTCAATAAAATCCACATGTCTAACGGATGATTAATAAGTTATCAACTTTCTTACCCACGCGTTGTATTATAATTTAAGCGTATATTTGATGTATCTTTGTACTTCTCAGAAAAAAAGCATAATGACGAAAAATTAGTAGTAGGTAAACTTTAAAAGTATCTAAAAGCAATTATTAATATTCGAATTAACGATTTCATTCGTCTTGATCACAATGCACGTTAAAATCAAAGGCACCTTAACAATTTTGTTTAAACAATCGTAGGTATTTGTCGCAAAATTCAGGAATTCTATTTAAGTCGTATATGATTAAACGGATTCATACCACGCAGGATGGCTATGCAGAGAGTTAGGGACTGCCCCGAAGACAATGAGCTGATATAAGCGTATCACAAAATATAGATATACTATATTGCGAGGTCTCGAAATAAAATACTCATTGTCAGTTGAAGTTGATCCCAGTGGCGTAGCTGATTCTCGGTATAAATGAATCATAGACTCTCTTCAGTCTCTCCGAGACTGTACGAAACAAAATAATCTTAAATATTACGAATTGCCAATTTATCGTGTTAAGCGTTAACGGGCTTGGGTAGAAACTTTGAGAGTAATCTTCAAATAAATATCAACTAGCTATTTTGTTAATGTTTATAATGACAATTAACTCAGCCGTACTATTTCAATCTATGATCCGTCCATGAGTTTGATGTGTTTTTTTGGCAGATCGAAAGCAATGAACATTCAAGGCATTCGTGTCATTGCATAAAATGTTCGTTACAATTTATGCATATACATGGTTTTACCCTAAATATGCTTTATTTGTCTACTTTACTATATATTTACGTTATTTTATCGAAAACACCAAACTCGTGGACTGATTATATGTATTTCGAGTGATAAGCCATAAGGCGGCGAGTGCTCGTCAGAGGTTTGGTGGCTAAGGAACCCACCTCGCCAGATTCACGCAGTCAAATCTGCCGCGAAAAGGATAGTGGCGACGTTCAGAACATTCAGCCAATCAGGGGACAAGGGATGAGTAGGGAGCACTGAAATGTAAGTATTCTGTGACGTCTACGGCATTGTTAGGGGGTGTGCAGAGATAGATAGCGAGGAAACAGGCCAATGGAGGATGCTGCTTATCGCACAGGGTACAGTTACTAAAAAAATTTAAGCTGAACTAAAGCACTGCGCACGGGGATGATTATAATCTGAGATAGTGGCACACATTGTATTTTATTTGAAAGACTGATAAATATATATATTTTTTCCATTTTTACAAGGCTTTACGGATTACTTGACCGCAGTGAAGACTAATTTTAAAAGACATCGTAACTGTTATTTAACACTTTCGCTGCCGATCTCGCGCCAGCGCGTGATGAACCGGCAACGCTAAAGAGCCAATCACGCCAGTTGATGAGTGGACGTTTCTGCATTGCTAACGTATACGTATTAAATTTATTCAATTTTTTCTTTTTTTTTCAATATTTTTGGGCGTTTGACGATACTTTCTTGCTATGACAATAGATACTTTTGAGCTCACCGACAGGCATTTTTTTCACATCTGTGCAACGTCTTATTATAGTAAAGTTGCCCGGCTAACTTCACAGAGGTGGATTTCCGTACCAATAAAATAAAAATTCGAAAATTCGACGTCATTATTTGGTCGATCCCCAACTAGTATTGCCATAATCGTCTTTTACAATTTTGGACAGAACCAATGATCACCAAACCTTTTAACTAGTTTATTTGTAACCGCCAAACGATTCTACGTCGATTAAGATCTCACGGAATGTTCTTACTTAAAAAATTAATATTTCTTTGGCAAACTCATTGCCATCGTGTGACCTACCCTCACCAACATTGCGCTTACAGTTTTTTTAAAGGTTTTTGGTAGAATCAATGACTGCCAAAATTTCTAAGTTATTCGTAACCACCAAACGATTTCACATCGATTTACCGCCTTATCGAACAAAATCGGTTATTAAATAAAATATGTCCGACTAACTTCTCGCTAAAATTTGTTTTCAATATTCCAGAAAAACTATTGACTACCAAATCTTTTAATTAGACTACCAGTCTCTACCAAACGATTCGTACAGAAAAAATTAAAAATTTTTTTTTCATTTCATATTTCACTAAACTGTGGGAACCGGCCTGTCACCTGGTGAGTAATTTTTAAAAGCTAAACAGACGAACGCGTTCCGTTTCCATCCATGCTTTCTCATCCACTGAAGTCGCAAATGGCCGCCTCTAGTCAACAGCCGGTCGTGAAGAATTAAGAAAGGTGTTGTACGTGAAAAAAATTGTTTGTGTCGTGGAGAGACGCATGCGAAACATGTAAAACAGTGTTATACGTGCTGTGGCGTAGTTTAATTTTTTTTAAATTATATTAATCAATCACTGTAGTTCGGTTCGTGTGTATATACAAGATAATTTTTCCGGGCCGATTTTTAACTCAGTGACGTGCGTCGTTGGTGACCCACGACTTCGTACACAAGAGTTCTTCGAGGATGAGCACGAATAATGTTCAAGCGCTTTTTGCGTGCTCCAGGTGCTTTTCACGACATCCCTTTGAAGAACTGTCACCTGGACAACAGTTGTGCAAGGTATTGGGATTTTGGAGTTATACGGACTCCGTTTAGTACATCGTGGGCCTTGCAAAAAGTACCCAACCTGTATTGGCGTCTACGACTTTTCGAAACCACGACGACATTCTGTGCTAATATTAGAATTTTTCATTATCTTTAAGAAGAGCGATAATTCTCGTAATTTTCTTATGAGCAAAAATATTTTGATATATTGGAATATGAGCTCTGATATATTTTTCCACTGTAGATATCTTTAATATTATTATTATTATTATCTTTGATTTGTTTAGACAGCAGCTCAGGTAACATGATATTCTCTGAGAGAATGTAGTTTGTCTTGATTTTTATAACATTGTATTTGCAATTATTATCATGAATACAATCAGAGTTTTTGGAGTTTGGTGCTGCAAACTTATTTTCTTTTGTTCATGTGTATGCAGATCCATTGTTATTCATATGCCTTGTAGCATATGTAGCAATGTAGTATCATTGTTGTTTTTTTTACATCAATAATATTTAATATTTTATTTCCATGAATAAATCTTATTTATTAATATACATACTTTGACATGTGTAAAAATAGAAATGTGTTTACTTGTAGGAATGCCGTGGTGCTTTTCCAGTTGTCAAGTGTACCTATTGCAGATCAGAATTTCAACAGACTATGTAAGTAATAAGATTGTATCAAAGTTATAATAATTTCATGCTAATTCACTATATCCTTATATTATTTTTTAGCAAGGGTAACACAAGTACGATATGTAAGAAGTGCGAACAGAATGTGAAAGCTTATGGGAAACCTTCAGCATGCGAATATTGCAATACCATCGCAGCGTTTATTGGCAGCAAGTGTCAACGATGCACAAACTCGGAGAAACGCTATGGACCACCAGTAACTTGTGAACAGTGCAAGCAGAAGTGCGCCTTTGACAGGCAGGATGAGGACAAAAAGGTATCGTAGCATGTTTATAGTTTTACACGGTATATGTATTTCCTTTGTTGTTTTTTTCTGGTTGTTGAACTTACATATACATATTACCGTAGACGAGAAGTCTCTAGCTGTGCAAGTGTTGTTTATTACGCGTTTGTAGTTAAATGGCACTCAGCTCGGTTTCCATTGCGCTTTTTCAACTGGTCGTGTTTCACAATGAATCCCAATAGAACGTCTGGCATTGCGGATAATACTACGTTTTCACGTGCACTTACATTAACTGCTTAAACTGAACGATGATTTTGATATTCTGCCATGACTTCTTTTCTTTTTTAGAGAACGAATAGGCATCAAGTGTAGTTTCTACAGCTAAGTCCTCTCTGTTGTTGGTATATGGTAATATTACTATTAACGCTCAACATTGCTATAATGGTTACAGTGCTCTTTTTCGTTTTTAGGTAGATGGGAAACTCTTATGCTGGCTTTGTACTCTCTCATACAAGCGTGCGTTAGCAAAAACAAAACAATCGGATGCAGAACGAAGGGCTCACTTGAAGTTAGCTCAGCAGCGAGCAGCAAAGCACAAAGAACAAAAGTAACTATGATCCCAATATCTAATATCAGAAGGTAACATCATCTTAAAAAATGGTTCACTATATATTATCATCTATTTATGAGCATTCAAATGACATTTAAATCTTCCTTATTAATACCAATTCTTTCTTTCTGCATATCATAATATAGAAAGTATGTTTCGTTGATGTTATAGTAGTTCCTTAATGATGACAATGATAATCTAATTGATATTGTCTTATATCAAACGAGATATTTACATTATTTAAATTTTCTGTTTATAGGTTAAAAGGCCATAACAAAAGACCTCACAGGGTAGACGTGACGAAATTACCACCACAGTCTGAGGGTAGTGATGCTAATGGTCCTACACCATTGAAAGCTGCTAGAATGGCTGGTGTTCACGATCACGATCCTAACAGTTCTGATCATGTTGTGGCAGTGACGCAGCTCAAGGAGAAGATTGCTCATCTCCAGAAGCAGATCTCAATGAAGGATAGTCAGTTATTGTCAAAGGACAGGCAGGTACGTTGCAGAAAATGAACGTTTAATGGCTAATGCATGAAATTTTGCAATATAAGTCATTTATGTTTATCTGTAGATCACGGAATTAAAGGCGAAACACTTTACAACGGAAGCGGAATTACGTAACAAGATGAAAGCCACGGAGAAGGAATACGAGACGAAAGTATCGAATATGCAACATAAGATATCGAGTTTGCTGAAGGAAGTTGCGTCCCTGTCAAAGAGCACCAAGCGAGGCGATAGGGTGGCTGCCACGAAGAGTGAAGCAGGGACCAACAGCGGAAGTGGCACCGATAGTCCTGTACCTTGATAAGGTAAGGTACTTTTATTTCTCTATCGTGTGAATAAGATAATATTTCTGTAAATAACGATACGGAGTCACTTTTAATTACATTGATATGTAATTATTTCTATTATGTTCCTGATCAAGGAAATTAAATGGCAATAAGGAGTATGCTAATGAGAAATATAACAGTAAAAGCTGTTTATTTTTTTGAAAATTACATTAGTGCTTTATGCGTGCTGATTAATCAAATCGTAGATGATGAAAAGTTGACGATTTTTTTTTTTTTTTTCAGGGATTTGGTTAGCCGTGACAACGTACATACTCAATTAACCATACCCACTCAGATCACGTGGTACATTAAGGAATAGCGAATTGTTTCCATTATCGAAACGAAATCTGTATTATTTTTCTAATTACCATAGGAATATATAATTTTTCATTTATACAAGAATCTGTCCTCTGTTAACGGGCGACAGGGAACGAAGTGCAAAAGGTCGAATAGAGACGCGCGACGTGCTTTAACGTGAAAAATCTTACGAATGAAAAGAAAAAGAAAAATCATGCCTATAAAAACAAATTAAAGAGATACATTCTCTTTCTAGCATGATTATCAATTAATTTTTTTTTCACGAAAATAATTTCGTGTCACGAAATTTATTGTCCGTCGTTATTGTCGCACGTTGCGCCGTGATAAATGAAAAATGAAAATAGCAAGAAAAAAAAAATTATGGCTATCAAGGGAAACATTTTTTATAGCTAGTATCAAGCAATTGGGCCTCTCAGTGGTCTTAAGAATTAAATCGATTTTGAATCCGGCCATTCGGAAGAAAATCTCACTGACATATTAATTGTAAGTATTTAGGCGCGTTCGCACGAGTGATACAGTTATGATTAATTATCGAGGGGCAAATATGCTCCATTGAAAATTGAATAAGACACGGTTGATGATAGTCACCGCGTTAATTTTTTATTGCGAGTGGCGTCCCTCGCTCTATTATCCTCGTTACAAATTGTACGGCCGCTACGATCTTTTAATATTTATAATGACTGTAAAGACGATGATTCGGAATTATGGTGGTTGTAGAGAAAATTTACAATAAAACTATGAAAAAGAAATGAAAGGAAAGAAAGACGATGAAAAAAGTTAAATGAAATATTTTTCTGTATCCTTGAATTATTTGATTTGCTAATTACCAACTTACTTACTCTGGATCATTTTCCTTTCATCCTTCTGATCCTTGATCAATAAGGTTATTTCGTGATGTACGGTATCCATATTGTATATATTTGTTTATTTTTTAATATCAATTCTTGCAGCATTTTGCGTTTTGGGAATAGTGATACTTGCATGTAAATATCCAACAGCCATATATTTATTCTTTATTTTAAGAAACAAATGCTAATTGAGCATTACCTAATCGATAATTGTAATAATAATAAATGCGTAACAATTTTACTATTTACGAATTATAATGATAATTAACGTTTAATTTATAATCGTTTAAATACGAACGCTCTCGCGTGTCATTCTCTCTCTCTCTCTTTCTTTCTTGTGTTTTCTTACTTTCGCTCTCTCGCACATTCTCTCTCGTTCTCTCTTGCGTGTACATGTACCAGGCGTATCTTGTTCTTACTTTTTGCCGTGATCTTCCTTTTTTTTTTTTTTCCGTATAGAATTTCACGTGCTCGTGTCTTTATTTTTATCTTGCTCGCATTTATGTGTCTGTAGTACAGTACAGTTGGAGTTGTCGCTTTTTTTTCTTTTATTACTAAAGAGACGATAAGAACTAAATATTGCTTCTTGTTTGTTGCCGAGGCGATTAGTCACTTTACTTTCCTTCAATTAGTTCACTATTCTCAGCTTATTTACAATTTCTTCTCTCTTTTTTTCTTTTTTTTAAATCAACTCTCATGCACGCTCTCTCAATTTTTCATATCGCGCATTTATATTATGTAAGTATTAGCTTCCTCCCTCTTAATTACTTACACGCTTTATTTATACATAGGGATAGTGCGTTTTATGCAGGCAAGGCAGGAAATCGCAGGCAATGTACAGAATGACACGCGTCCCTACGAATTACGTCGGACGTGGCGGCTTTTTGGATAGAGACTTCCTCTCATTGTTGTTATTATTATTTTTCAGCTTACCTAAGTTATTTTTTTTATTTTTCCTCTTTCGAAATTACCATTCGGTACATCGCTAATTAAAGAAATCTTAACAGCCACGAGGGAGAGCAGCGTTGGCCATATAAAGAAAATTTCGTTTTATCCAGAAAACATAGAGAGGAATAATTCAAATCTTCTTCACTCGTGGAGAATTTTACAAAATGCCAGTTTTAGTTAATTTTTTTTTTCTTTTTTGGTTTTTTTTTCTCTGCCGTCTCAACGCTCCGTTCGCCACGTCCAAGAGGGATTCGTACTTTTGGGTAGAAAAAAGATATAATATTCGCGTGACACGTGTATTTTCACCGGGACCCGCGTTAGGCTCTCGTACATTTCGATAATATCGATCAGTTGCTCCTTGTATCGTTTCAGTCGTCGGAGCGACACGTTGGAAAATACACGAGTCTCGCCTGATTGGCCATTTTAAATATTGCGAGTATTTCGCTACTATAGCGTACACTAAGATCTCTTTTAATTATGTTACTATTTCACCGGCATTCCATAAAATGCCCGAATCGTCCACGTTGCCTGTAACGTATGCGCAGATTAACATAGAGGGGCCTGAAAGAAATTTTCTAAAATTTTGACAAAAATTCCATGTATTAAATTAACAGGGATTCGTTTTCGTCTGTCGTACTATTGGATCAGATTGTGGTTTTTTTTTGTATATTTTTTTTTTTTTTCTAACGAAACGATTTAGAAAGTAATGTATTTTTTAAAAAAAGGGGATTTTGTAACCCGTGATACCAAAATCTGTATTGCTATACGTTTTTTTTTTAATGTACATAAGTATAAACGGCCATTTTTTAAATATATTAATCAGCGATGCGTTTCTTTAAATATAATCATAGAATAGCAATTCAATTTTCTCTCTCTCTCTCTTTCTCTCTCTCTCTCTCTCTCTCTCTCTCTCTCTCTCTCTCTCTCTCTCTCTCTCTCTCTCTCGCTTACTTAAATATTCGTACGCGCATTCTCTCGCTCTTACATTCCTTATCGTATTCTCGCCCCGTTTTAAATCCTTCGTAATTTTCCGCTCCTTATCAAACGATTGTAAATTCCAGCCTCCATTTGAATCACTGATCTATGAGGATATCCGTTGTGTATCTTTATTTATTAATTTTCCATCTCGTTCCTTATAACCTTCGGGTCGCGGTAGTCTGCGTTCAGAGTGACTTCATCAATGAAATATGTTTTGTGATGCTTAAAATTAATGGAAGTAACGAAATCGCATTAACGGTTAATAACTTATATAGCGGAAGTGCACGAACGACGATTTACCTAATTAATTAAAATCTCTTTGAATTTTTTTTCTTCGTATCCAACCTTGCAACTTGCATTTGGAAGAAAATTATACGAAAGAGGAGATCTCTCTCTCTCGCAGATTCCAATGTTAATCCATATTTCTTCCTTAAATACGAATAAAGGTAAAAGAAGACATAGAGGACCTCCTTTGGAATTTGTATCCACGAAAGTTTACTGAATGCCTTTACGAATACTGGCTTGTTTTTATTATTTTTCTTCAAATACGCACAAAGTACGCGAATACTTTTAATCCGCCGTAGCAAAAAAGATTTGTGCGACATTTTATCATAACCGTCGACCATTTTGAAATTGTTTCGGAAGTCCGGCGAGAATTCAAGAAAAAGTTTGACGGGGAAGCAGAAGACGGTAATTTTTTTTTTTTGTTTCGTACAAAAAAAAATACACCTGGAATGTCCAGTGTCGCTGGCTGTGAACAATTTTTTTTCTCATTATTTTTTCTCGCATTCTTTGGAAAAATTACAACGAACCGCACGAAAGCCGAGATTCGAAGATGAAAAAGTTACGAGCGATTAGACTCAATGGATTCCTTATTGTGATTATCTATATTTTTTTTTCTCGATCATTTGTGCCTTTGTTCCGTTATTATTGCTGCGTTCGTGAACTCTTGCGAAGGAACCATCGAATGAATACTGATAAGCATTGTTCGCACAATTTTCACGTTCGTAATCGCTTCTCGTTATACTCGACTTATCTTTTTTTTTTTTTTTTTTAAACACTTCCCTTATCTTCAATTCATTTTCGTTTCCTCCCTCCTCAATGACTTGCACACGCATTTTTTCCCCACTTTCACCCTCGTCCTGAGACTCTCATCCACTCATGCGCGGAACGATAAGAAAATCGGCGCTTAAAAAAATATATATATGTATACCTTATTTATATATAAGTTTTCAATAAATTACTTAATAAAATGATGAAGATGAATGCTCGCGTTCAAGTTACCGTGGACGCAGTCTACCGTTCGCCGTGTGATTCTACGCAATCGAGTGTCTCACGCTCGTTTTCTTTGCTTCTTTCTTATTTTTTTTTGCTGTATTTTCTTTTTTATAAAGTTTCATAAATAAGAGCTTTTAAGTTACCTTTTTCTTTAAATTATTGAATAATTAATAATAATGTTAGTATATACAGGTACAGGTCTCGTAGAGTTGCAGTCGTGTCGTCACTGGTTTTCATTTTTTTTGTTTTTTTTTTTCATTCTCAATAAGTGGCGGGTGCCGACAAAATCCGCCAGTGTTCTTTCATCCTCTCTTCTTTCACACTCTTTTTCTTTCTCTTTACTCTTAATTCGCCCGCGTTTCATTTCGCAGCTAGAGACGATGTGTCATGCGCGAGGGGAGTCTCGCTTTCTTTCTGTATCAGAGTTCATCTTTATGATACGAATAAACGAAGAGAAAAATAAAAATAAAATAATACACCGAGCATGAGAAAAATTTTTTCTTTTCTCTCTCTCTCTCTCTCTCTCTTTCTCTTTCTTTCTCCTTCCATTCGTTCTTCATCACGAGACACAGTCCTCCTCACGCATCGCTCTCTTCATGAAAATCATGAAACATGAACAATAAGAAACAAGATTCCTTGTTCATTATTTAGTAGCTAATTAAACAATTTTATGAAATCGCACGTAAAATCGAGGATCCGATAAAATTGTTTATCGTCCAAGCAGCAGCACGAATAAGTTCCAAAGGATCTTGCACCAAATTGTCAGTTAAAAGATTTTGGCTGCAGGGCGTTAGAAAGCCAGAGTCTCGAGCCCTTAAGTACACTCGATAATGTGTGGCTGTGAGGTTTCTATGACGCTCGGTCGAGCGACAGGATTTTCGAGATTGTGAAGTGACGTCGAGTGCGGACCATGCGCCCCCCCGTTGCGCCTTTCATAATTCTCAATGTGCTCCAGTTCGCATTCCTTCGGCATATTGGCTGCAAACGGACACGAAGAATCGCTTATGATTAAATTGACCTTGATAAATTTTTCTACCTATCATATATAAAATTATTCAATGCGACACTTACCGACATTCATGTCCGGACCGTATTCGTAGTAGGTCGGCGAACCAACCGCAGCAGCCAATGCGAGTTCATCCTCAATATTATTGGGTCTGCAGCTGGTGGTCTTCCAGTGTGTCCTGAGACCACTGGCGCTTATGTACTTTTTGTCGCATCCTTGACACGTGTAGGGCCTCTCGTTCGTGTGCAGCCTCTTGTGCAACTTCAGATGTACAAACTGCGTAAACTTTGCCGGACATAGGTCACAGGCGTAGGGTTTTTGACCAGAGTGAAGTCTCAGGTGAGTCTTAAGATTCGAAGTGGAGCTGAACCTCTTCTTGCATATCTCGCACTGATGTGGCTTCTCGCCTGTAATAAATATAAATTATTAAATAATTATTGCGATGATAATTTGATTCAAGGCCGATATCGCTGGGTCAGTGACCTACCTGTGTGCACGAGATGATGTTTCTGAAGATGGGCCAGTTGCGTAAAGCTCTTGGTACAGACGTTACACTTGAAGGGCCTTTCACCGGAATGGGTCCTGAGATGAACTTTGAGATTGGACAACTGACCAAATGTCTTACAGCACACGTTACACTCGTAATGCATCTTCCCATCCTTTTTCTTCAGTGGATACGGAAGGGACCGATAACCTCTTGACCCTTGCGAGTTGGGACTCAGGGAACCACTTTGCGAGCAGCCATGATCGTCCGGTGATAATGAACTGGCTGGTGAGTATCTGTTTATAGATGCATTGGTAATCGTGAGTCCCGGATGATGTCCTAGGTGAAGATTGTGCGTGCCAGTGATAAGGGCTTGATTGCTGTCCATCTGCATCGTCGAGGAAGTTGGCAGCTGGTGAGAATCCAGTCTCCTGTCGTTCCTCTCGTAAAGATGATTGCCAGTTGGAGTAGGCGAGTATGCAGTGTTAATTGATAACGGAGCATTGTGATGCAGCGTGCTGCTCTGATGATAAAGATTGTACGGATAGGACGGCGACTGTATCGGAGATATAGGTGAGACACTGGAATTCGCATTCATGTAGATACTACTGGAGTCACTTGACATCGGTGTGATACTGGCGTTGGTATAGAGGATCGTGGTGGCTGGTGATGGACTTTTTGATTTTCGTTGCTTCAGCAGACCACCTGGTGTGGACGAGTGAAGACCGCTGGTGGAGGAGAGGACTGTGCTCGAGGAGAGGACGTTGATACCGGGACTGCTCGAATGTATATGAACAGGACTACTGGAGTGAAGACTTCCGGTATTGCTACTGGGACCGGTACTGGAGTGGAGATTGCCTGAGCAAGGATGGACCAAGTTACCGGATGGTCCTGTGCTCGAGTGCAGGTTACCGGAACTGGAGTGAATTATTGAACCGGAACTAGAATGCAGATTTCCAGGACTCGGAAGTAAACCGCTCGTCGAGTTCACGATGTTTGACGCTTCCGTTTGCATTGGTAGATTTGAGCTGGAGTCAGGACTGCATGGTAGGATGTTCCCGTACCTGTGGGACTTCTTGTACGAGTAGGCCATCTCCGTGGGGCTGGACGGTGGTGGCGTCACCGAGTCCACGTGGCTCATGTGGTTACCAGAATGATTATTGTTAGTATTGTTGTTGCTGTCTGTATTATTGCGCAGGAGTATGTTCTCCAGGATGCTACTGGAATTTGTCAAGTACGGTGGTCTCCCACCGGGTATTGGCATAGACGTTGCTTTTGCTTCCGATTCGTAAAATGGCTTCTTATCAGTCATTTCATCCTCGTTCGAGGAGGAGAGCACCGTGTTCTTCTGAATGACCATCGGCGAGACTGGTTTCTGTAGTTGAATTTCCGGCGTAACAGCACCGCTCGACAGCTCGTCCTTCTCCTTAATGTTCTCCATGTTCTTCGTGAAGTTGTTATACGTCTTCGTGATCTTTATCTTCACCTTTCTGTACTCGTTCTTCGCCGCGCTGTCCTGCTTCAGGACCTCGTTGCTCGAAGTCTTTGCATTCTTACTGAAGTCTAGGACGTAGTTGTTCTCCGAGTCCGATTCGCTAGACTCTTCCGGAGGTGTCAGGATCTCGTCGTGGTAGCCATTCGAATGGTAACCCTCGTCGGATCTGACTGAACCGTCTGTCGGGGTCATCTGCGAACGCCTCTCGTAGATGCTCGACTCCTTGAGCGGCGTCGTTTCGACCGCCGGTGGTATTTCTGCTGGTATCGTTGATTGTTGTACCTGTTGCCCTGGAAGTTTTACGGTCGGTCTTAGAAAATTTATTTGTAGTATTTTTTTTTATTGTCATTGACATGTGCATGGAAAATGAAAAATTGTACAATTTTTTTTTTGGTTCTCCACTTACTTATTCTCTGAAGCATTAATTCGCCGGTCAAAGGATAGTTGAGCCTTTCAGCAAATTCTCGACAGTACCAAACGAGCAATTCTTGATTTGGCAATATCGGCTTGATGGTATAAAAGTAGATGTTCATCTGCGATTTAATGTCATTGAAAATTATAGCGAACAATTGCGTTTATAGACGTTCGAAAAAATCAAAATTTCATTTCTTACCTTATATTGACAGGCAATGAGATTTTGGGATTCAGAGGAATAAGCTGGATTAACGTATCGCATCCAGTTTGACTTCTGTACGTCATAGCCATCAATATAATAGAACAATTCATTGTTTTTGTATACCTGTATACAATAGGGTTATATTAATTATCATTGAACTATTTAAATATATTTAATCAGTGATAAGTACAGTCGATTACAAAATTTTTATAAATATTATCTTACCCTCCAGAAATATTTTCGATTCGCATCAGCCGGTACTGAATCCTTCGTGTAAACTTGTCCTACCAAAGGACCGAAACGGGTTCCTTTAGGTATGTAACTAGTACTCCACACGCCCAGTACCTGAATTACGAAAAAAAAAAATGGATTTTTATAAGACTAAGATAAAATGATATAAAAATGTAATTAGATTAAAGATCTATGCCAGCCATGTATTCATAAGTGCATCAAGGCAATAAGATACTGTCTTACCGTTCGCATTCGCGTACAGAGTAAAATGTTCACACGTGAGGCGTATGCGATAAAAAAATATATAAATACACATGAAATATAGAAAATGACAATATTTACCATTAAAAATGACTAATTGCATTAAATAAATTACCATTCAGCTTTATTACCATACGTGGGCGTATCAAAACCAATCCCCACACGAAGAGCATTAGCGAGATGAAATTTATGATTAAACGACATCGAATAAAAAAATTAATATAAAAAATTATTCCTGAAGCTCAAAATTATATTCGATATTTCTTGCTATTAAAAATCCTCATTACTACCAATCGTCTAATTAATCAATGAATAACACAGCTAACGAATCGACCCATCGGCTAGCACGCAAAGGGGCAAGATCGTTCAGCCATTTTGAATTTACCGATTTTCAAGGTCAAATTATATTCACACAAATTCGAATTGTATGCTGCAGTTCAGATGAATAAAAAATATATTTTTTTTTTCTTATCCAACAGCCAAACGATCGTGCTTAATACGAATTGGTCGATTGTCGCCACGACTCTCACCAAGGACGGTTCGAGAAAGGATTCTGTTGTAGAGGAACGTACATCGTTGAGTGCCTGGGAGGGTTTCAGGACGAGATTCCTGGGTAAGGACGCCTCAGCTCGATTCGGATCGTTCGCCGATGCGGCAACATCCGGTACCAAGTAGACTGCATGCTGCTCGAATTCCTCCTCCCTCAAGGTCGCGTGATCCCACTCGCTCGACTCCATTCTTCCCTGCAACCAAGTATAACGGGAAAATGAGATACGAAGAGTACGAGGAGGATGAAAATAAAGGTAAAAGTAGAAGGATAAAAATGGATATATTCTTTTAGGTATTTTACGAGCGTCCGAGTACTACAAGATTTTATGGACCCGAGAGACTGACGCGTCTTTCAACTTTCGTCGAAGAAGATGGACAAAAATGGAGAACCAGACAGCTTCGCTCTTACGAAGGGCGTCTTACTGGTGTACTAGTATTGCTACCAGTAGGTAGTCCACCTAGTATTACTAGATACTATATAGTAGTACCATTTACCACTTGGGTTTCTAGTACGGGGCCGATTGCGGTACTTTTCGATTTTTCCAACTCGGTTTCTATTCATATTTCTAACGGTACCGATACCGACTGACTGAATCGTGCAATCGTTATGTGGGACGTAAATGTTACATGGGCGTATTTGGGCCCCAGGAATACTTTCGTAATTCCTGCTTATATCTGATAATTATGTCACTGATACCAGACGATCGTTTTGTCTGCTTCGTATGATAATGGACAATAGAATCGATCGATGATAATTTTTTTGTTACTCGATACCAGAAAGCTTAAGGATCATTTCGAGGATCGCATTTGGTTGTGACATATGTTTTGTGACGCAACTGAATTTTGTTCCATTATTTAAGCTCGTCGTTACAGGGGTGTCACTTTTGAATTAGTAAAATGTCCTTGACTGTTTTTTTAATATTTGTCGGTTGTTAATAACAATTGAATTTATTATAATTCCCTCCACGAAATCATCCCCTTGAATAATCGCTTCAACAGTGAAAAGTGAAGTTGCTCTTACGATTTGGCGATGGCGGCGGTGTGGTGCACGCTTTAATACCGCGAAAGTGAAACCCGTCCACGCATTGATCGGTTGCAGGGGATGAGATGGAGTTTACACTCCTAAGACCATCCCCCCTCACGGCTAGATTTTTCTTCAACCCCGTTGCACACAGAACTTCCTCACCCTTACTTGTATATAATACGACACTTCAATACTCCGTGAATTTTCAATGGGAACGAATAGGGTTGAACAAACCCACACCTCCCCCCCTTTTTGCGATTGTGCGTCACTTCCGTATAACCACCCCCCCTTGAACACTTTTTCTTATTCACACCCTATAACTAATCAGCACCACACTGTACAGTAGTCGAAGAAGCATGTACGGTGATTATGTATATTTTTTTTATTTTAATTTGACGGGGAAGAAAAAACAACCCTTATTTTTTGAAATTTCAATTTTATACGTTACGAGAGGCTCTTTTATTATTTTTGGAGGATCTTTTACGTTCCTCTTTATCTTGAGAAGGGAACCGGTCGCACGCCAGAATCTTTTGACACTGATCGCTATCGAGTCATCGCAGATCACTCGTGGACAAGTTCGTGCGATTTCGTTTCAAGAGATCATTGATCTCGGTACGATCACTAGCGCTGAGGAGTCTCGTAGTCAGGCAAGTTCGTTCTGTCGACTGGCCGATTATAATTTTATTTGTTTATTCGGTCCCCTGTCGACTGGTTATCGATTAATTTTTATTTTTATCAGCGCGGTGCTTATGCTATCACTAGATTTTTTTTTTTCGAATTATTATCAAGAATTAAATTTTCGTTTGTTCTGTGATCACGAGAATTCCTTTGCCCCTTTCTTTTGATATCTTTTTACGTAATCCTGTAATTCTTCAAGGAGATCGAGGCGTAAGTCATTGTTTTATAACTCGCGATTTTTAATCGGCCAGTCTCGCGCGCTTCAGCGCGATTCCGGTGCAACGATGTGCCGATTTTTTTGGACATTTATCCGGGCGAGACGTGCGATCGATTACTGCCGAACCACTTTCGAGCACTATCGATTATCACGACATGAGAGCGCCGTCTTGGGATTGGAGAACCCTAGTCCTTTATCGTTGTCCTTTTGACTTCTACTTATCACGCACGATATCAAAATTGTCTTTCTTATTGGTGATTTTTTAGGGTAAATTCAGCAGGAGTCACTGCACATGATTTTTTTTTTGGTTTCATTTATTGTTTATCAATAATTGTCAACAGACACTGAGCAAACGACTCACGGAAGTACTGATCGAGAATTTTGATAAATTCGTTTAATCGAAATTTTCTTTTCTTTTTTCAATTTCAAATCCCCTTTTCTCAAAGGAAATAACGAACTTCACTGATTTTCTCTCTAGAAACAGTTCCACGGTTCAGAAAATTCGTATCATCAAAGCACCGTCTCGAAGCACGTCAAAAAACGATAATTAAAAAAAAAAAAAGAGTACCCAAAATTGCATCACAGCAAAGTCACCGTTGTAAAACCAAAAAAAAAAAATAAATAAAAAAGCCGCTACCAAGTAACGGCGTGTGAAAAAAATCACAAAAAATTTAAAAAAATTCGCACAACCCCCATCGTCAGGAAAAACACAAAAATCGTCTTCGTCAATAACTAAAAAAAAAATCGTCTAGATCGCGTAACGATCATTCGAACATGGAATGACGTGAAAGGAATAAAAAAAATATCACCGCAGGGACTGTCGAGATAGTAGGTACAGCACTTATGTTATACAGTCTATAATTGTGATCTTGAAAAATCGATCACCAGTATATACACATATATACCGATAGTCATTCTCAATCCGATCACAACTCTCGCACAAGGTCTTCCGGTATGTAGTTTTGATATCGCGTAAGCTTTTTTATCTTTTCGGGAAATTGGGTGAAACGCGAGGTGTGTTTGCGGATGGCACAGTGTAGAACTCGGGAAGGCCTGACCTAGCCCAACACGAGTCGGCTTGGCTCGGCGTTCACGTCGTTGGTATTGGTGGAGGAGGCGTTCATACACGGTTGTGCCAGCAGGCTGGCAGACCAGAGCAGCCAGAGGTGGTGCATTTCTCTGCGCTGCGCTTTCGATCGACCCGTTGCCAGAGTCTCGCCATCTCTCTTCATCGAATACTCTGGTCTCTCTTATCATACTCTCCAAGCCTATCTGCGTCCCTGTCCTCGTCTCTTAGCCGAGAGACCGAGAAGAGACGATATTGCTATCCTTGTCGGTTGCACTTCCTACATAGTTTCATCTTTCTCTCACCTTCGTTTGGTTCCCTATCCTTTTTCACCTTGCATTTCCGTTTTCCTACTCTCTCGCTGTCCTCGCTGTCTCTCTTCACGTGCATTCGTCCCTACCTCTCCTATCACTAATACTCCTACTGCTACTTGTATGGATTACCGTGGTTACGTGTGTCGCGAAACCCCCATTTTGTAGACGTACCACGGGGGCATGCGCCGATTCTGTTTAAACAGGTAGTAATCGCTGTTAAATAATTCTTTACAGTTTTTTTTAACATTACTTTTATCTGTTGCGATTTAAATGCGTTATTTGCACTGGGATTAATATTGATTTTTTAACATTTTTCATATGTTAGTGTACGAACGTTTATACCGGAGAATTTTTCGAATTGAGGTAGCGCGAAATGATTTCTGGGTAAGGCTACCTGGTGCCGGTGTCGGTAGATACGCTACTGCCGCTGACAACTATCTATAGATCTTGTGAATTTAAAAATTCTTTTTACTGCAAGAATTTACTTGGGAGTTGTGTATATTTTTATTGGGGACTATAGACTCGATGTTTATTCGATTGATTGGAGGGTTCGTTGAACTTGAGTAGTGGCTAATTAATTGTTTAGAATTTTTGAGGTTATGCATCAAGCCTGTTCTACGTGGATACAGTAGACTCGCTTTATGGCTAGATACTCGTATTGGTCTAATGGCGTAATAGAAAATGGTGCGAGTATCGCGGACACACGGTATATAGATTCTTGCGTGGCTTACGGGTCCATGGTCTATGTCAGAGTCATGGTCACAATAATGGGAACCCCCTTCACTTTGGTTCGACTTGGTTTTGCCTGGGTACATCATCATCATCATCATCGCCATAGCACTTGTCGCCGTTGCGATTGGTTTAGCTGATGTGCCAACGAGTGTGACCGCTATAGCCATTTGGGCATCAGGCCCAGAAGGTCGATGAACTCAACTGGGACCACGAACGATTCATACCGATTTTAGAACCACGGTCATTGCCAAGACTGTTAAAACCTGCAGCCTAAACCATTGCCATTCCCATTGCCATTGCCAGAGTCTAATCCAGGTTGGAGTGGGGCCTGATTTTATCGGTCCCAGCCGGTCGAGGCTACACTGCGAAATTAACGTGGCATCGTTGCGAACCGGCCCAATCGCTCCGTGTTAACGACCGATTGGCTCGAGCGTTAAGAGACCGAAGCGGAAACGTCATTCTTATCGGAAAATTTCATTCTAAAAGGCTTTTAAGTCTGAGCAATGGCGAATCGCTTGATAATGGGCAATTGGGATTGGCTGTAATGGCTGACGGAAATTCCAGGAGACTGGATCAAGATTGGGAGTTATCTTTTTTGGAATAATTCACGGTGATTTCCGGTTTGGGAAGTTTTATGTTTTATATTTTTATTGGTTTCTGTCTCCCCTCCTCTTCCCCCTCCCCTCATTTTTTAATACCGAACCCAATTATTACAGTTATTCGTGGAATTTTTCAAAGTCATCTTCACGCGAAATATTTTAACGATCATTTAGTTACTTAAAAGAAACGACCTTCGCTCCGGAATTTCACTTTTCGACCAATGGATTATTCAAGAGGAGATTACTCGGCGTCGATTCCTCGTACGCTAGATCTTCTGTGCGAATCGTTGACGTGCCCTGACCCAGTTGTCATCGTCAGGTCGATGACCTTTTTCACCATTGTAATAATCATCGTACCAGATTAATTTCCGAGACATTAATTATCTCCCAACAAGCATTTCCCATAGGAAGATTATCGACTGTCACAATAAGACATCCATTTAATATTGTATTCGGATCAACGAAATCAAACAAAGAAAACTTTGAACCATAAAGAAAATCGACTAACAAATACATCCATAAATCGAAATAAACAAATCAATAAATTTTTATAAAAAATCACCTTTAGTCGCCATTTTGATATCACTACTGTAGTCACAATCACCCGTAATAACATCCTACAGTTATTCAAAGAGAACCTTCGGTACCATAACGTACCATAAATAAAAATATAAAAAGAATCTATAGAGTGACACACAAGTAAGGATAACGAGGAGTCAAAGTGAAAGATAACCATAGCCAACAACATTCAGATGAATCGAGATAAATATGACCTGAGAAATCGAGTTACGTCGAGCTACACTTATTATCCCACAGTGCACAATACGCAAAGCCGATCCGAGATGAGCACCAAACGGAAAAGCTAAAATGTAAACCGGAAAAAGGCAAGGGGGCAAGTGAATTAGCGAAGTGAGTTTGCTGCTCAAGAAACTGACTCCCTTCCTTTCCATCGTTCTTCGTACCTTTCCTACCTTCTTCGTACTCTCGTATAGCGGCGGCCCGAAGAAAGAAGGTCTCTCCCGGTCATTGTCCCACTTGGGAGTCAGCTTGGACTTGGACTTGGACTTGGACCGAGTCCGAGTCGATTCTATGAGCCATGGCGAAGTAGGTAAATAATATGGGACTCCGATACCTAACGTTTTGAATATTAAAAAATTAATTAATCATCTATAAATCCTTATCTAGTAAACGGAATGCGTGATCTGTATTATCTGGTACAGCTCACCTTGTTTCAAATCTTGAGTACTTTTTTTTTCATATCCATATGCTGAATGGTGGATTAAATATTACAAAGGGAGGGGACTGACGTTGGAAACCAAAAAATCACCGAATAGATACGTCATTCGGCTAACTGTACATATATGTAAGCGCTGGTATCGTATTGAGGATATATATATACACACACATGACACGTATGTCGTGCCTGTACGTATACATAGAATTGTGTCTCCATGTACGGACCCAAAGTACGGTCAGTTGGGACTGGCCAAAAGTAAAACCGAATTCTTTTTCATTCGTGTCAGAACGTGTGGGTTATTATTGATAAAATTTGTGATTTACATGCGACAGTTGTTATGCATGTTATTGAGTATATTAAGGATTATTTATATATTTTTGGGACTTAAATTTTGATCAAACATTTTTTTTATCCCTGAACTTCTTTAGGGTTTGGGAAACAGGAGAAGATTTTTACGAATAAATAAATTAATCAGAAAATAAAAATATATATATATATATATAGATACCATCATATACCATATATACCAATGGGCAAGATACTTTGGGTCTGATTTATGACGTCATAGCTCGATGATACTTGCTCATCGGTCGCTGTCTGCTACCTTTGGTGTGTAAGGCCCCTTAGATGATGGTGTATGATTTTGGCAACACGTGTCGAGCCTGATAGAAATTAGACCTTGAACTGGCCTGTACTGATATTCATAATTCATTGTGGGCTGGGACCAGGGTTCCAAGCTAGAATATATCGTAGGTGGAATATTATAGCAGGACCCCATTTAGTAAGGGGAATGTAACGTGTTATCGTGACAATGTGGCTAGAGTCATCGATGTCAGGGTAGGTAAATCAGGTATGATGAATATAGTAGGATTCTAATATTCGTTTGTTGGATTGAAAAAAAAAAAATGTATGACGTCACGACCGTTCAAAATACGAGGTCAAAGTATCTATGAACATACGATGGACAGTGCTGCTGTGTTGCGTAATAATGGTACGGTCTAAGATGGCAAGGAAGAGAGAGAGAGAGAGAGAATGAAGAATCGGAGAAGAAAAAAAAAAAAGATCGAAGATATATCGAGATGTGTTGCAAGTATCTCGCGAGGGCAAAGCCATCGTCCTGGCCGCCGAGCCAGGATACTTCGTATCCAAGTGGAGAACGTTAAATGAGTTCATTGACCCGAATGTGCCGAAATGATTATAACAGTATACGTATACCACGGTGGGTACCTAATAGTTCGGCCAAGTGAAGGGGACGGCCCTGAATTTTTGAGTTCGATTCTCACAGGAGGACCGATTTAATGGGTTTTTCTTTTTTAATTCTGCGGGCCAAAATACTTTTTTTGCATACGAAGGCAGATGCCCAATAAGCATCGAGAAGTAACATATATTCTTATGACAATTTTATAAAGTCTAATTATAGACGGTACCAATGATGGGTTAACGAAAAAAAAATCTTTTTTTTAAGATAACTTTTTTTGGGATATCTTTGTAAATTGAATGAAGAGAGAAAGATTTTTTTCGAATTAATAATAATATCGTTGCTACCGAAAGAAAATGGCGGATAATTTATTCGGTGCGTATAGATAGCTCGGCTGGCAAAAGTACAAGTGGTAACGTGGCGTGCCGTGTCAGATGGTCGCTTATAGTCGAGTAGTCGGAGTAAACGGCGCTTCGTACGTGCGACCGCTTTCAATGGGGCACGTTAAGTAGTAGAACGCCGACACGGGCAGACGTGCGAGCGAGTTAGATGACCGCTATATCATTTCGCTACCGGCTCGGTTCACCGTTGGGTTATTGAACCCGACTCTCTTGCGCTGCATAACCCATTTTGTAATAGCACACTTTATTTAACCGGCACACGCGGGCCAGGTCATCGCAAAGGGAAACTAAAATTTTAAGACATTGAATAAATATATATATATATATATATATATATATATATAATTTTATATTATAATATTATATAAAATTTTGATTTTTCATTTATATATATATATATATATAACAAACTTTTATAGAATTTGAGAAAAATTAAACAAATTTTGATTAAAAAAATTTTTCTCGTGTCCAATACACGTTAATAGAAAAATTTAGACTTGTCGGTAAAGTAGAAAATTTTCGTAAACGTAAAATTTTTTTATCGTTCTTACCAACGTCTTTCATTTACTTCGTGGTATACGACTTTCATACTTTTATGGGAAATCTCTTTTCTTTGATAAATTCCTTACTGTGCCAAGTTAACTACGTTTAAAGAGACCGATTCGTTACTCTCTATTACCTCGAGTAACATTCGTGTCGACGTCCTCCTTCGCGATGCCGAGCGTCAATTTTTGAAAAGAAGATGGAACGTAGACGTTGAGAGGAAGAGCGATAAACTAGTGAGAAGAGAAGGAAGGTAGAAGTAGAAGGAGGAGGGATAAAAAGGCGCAGTCGCGTCTTAAAAGTCGCCACGCGAAAAGCATACCAGGTACTTTTCTGTCTCTCTCTCTCTCTGTTCCTCTCTCCTTCGTTCTCTTTCTCTCTCCCCCCCCCTCTCTCTCTCTCTCTCTCCGTCTGTACTTTCTAACCCGAACGAAACCGTTACTCTTTAGTGTCTCTAGTCTTCCGTTCCAGCGCTACCGCGAAACCTCTTGCTTTCCGCCATTATTAAATGGAAAATGAACGAGGAGCGGATAATCGAAAAAGGATGCGCTTGGCAATTTAAATCTAAAGATCCTGAAATAAAATAAAGCCGAGTTCATTTATTTCCGCATTGAGCTGAGCTAACTTCAATGTCAATGCCAGTGTCGCCCTTTCACCTTATATAACGTATAAATATGGCAACACTACTGACTCATGCATATTACCAGATCATCGTAAGCTTCTCTTCTTACAATTACAAACAGGTGAATGATCGTCATAGATATCAATCGAGTATCGCGATAACAAAAGAAAGCAAAATTGTACAAAACAGTCAATAAATTATTTAACACATCCTCGATACAGTTCCCACGAATGACTATAGTAATTCAATCAACCAGATATACCAACCTAGAGAGCGGAAGTCGTGAAATCGAATTGCGATCGATCGCCTACATATTTTTTCTTCTCCGTAGCCTCTTCGCGCGTCTCTCAAAGGCTATTGGTCTAGATTCGCGCGGTGCGTCCGTCACCTGACCGGAAATCGTCCCAAGAATAAAACTGGGTGACGACCAAACTTCGCGACATTTTTCAATGCAAATTATTCAGGATCGGTCATCGTTCAATCGACGATCCTTTTGGTATAAAAAAAATGTCATCAAATTTCCGTAACACATTTTCGCCACTCTTTGACGTCTCTCAATCTTTCTGTTATCTTTTTTATTTTTTATCGACAGCCAATCGTTTCTATAATTTAATTATTCGAACAAGAAGTATTAACTGATCTACTTTTTTTTACTCGGACTCGCTTGTCGCTCGAACCCTTCACTAGCTATAGGCCATAGCTGGCAAGGCTAAAGTGAAGCGATGTGAAGTGAACGGAGGGAATCTCACGGCTGACGGCTGGCCGTGACTTTACTCAACTCAGGCGGCACTCGGGCCGGCGCAACGCGTCAATGTAGAACGGTCATTGACTCCGTGGTCGCCTCTGTACATACTCGGTAACCACAAGTTCCCTCGTCCGTACGCGCCTCGCGAGTATCCACGACTTTCGTAGACGCCTTCTTACGACAAACGAGACACCCGTTGGATGGATTCGCAATTCCGTGTAATACTTTGGAGTTTAGTGGACAGGGAAGGAAACCGATCACTGGCTGATTATCGATGCCCGTTCGATACCGTCTCTTGATACTTTATTTAGGAATTCGAGAAACACTTAGAGCCACGGAGAGATTTTTGAAATTACACACACACACAAAAAAAAGGATCGTAATGAACCGTACTTGCGTTTTTTTTTTTTTCCTTTACCTTCGAGCATCTAATTTAAGTGGAAACCTTAAAATATTTTTTGAACCTTACATTTTTTATTTAATGCTCTTTGGACTTCGTTTAGGTATGTTGCAATTATTTTTTTAATTTATTTTACCATTTTTAATTTTATGATTGTAGTGTATTAGTCGTGTTCGGCGTTTATTATTTATGTTGTCAATCTGTATCCTGTCTTATAGTGACACCTGGTATATTGTACTACTGTTATCGTTACGGTAGTGCGTAATACTTTGGAGTTTAATGTTCAGTGTGGGGATTCAATGTGTCATTTTTGCTGGGACAACCGGAAAATTACGACGTACGGTACTTTTGCAGTGCATCTCGCGTACAGATCAAATAACTATTATCTCTAATGCGTGTATACATACACACGCACACATAAAGCAAATGACAGGAATAAAATAGCTATGACCGTAATTCAATTTGCACACTGATACTACTGATTTCGATGATTTTTATATTCACTTATGTCACCCGTTTTAGAGTTCCTGAGTAAGTCTTTGCCAGTATAAATAAAAGAACTGTATAGAAAAACGAGGCTAAAAAAGAAAAGATTACAGAAGACGGAGAGAAAAAATCTCAGAGACCGCACGAAGAGTAAGACGAGCGACTCTCCTTGTATCTCCTTTCAAGATTCAAATAGAACGTGGCGGATCTCGATAACGGGAAATGACCCCACGGGACAAGGACCTTCCGCGAGGAAGAATCCTTTCTCGCAATTCTCCCCGAAAAGTGCAATGACCGCTCCAATAAATCCGTAGCTAACCTTTTCCACCTCCCCACTCTGTGCTCTTCGCTGCTCCCACCCCAAAATCATTACATACGCTTAAGTTTGCAATGACCGCCGCTATGAACTGCGCCGTTATACCGTTATGTCACATTAGTAGGCACTTGCAGGCGCCATTACCCTCTCCTTCATATGTGGCATTCTTTGAGGAGAAAAAGAGAGAGAGAGAGAGAGGGAGAAAATTTGGAATTAAAAATTTTTATTGCATACTGTACTGACGATAACGAAATTATTTACTGGAGTGTAAATAAAATTTTTTTTTTGAGTAAATTCATACTGACACATCCTGTAAGGTTATGGAATTGTGTCTAGTACGAAAACTATGGAGACACAAGACGTGCAACACCTGGACCCGTATGGGTTGACTAGTAGAAATGGAAAAAAAGGTAGCTGTAGAAAATGGTGGCAAAAATCGATGAGGTACCTAGTTACGTGGGTACCGTCGACTCCTGTAGGAAGCAGTGGGCGCTTTTCTTCAAGGCAGATAGTGGCATCCTTCCAGCTAACGGGATTATGTGCAGCATCCACGTTTCAGTTAGCCCGGAAGTGTAGGAAAGGGAGTATTGAGTATGGGCGATGAAAGAAAAAAAAATAAAATGGCAAGGAGTTAGATAGAGAGAGAGAGAGAGAGAGAGGGAGAGAGGGAGAGAGAGAGAGAGAGAGAGAGAGAGAGAGAGAGAGAGAGAGAGAGAGAGAGAGAGAGAGAAAGTTAAAAGAAAATGATGAGGAAGAGAAAGAGAGAGAAATGAAAGAGAAAAACGGGAACGATGCACTTCCTGCTCGTTTAAAGAGCTCGTTTCCGTTCATCCCGCGATTCTGGTGAGGCGCTGCAGTCTTTTTCAGGGTTTGAAAAAAAAAAAGGAACCACGTTTCGAGGCTCGATAGGGTGGTTTTAAACTACCCCCCCTTGACTGACTGTATATTGCCTTGAAATTCAAGGGGTAGAAAAAGCGAGTTCCTTTCCCGTTACTTTCTTTGATCCTTTCGCACTTTATCACCTTCTCGCTCTTTGTACTCTTTGCGAGAAGGAAAGAGAAAAAAGAGGAGAAAAATGTGAAATAAGGTAAAGTGACTAGAAAGTAAAGGTAGGGAGAGAAAATGTTATTTAAAAAAAAAAATACTACAATGCTACCACTGTTTTTTAGAATGTTCTTGGGCCTTATTGGTACCTACGTATATATAGATATAGTATTACTTTGCTCGTCTCCGATTATACCGTTTCGAAACGGTCACTAAAGAAAGTCACGGTTTTGCTAGTGATTTTTCGTAAGACAGTTACAGGGAACGAAGAGGCAAGTTGTGACCGTTATGTCATATTAGGAAATACGTGTGTTTAACGGTGTCTTCTCTATGGTCCGCCTGGCGGCCGTACCTTCTCCTGGGGCCCAAAACGAACACGAGGCACTCTTGAGAAAGGGGGCCCTATATGGGTACTACCGAACAGGTTTCTATCACGAGATCTATCCTGTGGGAGATCGTTGCGTGTATAGCGGGAGGAGTTGGGCCCACAGCGCCTCGTGTGAATGGAGCTTAAAGGGCCTTACGCTATTAACTATACATTGTCGCAACGTGTAACGCGAATCCAACCACACGTTACGTACATATAATTATAACGTAGGTGTATCACGCGACTATAGTAAAATCGACAATGCATTCGGATACGATAAAAATATAATAACTATCAGTCTCATTAATTTTGATTAGAATTTCAAAATCGTATGTAATATTAAATTTTTTTTAATCTATAAAAAAAAGTCCATACCTGAATAATAATGGAAGACTTATCGTGCTAAGGAGATTTTTACGATCTAGTCATATTTAATAGAACGGGCATATATTATGTGCGGATTTTCGATTCTGCTTTAACAGAATTATACTTATGATTAATGACAACTTTTTTTTTTTTCTAACGCATTAAATGTTTCTTAGGTATCATGCATAATCTCGATATAGATTTACGTCATATATATTTTTGGGTCTTAAATAGTCGTTCAATGATGCGCACTGTCCTTGATGCTTCGATGTATTAACTTTTACTATTGTACATTCCAAGGACTTGACATTGACGATGGGCCTGTGATCATCGTGGTATTTTTGATTATTTTAAAGACTATTCAACTGCATCCAGTATCCCAATGGTAACAAAGGGCCCGGCGGCTTAGCTAATCGTTCCAACGTGCGATCCAATCAACGCGAAGGTCCGTTACCTAACTCAACATCAACTTCATCGGGTACGATATAACAGTAGATATTTTCAACAGTTCTACAGTATACTTTTTTCTTCAACCAGAACTATATACATATATACATATACACATAGTCTATCGTAGCTCGTTATTGCCCGCTAAGACTGGTTCGTCCAGTTGCTAGACGCGATGTTCTAGATTAGGAGACGGTAACTCCGATTAAAGGTTACTTGATAATTAACCATTGGACGATACAGTGATTCACGATGATTGAATCTCGAGAATTAAAAAAGACGATGGAAATAGCGTCAGGAAGAAAACAAAGCTGAAATACGACGAGCGGTCGGAATGCGAAAGCCCGCGAAATTCAAAAATAGATAAAACTATTTGTACTGGGTATATCTGTATGATTAGAAGCGAGACAATTTTTGTTTCTAGATTATCAAGGCTGCCAACGTCACGTGGCACTTGGCTCGCGTGATGATTCAATTAAACGAGGTATCAATTAAATCCGCATTACTGCGATCTTCCGCCACGCGTACCAACGTTTGAAATCTCCGCGTTAGACCCGTGTGGTATTTCCTACACGCATTTACGCAACGCGTGCCGAGCACTTCGAAGTGGGAATTCACGAGAGTTCAGCAATGTCAGGGTCGCATCTTTTTTTTTTTTTTGTTTATTATAGTCTTCTCTCTCGTTTTCTTCAATGTCTTTTTCGCTTCTATTACGTTTGCCACCCTTCTTTTTCTCCTAGGTGGATTCGTCCACGGTTCGATTTGCAGTTCGCCAGCTGGGATTACGTATTGGAATGCGAAGTGAACGCGGGAAGGATCGATTTGGCTGATTGACCGCCGCGAGAAGAGGTTGATGACACTGAAGTCAACGTGAAGTTGTATGTACATCTTGAAAGATGATATGTTCACGTTGCTCGTAGTCAGACTAAAGAAATTGACAGATTTCGTTAAGGATGTCATTGTTGATAAGAAATTTACAGTCAGTTCCTAGCGATCGGTAATACGTAGTCTCGAGAAAATCCTGTCCCCATTTCCGTGTCAAGCGGAAGTTTCTGGAATTATACCAATCGACCTTTCGAGGATTGTTTTGATTCAATTTTTCAAATCCTTCCCGCGTTTTTTTTTTTAATTGCCAATCGAGGTTAGGATCGGTTAGTTATATCGTTAATTTTTCACACTCACCTCACGAGCTGCCGTCACCAATCTGTCACACGTCACAACTGTCAAAACACACACGAACTCACTACCATCTTCCACACGCGTACGTTAACGCGTATACGATATCCCGACACTCGAAATTCAAAATAGTCAAGAATAGCAAAAGAGTTGTCACAAGATTGACCAAACACTGTCTTCGATACGAAGTACAAAAAATCGACGTGTAATTGTCAAATAAAATTTAAAAAATTACTTAAGAGATCAGTAATTGCACGATGAACATCACCCGTAAAATTCCAAACCGCCTCTAAAACAGTATCTCAGCCTCAAACAATCACCTCGTACAATGTAGAAGAACAATCGGACCGATAAAATCCAAAATAACAATCACGACCGAGCAAGCAGCTTCGGTCTCTTGTAAAAAGTCAAAAACTTCACGATACCAACTTCCTCTTCTTCGTGAACACACAAACCAAAAAAAATAATAATAAACAGACGACCAGGTAACCAATCGGTACCACAAGTCACACACGAATTTTTTTAACCCCCCCAGAAAAATATTCAAAAATCTCACACAACAATTCCCCCTTTAAGCAATTTCAAAAAATTTTTGGAAAAATCAAATGTCATATGTACATACATACATATATATATAATATATATGTATATATCACTAAATATAAAAGATAAACTCCAAAGTTCTTCGGCTATCCTCACGGCGGAAACGTCGTTGTCCTTAATGAATGGTTGTTTCGAGTAAGCCGCGTGTTTCGAACTGATGCTCTGAAGGTAGGTAGGTATAGTCAACCATCCAACCAACCAACCAACCAACCAGCTAGCCAGTCGGGAAGCAAGGCTGTTGTACAGCTACGGGCACCAGCCACGAGCACAACCACGGAGCACGCTGCGTTCGTCCGTTCGTCCGACCGTCCGTCCTGTCTGTACGTAGTTTGTTCGTTCCTACGTTCCTACGTTCCTACGTTCCTACGTTCGTATGATCGGTACGATCGTCCCTCGGTTCGTTCGTATGTTCCTTCCTCTTCTTCGTCTTCGTCTTCTCTTCGTATGTACCTACGAGGTTCTTACGTACGTATACGTACTGGCTACCTTTGGCTCTCTTCTCTTCCCTTTTCTTCTCTTCTCCTCTCTTCCGTTCGGTTCAACATTCCCCATCGATAGAAGCAACGGTATTTCGGGATCTTTCGTCTCGCTCTGGACTCTCTGGTTACTGACCTCCGAAAATACGTATAATGCTTCCCTATGGTGAGTGGAGCGACGAGGTAATGGAGGAACAGTAGGTGGGGAGGGGACCTTGGGATAGCGGGAAGGGGACGGTAGGGGTCATAGGAGGGGAAGAGGGGGAGGGAATTTCTCGTGGGTAGCGACCATAAGCGACAAAACTCGATTTCGTATAAAATCGTGTAACTGTCTCTGATGTTGTGTGTAAGACTTGAAATATTTTTTTTTGTTTTTTTTTTTTGGAAATAATCTTTAGGGGGAATTTTGATTTTTTCACGGGTACCTCTTTTCTTGGCGACATGTATAGGTACACGGGGTTAGTGCTGTTTAGGATTTTTTTTACTCCTTTTCTTTTTTGGACTTTGGCATTTCTTATTTATTCTTTTGTGGTTACTTTTTTGGGTCAGAATTGGGACTTATGAAGTGTACTCGTATTGCTAATGTAGTTGGGTATTTGTGGGATACTCGACTCTCTGGTTTCGAAAATGCTGATAATATTTAGGCCACCGCCATTACCTGTACCGTGTACCCAATTACGTCTTGTTCGGAGGAGTATCATTTTAGCGTTTTTAGTTGTGAAGTAAAGTAACCAATCTGAAGTTAGTTGTACACCAGCTGTACGAAAGAGTCGAATAATAATTGTAACGTCACTGAATAACCCTCGATTTTTCGAAATTTATGATTCGTACTTTTTTTTTTGAACAGTCTACGTGGCACGAATCGACCGGCGAGGAGGATTCGGGTCACGACGCACGACGCGTTGGCAACTTCTCGTTCCTCATCGGTCGCGAAATGCGAATGATCGCTGACGCCTGTCTTGATCGTACATCGTGTACGGTGCCAAAAAATGGCCACATGGAATTATTTAGCAAATGAAAAAAAAAAGGAAAAATACTCCAAATAAATTCTCCAGGACACAGGTGATGGAATAAATTCAACTGATGACACATTTAATGAAAGCACTTTTGTATATTAAAAAAAAAAAATGGAGGACACGTGGGTGACGAGTATCATTTTAACCAAACGCGTGGTCGTGTCGTATAATCAAAATCCTTGAAAATCAATATACGGTGATCCTTTTGACACGCATTAATATTATAGTAAAATTCTTTGACCTCAGCGAAGGTAATCAAATCGAATAAAGTCATAAAAAAATATTCAAGCATTTTTATATTTTTTATACACGATACTCCACAAGGTGGCTCTCAGGGGAAGATCTTGACGATTATCTCTCCTCCTGGAGAACGCGATAAAAATAACCGGGAACCACTTCCGGGTTTGTTATGTGCAGAATTAAAGCCCAACGGCCGTTGAGCTTCTCGATCATCCCGACATATTGCGAATTGCATAAACGATCCCGAATAACCGATTCTAAGGGTTCGTCATCCTTTTCGATGAATATCATAATTTTAGTCTATTGGACGCTAATCAAATGACTACCGGGGTCGTTGAACGACCAAATATACTTTTACACGTTTTGCCACAAGAAGCATTGACAGTTACTACTTTCTTGCGTGGCCTTCCTCAACGGTTTTGCACCTGAAGATCTTTTTTTAAATACTCTTACACACATTTGCAAAATAATACTTACTTGGATAATCATTCTAAAGAATTTAAGAATTCTGTTATTACCTGATATTCTCTTCAGTAATTTGATCCACAATCACCTTACAATACACGTACCAGATTCAATATGGTACATGATCTTAAGCTAACTTAACCAAATTTTTTTCAAATTAAAATTTTTTGTTGTCTAAAAAAGTCAGTGTGGTATTTCTTTTTTGAATATTCTTTACAAATATATATATATATACATATATATCACTTTTGTGTCTCTATGCAAGATCATTAGGTTCTCCAAGCGAAAGTGATAGATCCCAGACGAGGTCAGATATCAGTATACCTTATCAGTATGTTTTTAAATAACACAATTTTCCTGGAACAGGTTAACCATTCGTTGTTTTCGCCGATTCCAGGATTTTCGAAGCGCATTAGACTAATGTAGTCATCGCCACATACGAAAGTTATACAATCACTACTGTAATACGAGTCCGAATTTAAAAGTAGCTAATAAGTATCCGACCCGTTAAATAATACAATATTGAAAAATCATATAACATCAGAGTATAGTATCCTTACGTAAAGCGTAATGGCATTACGACTTGCACTTGACATTTATCACCCTGCAGTTGGCTAGTGTTGCACCAAGTTGGTACCAGGCGCGTAGTGTCTTACTCGAGCATTAAAATCTCCGTTCGACAGGGACGAGCAAGCCGCGTTTACAATTAGATCAGCGCTAAAACGACTTACAGACAGAATTGATATTCTAATTGACACCTGTCTCACGTAATACTAAGATATCTGTAAAAAGATACAGTTTGTTTCAAGAATAATATGATAAAAATTTTAATGCATGCAAATATCTTACCTAAACACGCTTGCCCAACAAAATTATGATTATTACTTTTAAAAAAATGGCTAAAATTTATTTATCAAGATGGCTATGATAATTTAAAAAATTTTTTTGTACATTTTCAAAAATTTATACTCAAGAGAAATAAAAAGTGCCGTAGCAGTACCGCCGGTCGATGGACGTTTCGTCGTGGTGCAGTAACCTGGCGCGCTCGTCTGGGAATACAGTAATAACGGAATACCAATGGAAGCGTTACTTTTACATAATAATATATGTATTTAAAATACAGCTTCTCTGAAATATTCTGATTGGCCGAGGCATGGCTAACCGGAACGGAACGCCGAGTGGTTACTGACCTCTCAAAGTACTCTTACGCTTGCACTACTTACTAACTTGGCTTAGGCCTCTCTTACGCTTACTTAAATTTTACTTGTATTTTTCTATCCTTGTATTTTACCTTTACCTTGAAAGTGCCAAGTGCCGTGAGGTACAGTTGCTAAAATCTGACAGCGTTCCTTAGAATACGTTAAAAGAAAAGAATGATTTTAGCAAAGCTATAAAATCAAAATCCTAATTAAACATTGATTTGGAGGTTAGGAATTTTAATTCGAATGACTCGTAAGATCGACGTATAATTAATTGACATCGATAACGATGAAATTGGATGTATTTTATTATTTCATACGAGTATTATCATATACCGGGTGTCCTTCGCAGATAAAGGAGGACGCGGTCAATATCGCCGCACGTGACGCAGAAGGAACAAAATGGCGAAAAATCGGCGATTTCCCCAGCACTGGCGGGTGTAAAGTAAGACACAGTGGCGAGATGGCCGCGAGGAGTTCGTTCACCTCTGAAAATACTCTTACATCGGTTGCGTGCCTCGTTGGTGCACTAGTTTACTTTACTTTGCCTCTCGAGAGTACCCTCGAGAGTCTTCTTCTCTCTTCTGGTTCGCGCTTGTTGGGCCCCACCACCTTCGGGCCCCCCCAAGGACCCCTGTATAACTTCCTGCGAACGATCACGAAGCTATCGCCCCTTCGCCATTGATGCCATTAGAAAACTACTTCACCTACATTGACGACTCTCGCGAAACTATTATACTACTCCTGTAGCTTCTTGCTATTATGCCGGATACGGTGCACGAGACACAATTCAAATTCGTGTTTACACGATGATTAATAGCGTCTGATAAGAATGACGAGACGATAGCTTAGAAGTGCCAAAGTGAGTCCCAAAAAAGAAAAAAATTTCATTTTCAATTTTAATTGATTTTATATTAATTTATTCGTTTTATTGTATTCATTTTCACGTATTGAACTTGGGACTTACGCAATGGGCTTTGGGGTTAAGTGAAGTTTTCATTGGGGTCGACAATGGTTCGCTTTTCAGTCCGTAATTCTGGGCCTTGTTAATGTCTAGCATGGCCGAGAGTACTGTTAGGTTTGGGGTCTACTAGGGGGACACCATAGCGGTCTGGGCCTTCTCAGATAGGCCCCGGCTACGTGTAGAATCCTACAGCAAGCTATAATGTAATACCCCTAGACGAAGATTGCGCCTCTCTATCTCGTCCACTCTCCTAGACTCTCCGGTATCGTTCGGTTCTCTCTTACGTTGGCTCTCCCTCTTTCTTTTTCTCTCTCTCTCTCTTTTTCTTTCTTTCTCTCTTGTTCAGAAGTGAAGTGGCACACAATGCGTAAGAGTATTTTCAGAGGTCGTCGACCGCTCTGCTTCTCGGCTCCTGCTTCCTCGACCGCTCATTTCCATCGGCGATCGCGAACCGTGAAACACTCACGTGCTTGGGCCTTATCGAAAGGTGCGACATTCTTCTCGAGTGACTTGTTCCTTTATCCTAAAATTTCGAAAAATTCACTCAAACCCCATTACAACTAAAATCGCCGTAATCCAGGATGCCCTCAAAAATCCAGCTGTACTTTCTATTACGCAGAATCACTATGTTGTGTCTCTTGTATTAAAAACAAAATCATTTTGAGTTCGAAGAATATTTTATTCAAATATCCTATTTCTTTTCTCGATACAATGTTGGTATAGGACACGTCTTATTGGTCCCCCTTAAAAGCTAATCGATTACCTTGAGCCTTACGGAACACAATTTTATGTCCTACTGGTTAAAATTCTAGGATCTTGAAGCTTGGCTGTCTAAGCGTGTCTAATGCTCTTCCCATACGTTTAAAAGACGCGCCTTCGAGACTCTATGTAATTCCATAGGATAGAGTCTACTGGAGAGATAAGCTTGGTAACCAGTGTGAGGGTTTTATGTTAATACCCCATGAGGTGTGAGCGAGGGTCGTGGTGGAATTGAATTTCTAAAAAAGAAAAATATATATACATGTATATACCCCGTTGCGAGAACGAACATAGACGATTCCATTTGAAAAGGAAATTCTCGTGACACATTCGTTTTTATCAAAGTAAGTGCGTGCGCAACCCCACTGCTTCCCACCTACGGAAAGTCAGCAGGCAGGATATACATATGTATAGTAATAGTTAGTGCTGCTCCCTATAGAAGGCATTGACCCTGGTTCTTGGTACAGCACAAGTATGTACGCGTAAACAAATCCGTACCTAACCTAACGGTGGTTGACAAATGTGGGACGACCCTTATGTAACGGCCTGTCCTACCTGCAGTAGTCCTGACGATCGTGAAACGATCCAAGGTTACGATCATCCATGATGGTGTAACATCGGAGTGCAAGATCCTTGGCACAGTCTGAGGTCTTGTAACGATCGGTATAACCTGTTGCAATGTAAAATTCTTATATTACGTAATTATAAAGTATTTCTATATAAACTAATCAATTGGGAATTATTAAATGAAAATTAAAATTAAAAACAGGCAGCCTCAATTATTTTTATTCCTCCGATTGATCCTAACGAGAATCGTCGACGTCCTAATAGCTTGTTTAGTTCCGAGCAGGTAGAAGACCTAGTTTTAAGGTAGAACGATGGAACGGCACTAGGTCACGCATCGCAGTTCCTGAACGCATGTGCATGTGCACGAAGTATGCGCCACGCATACGGGACGAATGCGACAGCAACGGACGATCGGTTCTCTGACTTGCATTGACCGTAGGACATTGATGCAGGCGTGTCCTGTGTAGTAATACGTCATATAGGAACGCGTAAGAATTGAATCCTTCGAAAAAGTTTGTAAAGTCCTAGCGGTGATATCAGTAACTAAATCAAAGGACCTAAAATGCTCTCAGCCGGTAGGCAACGTTGGTTTAAAAAAAAAGGTGGCTTCTATTCCGCACCTAGAATATTCCAGAAGGATGAACCTTGACCGACTGAATATTATCAGGATAAATATCAGAAGGATCCCCGGAGCCTAATTACCGACTAACCGAACTCAAATTGACTCTATTAGTCAGAACATATAACGGTATTCAAAAGGTACTAATAATAACGACCGTATTGTAATCTTTTTCAAAACGTTTACAGAACTCCGTTAACGAAAGTATCCGCATACGGTCTTAAGGACGAGAGTGAATTTGGCATCGAATGGAAAGTGGGATCGGGTCTGAAACTGACGGAACTCGTGCATCCTTAAAGTCATACGCAAAAGCAAAAGTACAGTTGTCAAATTGAACCCAGATTCAAAGATGGCCGACGTACGTAACGTAAGCCACAAAACGTTAGGCACTTGGCACAAACAACAATAACCTAACCTAACTCAAGTTAATGTGTACAAAACACATTAAATAAACAATATCTGTAATGTACAAACGCAAAACTCATCGAATACAGGAACAAGTCCGCGTGCACTGAACCCAGGACCCAGAACAACAAAGCTGTTTACCGTGATACTTTCTTCGTTGGATAGTCATCGGCGCGACGGTGACGTCGCAACGCTTTTGCTCGTGACGTAGCCTCGTAAGCAGACACGTACGTCGTGCGAAACTCTAATGGAGTCAGAACTCGTCGCTCTTATTTTTTTTTCTCGCATACCTTTTTTTCTTATTTCAGTCTAACCAAGACAACAGTACAGTCCAGCCGATGACTCCTGTCCTCGAGAACTTGGACGAATTCCTCCAGTGACGTCCTCACACGTATGAACTCCCCACTACCTTCCCCCCCGTCCCTCTTGACCCCTCCGGCCACATACAACGTCGATTAAAAGCAAAGTCGACGTAGTCCGAAGCAGTTGGTCATGGTACGGATTCTTAGGATCCTTGTGTGAGTTAGAAGGTGGTTCACGTGTGTATACGCGTCTAGGTAGTCTACAGTGAGGTTATGTGAGTATGTCAGTATACTATGGGGGTGGGGAGGAGTTAACGTCAGTATGGTGTGTGGTATGGTAAGTGTGTTAAGAACGCAACCAGGGTGAACGCCCTGCACAGACCTAGACCCAAAAAGCGCTCGACGGTTCCATGGGCAACAGCCAGTGGCACTGGGTTAAGGCGAAGTTATGTGGCGTGGTGTAGGCACATATGTAGGTACGACACGAATACGTGTGTACATGGTCGAGTCACGTACGGGAACGCACCACCTAAATGTACAGGGCCATCCAGCTTGGACGGACCAATTAGATTTGACAGTTGTTAGACGTATGATTTAGGAACACCAAGAAATTCTATTTATGGATTTGGTGATTCTTTGTCTCTGCTTTGTTTTTGAGATGCGAAGGAAATTTTCTTATGGTGAAATTATGACTGTGGAAATTATGGTTGTTTCTTGGTATTGGAGAAAGTTGGTACCAATGAAAATCAAATGATGAATATACTAACTGATAGTTGGTATCGACTGATCCATTTCAAATGGATGGGTCTGTATGCATATTGTATGGTCTTATGATGGGTTATGTATACTTTGAGCTATGACCATGACTCCTCTTGGTTTATGGTGTATAGGGTTAGGATCTGGTTCTTTATTATCTATACTCTCGTTCCTGCTTTGTGTTCAAGGCTTTTGATTACACCTGGAGGACCAACTTTTTTTCTTCTTCTTCTTCCTTCACCGTTTACTTTCCTCGTCTCATTCTTATACTTAGTTCGTATCTCCTGGAGCATCTTTTTATTCGAGTAAGAGATAATGGCTGACCTCTCCAGGAAGCTTGTTACAGAAAGGTGTGGTTCGTTTCGATTTATATGGAATTCAGAATGATACTTTGGCTCTAACGATTCTTAGTCGATGACTTGTATAGGGGATCTTACAGATCCAATGACGGCGACACACAGATTTCTTTGAGTGATTCACTTAAATTGTTGTCATTCAAAGTCGGCCACTTTCTTTCGGAGAGATCATTCCTGGTAGTAAGAAGTCATCGTAAAATTTCATACTGAATCATTGAATGTTACCAGAACATAAGGCTGTAAGGAATTTACTTCATTGATGGATGAAATCACGCGGTGAATACGTTCCGGAATGATATAACAATATCATGAAAACAGATTCAATATCTTTATATCTTTATAGATAATAAAGCTGATAGGAACTTCCTTCTCTGCCATAAGACTAGACAGAGTACCACATTGACTCATGTTCCTACTCATGATAACTGACCTTCGATTCATAACAAACCGCTATCTAATACGGTTACAAACTTTCCTCGTGCTCATGCCAATGCCATGCATTATAAAATAAATGTCCCATAATCCCAGAATATGAGAAAATAATAAAGATCATTCTGTACTATAGCCAGAAGCCAACAACACAAGGAATACGATCGGAATGCCGTTTGGTATATCTAATCACGAAATCAGGAATGATCCTCCCATATAGTTTATAAGTAAGGTCGACCTTAGATCTTCCCATCGTAAGAAGTTACCCAAGAGAGGTCACCATAATTAAAAAAAAATCCATCTGAATCCCATATACATACACAGTGACTCTACATTCTTCAGCATCTCAGATCCTAACTCATATCCTGGATCATGTACGATCTCCTTCGTATAAAACGTCAAATGGAAACTCGGTGCTCCTCATCGTTTATGGAATTCCAAGCCCCACTAGGCGATAGTTCTCATTGTCGGAACTCTCTTCAGGATCCGCACCTATTACAGCGGTCGTACCGAGCAATGTAGTCACTTGCTTTTCCGTGATGATGTCGGCGATCGGGGCCGCTAGCGCTATAGGAAGATATACAAGGCACATAACTGCCGGGCGCTGAAAGAAAGAGAGAGAGAGGGGTGAGAGAGAGAGAGAGAGAGAGAGAGAGAGAGAGAGAGAGAGAGAGAGAGAGAGAAACGAAGTAGGAGAGAGAGAGAGAGTAAGGAAAGAGAAGGAGTAAGGTAATACTTAGTATAAGAGAAAGAGAGAAAGGGAGTCTACAGAGTTAGCTTCCTCGTCGGCTGTGGATGGTAGTCCATCCTTGATGGAGGTTACTTGGGGCCATCGTCCCACATCTGCTTGAATATGAACTTGCGTCTTGGTTAGACTTGCTTATCGTTTCTCTTAGCCTCCTCTCTTATGTCTCTCTCTTTCACACACTTGATTCGTCCTTTATTTTTGTTACCTCTACGTATCCTCAGCTTCTTTCACCTCTTCTACTTCTTTTATCAGACACCACCTTACGGCAGGCTTCTTACTCTTTGTTTCTCTCTTCTTCTTCTTCTTCTTCACTAATACAATCCAATACGTACCACTACTCATTAATATCCTCGACCTCATACTCTTACTGTCCGTCTATCCTCGGCAATGAACTACCTTCTTCCTGGCACCTCTCTTACGGCGCTACGGAAAGTCAACGGACAAGGTAGTTCGACCCGGATTACACTTGAGGCGTCGTTCGCACTTTTCTTTATTTCTCACCTTCGAGCCACTCTCAGGGTCAAGGCACTCCTGGTGGCTGCCACGGGTTCCTATTATTCTCTAGTTACGTTGCGCAAAAAAGACTTCCATGTGGTGAAGTTACCGTTGTGTTTTTTCGCTGTACGACCTCCTCGTATTGTTGATTATCAAGCCTGTCGAAAGATATGGATGAAAATTGTAAAGTATATACACATTTCTTTTACACAAATTTTGTATACCGTACCTGTTATTACGTCCTCTGTAATTATCGTACAATTTCACAAGTATATCACTGTACAATAAAAAATAGTCGAAAACTAGCCAAATTCCAATAATACCTCTAATATTTACAATCCCCCATAAATATAAGTTTCGAAATTGTTTTGCGAGTACAAAACAGAATATACAGTGAGCAGACCGCAATGGTCGCGCAATAAATCACCAGGGCCGAGAGCTGGTAAATCAAAATTTTTATCTACCGTAAGAACCATTGGGCGATGATATATATATATATTTTTCCTATATCACCCATAGCAAACCATTTCTTGTAAGCAAGCAGCCATTGGCACTGAGGATGATAAAAAAAAAACATTATTCCCAGGACCCTCGTCCCCTTGAAGCAGTGTAAAATGGCCTTTCGAAGAGGTAACGTTATGTCTGTTAGATTCCGGGAGGACGAGAGGGCTGGCTGTGTGACTCGAAGTCGCCGCCACGGAGAAAAAGGACAAGGAGTTACTCTCTCGGCAAGAGAGACTGGGACGACCTAATAAGAGAATAAGTTAGTTGAGCTGCGAGAGAAAGAGAGAGAACACTTCGAGATGAGGAATACAGACCGACGCCATATTGCTGCCTATATACTGACTCTATACAGCTCTTCTCTTGAAAAGAGCGGTCGAAGACACGAGACCATGCTGGAGTGGCGCGAGGCAAGTCGTTACATAAGTAAGGTAAAGAATCTCCTTTGCTCCCCTTGAGCGATCCACATCCGCGATTATGCCACTTTCCATCGACCTCACTTTACCCCATAGATTCCCTCACGAGATCCACCATTAACTACTTTATGCATATGTATGTATACTTGGTACGCATTTTTAGCTGTGCCAGACCTATGTGTACATACTTGATATGTGAAATACTACTTTCTTGATTTTACTGTACGTACTATGCGTATGCATATGCATGCATGAACCTTTGATTCATTTACAGAATACAATTTTCAAGAGCTGCTATGCAAGTTAATTCTTTTCTGGGTCTTTATTGCGGGAACCTTGATACACGCTCGACAAAGTAGTTCGTTAGAGAAACGGTTTAATGGCGCTCGTTAGTTTGCGGATTTTCACTAAGAAATTTTTAGGTGTCTTAGAATTTTTCTTCTTCTTTTTTTTTTGTTTGTAGGATATGGGACCTTGTGTTTTCTCTCTGTTTTGGAAGTGTATTATTTGTAATTTTTTTTTGATGGATTAGATGTACGATTTATTACGCTGAAACTTTTGACTAATGATGATCGTGTATCTGTTTTTTGGGTTATATACATTGTGTGTCAATGATTTAGCTTTATCTTTGTTATTCAAGTAAATTTACTTGTAGTCGGTTTATGGTAATCTTCGTAGTCCTACGCCACTTCTCGTTGTCTCTTAGTTTCTTAACCGGGAACTGCAGGGTTTGGTTAGCTGTTATAAATTTTCTTCCTTAGTGATAATATCTATTAATATCACATACTGATATATTTTTGGTTTATTGTTCTTCAACGATATAGATTTATACATCCATGATTGTATTTTGTGTAAGCATATCCTCCTGTCTGTTTATAATACCATAAGTAAGTGTCATTTTTTGGTTAAAGTAACTGTACCAATATTATACTTATATACGATAATATTATACTTATTTATACATATAAATTATGAAATTTAACAACCTTGCTTCTGTATAGTATTGGAACCTTTGTTCTCTCTGGAAGACATAGAATTGGTCACAAGAAATACTTTTTAAGTATCCATTTACAATAATTGCCTTATTATAATCATTCGTTAACATACATACATATAAAGCTGTATATAGGAATATACATATTATGTATACATAAGCGCATCCTAATTTTGAGAATTTTTTAATTTCATATGAAACTCTTGAATCGCAATCATATTTCATTAGATATTGTAAATATTGCATTATTGATTTTACTTCATTATGTTCTGATTTAAACAATAAAATAAATAATGAAGATATCTGTTCATATAATAACTAATTTTTCATTTTCCATCCAACATTTTCTTATATATTTACACGAGGAATATAATTTCATTCTAAAAATTGACTACTAAGTAAACCTTTCGTGTTTTGTTTAATTTACATTAAAATAGCGTGGCTATAAGCTTTGTACTAGGCTTTTCTATTACCGCTTTATTTTGTATTAAGCGTAATTCGATTTTCCTTGCGTGTTGTACTTTATCGTCTTGAAAATCTTAAAACAATTGTATAAAAATCAATAGATATGTTGTTTGGCAAATAAGTACTATTTTTTAAATGACGAATATCCTTACCTTGAGCATTTTTAAAAGTGTCAAGTAAAACTTCATGCAAGGTGTTTATGGCAATTTCAATGGCACTTTTTAGGTTCTTCTGCAAATGATAATGAGCAAGAAATAGTGCTGCAAAAAGATCACCAGATCCAGTAAAGCTGGTTGGAATTTTTGGTATATCAATCTTGAGCATACAATTCTCTGAAAAAATGTTTTTTTTTTTCAGTTTATAACCAAAACTTTGCAATATTTTTGACATAACGCATTGTAGCTATTATGAAAATCATATAAGAATTTTCTTCTATTGATTCATTTATGTAATCGAACCAATCTTTTATAACGTTCAATACCAAAGTGATTTTGCTTTATTTTATTTCAACTAATTTAATTAAAATTACCTTTTAATGAACTGGCAATGGCAGTTAATTTTCCACCGATATCCGTCGAGGATATTACAACAGTTGTTGGTCCCATTTTATGTAATTCCTTGATGCCTTCTTTCAATTCGTCAAAAGTACTTGCGCTTTTCTGCGTCAAAAGTCTGAAAAAATATGTAATTGTTAAAACTATTAATTAAGTAGCATAAAATTTTCTAGAAACGCACATTGAAAATTACATATAAGACATCACTTTATTTGAAACCAGTTTCTCTTTTTATGTTGTACTCACTCCAACTCAAACTGATTTGGTGTTACAATATCAGCTAACGGAACTATATCACTTTTATATATTTCTTTCAATTCTTCTGGTACATACATCTTTCCGTTATCTCCCATAACAGGGTCACAAACTGTAGGGAATAAAATTAGATTATGTTAATACCGACATATGATAACATGGAATGCAATTTCTTTCTCATACGACAGACTTCCAATGAAAATATGAAATAAGTTACAATTATATTTATGATTTTTTTTTAGATAAATACCATATATTAAATCTGGATTCTTCTGTTTCAAAACATGAATCAGTTTTGCAATACGTCTCAGGAAAGATGCACACCCAACATATCCAGTGAGTAAGTGACTGTAGTTATCTAAATCATTAGTTGACAGCCCATTAACCAGGTCATCTGTTTAATGAATAATATTAATTAATAAAAGAATTTGCATTGTTTGATATATACATCTATATCTATAATGTAATGATAGACAGATTAGATAATAACTAACAGAAATGTGAAAATGAAAATACTTTATACATGCATCTATAAACTATAAATACATACTGTAAATCATCAGGAGCTAATTTATTACCTAAATCTTGTGCATTTAGCACTTGTCCTTTAAAAACTTTGTACCCTGTATGGTTTGATAATTGTACAGAATTAATTGCATCGACATCAAATCCCAGTAGCTGTAAACAAGTGAACAAATCTAAATACTCTTGTTTGCCATAAAAAATGAAACTAGATAAGATCACCGAAGGTCACAGAATTTTGTCATTCAAATGTACAAATTTCTTTGCACAGTAAAGAATAAAACAGACTTACCTAATAATTACTAATATATATAATTATACATAGTTATTAATACAGGTAATAATTCTTTCCATTAAATTTTCGATTTAAATTTTTTGAAAAAAATAAAAAATTTCACTTATTCATTTACTAATATTTATATTAATATTTAAGTGAATTATAACACCATACCTGTAAAGGGAATGTTGCACTTTTATTTCCAACATATCCGTACACAACATGACTCTGAATGGATAAAACGTGCAATTTTTGTTCTTCTTTCGCGTTGGACATTCTTAAATACGTAAAAAGCTTACGTACTTCACCTATCTATATACTTTACTGACAACTCTGACAGCTTATCACTATTGAACACTGCACAAGATTGAGGAAATGTGTGGAAGTGGTGGAAGTGCAGAAGAGTGACCGTGATATCATCAGATGTGATAGTGATGTAAAAGTCATAAGCATTTCATAGCAATTCAGATATACTGAATCATAAACCAGTTTGCGTTACTTTGCGCAGCTCTTACTGACGTCATTTGATGTGCTAACTTCGTTACCATATGAGCAATTTAAATTATTCTATTAAAACATCTTCTCTAGCGTAGATAAGGAATATTTGGCAAGAATACATTATTCTGAAAATTTTACATATTTTTTTGTGTGACTATGTGCGTCATTTATGATGATTTACTTTTAGTAATCTTTCATTATGTCATAATATGATTGCACTACGTAATTGGAAACTGTTGATATCAGTTGCTATAAGATAGTTTAAAAGGTTTATTAGCATTGACCCTGAGAGAGCTCTATCTTAAATATGTTGAATCATTGAGAATTGCTCGTGGCTACTTAATCTGTAGAAACTATCATACATATGAATATTATTCCGAAGTTGCCAATTGTCATAAAGTGGATCCATTATGATTGCTTGAAAGTCTATTTGCTATACTTTAACCCTGTGCTTTCAAAATTTTCCCATTTTTAATATTTACATAAGAAATGCTTAACTAATCAATTTTTTTTACACATAAAATATATATCTATATTTAATGTAATCTGGAATTAAACTTTAACGCCATTTGAACCTTGTATATCATATTCGGCCTTTACATCGAGGAGATACCAGTAAAGGAGGCCATCCTGATGGGACTTTGGGTCTGACAGCTAGTGGGCATGGTGGATATGGAAGATATTGGAAGATATACTGAAACTAGCATAGAAGTTCTGGAAAGGGTTGAACTGTCATAATATAATCTGTTTCAGACCTCGAATACACCGGTGTTAGGCCCTAGTGGCTGGCCCTCTTTAACAATATCTTTTCGGTGGCTTTCATCCCGTTAATCCCAGTCACGGAAATTCCATGCATGCAATGTGTATTATCAAATATAAAAATTTTACAGGAAATTTTAAGCACTTTGTTTGTAAATGCAATTATTAAAACGTTAGATATTTCTAAAATTTCTCGATCCAATTTAAAATTACAATCGGGAGGTCGATTGTGTAACTCAAATGCAGTGAAAATACAAAAAGCTTCTCACAAAATCTTTGTTATCGACTGAGAAATTTTCTTCTGCTTTAAGATAACCGAAGAATTTAGGTGGCGCATCTATGTCAGTATTATTTCATGACTTGTTTGTGCAGCCACAAAAAATATGGCGACGTGGGAAAGTGGAAAATTTAACGCTGATGGAAACGACGTCGGAATTGACGGAAATTTTGACAATATCCTCGTGACACACGATTTACAGGATTGCCTGGATGACAGTCTCGACCTTTCCAGTTTTGGAATAGTATACGAGCAAACGGAAACCGTCAGTAATGGAAAGTTCGACGAGGAAGACTCGCTCTACACCGAAAGGCTTACCGATGACAGTACGGGGTAAGACTTGATTTTCATCGTAATTCTAGTATATTTTCTAATAATTATTGTATTGTTTAAAGAGTATCATATGACCACGTGTCAAAACAATAGACTGTCAGTTATAGTTGTGTAGATCGCTCAAAATATTCTGTGTATTTTGTGCCTCTTCCCTTATAAGGGCATTACGATTTTTGAAACTAGAGCTTTTGTTAATTTGATTATAGATGGTGATATTTTGCAATTATGACTTTATCTTTATATGAAGAATCTATAAGTCCGTAAATGAATGCATGTTATAAATAATAATAGCATTTTAATTTCCTGGCATGTTCTTTACACTGTGTAAACATCTCTTAGTTTTTCTGAAGCATTCTATTATTTTTGTGTACTCTGATAATGGTATAAGGAGAAATTACATGGCTTTTCTTTAAAATTATTGTAAGTTTCAATAAGATGGTATCATAATTACTTTTGTTGTCCCTCTGTAAATAATTGGAGTGCTTATCACTTGGGTTTGTTTGATTTACCAAAATGATATATTCTGATAGCTCCTTCGAATACAAGGATTTTTATATTAGTGTTCTTTAGTTGAAAATTCTAGTCTTTTTATTTTAAGTTTGAACAAACAAGAAGTGTCATGTAACTGACATGCCAAGTTACCTTGTTACTGGTTAGACATGGTTGAGAAATAAGTGGAATCATAGTTAAATAATTATTATACCAAAGCATTTTAGTAGGTGGCAGTATTTTGTAATAGGCTATTCAAGTGAAACATGCAACGTTCTTGAATATATATTCATCTCCAATACTTCCATGCCACTCTATTTTTACATCACTGTGGTAGCACTTAGTTTTATAAATACACGCTAGAGTCAGAACTTGATTCAAACTTAACCAAATAATTACAATAAAATTGTTCTTGTCGATAATTGCCAATAAGAAAAGAGTTTACTTGTCCAAAATATAATAAAAAAAAATAAATAAATACCATAATTTCAACAGTAATCCTTTACAGAAGCTTCTTATGTTTTAGAATCAAGCTTATTTCCACGTTAGAAATCTTTCGCCAGAAAAATTCAAGTTCAAAATGTTGTAAACACAACAACAGCATGAATGTTGCATTTAAAAATAGCATTGCTTTTAAGAGGCCAATCGTTTAGTTCCACACCAGCCCAACAAAGTAGCATGAAGACATTCAATCTGAAATTTTTAGAGCAAAGAAGCACACCGATATAACACAATCTATGAAATCTAACATTGATATTAGATAATTGAGAGATGTAACAAAAGTTCTTTATGTGTAAAGCAGGTCTAGTTCATAGAGTGCTATAAATTTAGTTCTCCCAGTGTCCTCAAATAACAATATATCTTGATACGTATTACTCATGCGAACCAGCGGTATTTTATTTTTAGTTCTTAAATAGCGTAAACTCAGCGGTCGTCACATCTTTGAATTTCAACCCGCCATATATTAAATTTCCTTTCCTGCGCTATGACTTCCAGGTCCTTTACACCAATTTACTATATCAAAAAATACCTCTAATAATATATACCGTCGATGACTAATGTAACAATTTTATTTCATCAACAGGTATATTCATCACACTATCAGTCCCAATGAGATTTACATGAGAATTCATCCAGGGCAGAATGACTCCATGCCGGATGATCCTTCTCATGCCACCATCACAATAGAAAGTACAGATCCGGATACAAATCAAAAACATATTAGTCGTTATACTTGCGAGTACGATGGCTGTTCACGTACCTACAGCACCGTTGGGAATCTGCGGACGCATATGAAGACTCATAAAGGTAAGGATACTGGCGCATTTGAGTCATTACGTTAGCGAGAAGAAGTAGAAAACGTATTTTTGATCAACAAAATGAAAATATAATATCTTTCGGGATACGAGAGCACTTTTATAATGAAATCGCGCGAGCACCTTTGTGAAAAAAAATGAAAGAGCTGCTTTTGAATTGATAATATTGCACAATATCCTCTGTATTCGTTATGTGAGCAATGACAACAAATCTGTTTAAGCTTTTATACGTATATCTGTCTGCTTGATGTGCTTGATAAATGATGAATTTATAACAGGGGAATTATCATAGAGAGTGACGTGTAGTACCAGCGCAAAAAGTGTACTCAAGCATGAAAAAATAAATAGGGACGAACAAGCGCCCTTACATTTTCCATAGTTTGTAAGTCCTGATTTTGAATGTTACGTACTTTCTTTTTTTCTTAAATTTATAATTTCTTTCCTTGTCAAATAATAACATCTTGCGCACTCGTTGCGAATTATATTGAATTACTTTGAAACTGTATGTATTTTATTTTTATTTCGTGTGTACTGTATACTGTATCGTGTAAAGTAATACGTATATGCACGATTATTTGTAAATATCTATTTGTGTGTTTATATCTATCGATCTTTCGATTTATATGATATATGATATATAAATTACATTACAATACAACAGTTAGCAAATGCTATTCTATTTGAGCTTACCGCGCTTACGGATACATATGTTAGAAAGATTAGCCTGAAACCATTGATATTTCTTTCACCAGGCTGGGCTCACTTGCCAAATGTGCTTTGCATGTTTTTCAAATTACCTTGGCGCAATTTTTTACCAACAGAATAACCAGAAACCGATTGCTTTGCTGCGCGGGCCGTCATGTAATTTCATGACACATGGCCGATGGCCGTCATGACATTATTATGAGAACATGAAAATTTATATGTATATATATATATATATATATATATATATATTTATATGAAATATATATACCAATCGAAAATATATAAACCGTATATATACTAATCGGCGTTTGTGTTTTGATGCTTGCTAAGGATTAGGATTTGGGGTAAGTAAGATTGAAACTAGTAATGTGCCACCTCGAAAAACACTCTCGCAACCGAATCCATGTCGACGTTTCCACCTGTTCGTTTCTTAATGTATTTCGAGAACGCAAAAATATTAACTATAAAATGTGGCCCAAGTTCACAAGAGATATTCAGTTTATTTTTGGTTCTGTATTATAAGTGGGAACACGCTTCGTGTTTTGCATGGCTTCCAGATAGTGCTTACGGGGATACGAGCACGATATATATATATATAAATTTTTATATTATTATTATACATTCTTTTTTTCACCCTTTTTTTTCATTCCGTTATTATGCCGAAGCAATTCTGACGAATTTCAGGCGAGTATCGGTTTAAGTGCGCGGAGCCAAGTTGCGGCAAGGCCTTTCTTACGTCGTACAGCCTAAAGATCCACATTCGGGTACATACGAAAGTAAAACCGTTTGAATGCAATCACAGCGGCTGCGAGAAGGCATTCAATACCCTTTACAGACTGAGAGCTCACCAAAGACTTCATAGTGGAAATACATTCAATTGCGAGGAAACCGGATGTGTCAAATTCTTCACGACACTGAGTGACCTCAAGAAGCACGTTCGCACTCACACACAGGAAAGACCGTACAAGTATGTTTTCCTAGGTACTTTAGGTATTAGAAATATATTAATAAAAGGTAGAAAATTATATAAAAAAATATAATCAAAGTCTATAAGCATTAATCCTATTGTTTTAGATGCAGAGAAAAAGGCTGCGGCAAAGCATTCACAGCGTCGCATCACTTGAAAACGCACAAGAGGACACACACGGGTGAGCGTCCTTATATGTGCACTTATAATTACTGCAAGAGATCCTTCACGACACCGCACAGTCTGAAAAGTCACTTGAAAACTCACAAAAAGGTTGCGAACGATGAAGAGCTGGTACGTATAGTGTACAATAGATTTGAAAAGGAGTCTAATTCTGTGCAGTGGACGAAAATTTTGCATGAATTTTCAGCAAGCGCAGAAAGACGAGTCTCAAGGTGTGACGACAGACGAGAAGAGTAATATTATTCAACCGGAAGCCAAGGTCGCCATTAAGGAAGTGAACGTCAGCGATAGTTCTGTGCCATCTTACGCCATCATACCGCTGAACTCTAACGACACGGATAACAATGAGAATATAACGTATATTTCTGCACAGAGTACAGAAGGTCTTAACGTTCCTAGCGATTCTATGTTAAATATTTTGGATCAGAGTGCCAATAATTTTAACGGAGAGGTTAATTATACCGGGAATAATGTACAGCAAGAGCTGAATAATTCCAAAATTACGGGTCACGAATTTGATTCCAGTGGAAACAATGAGATTGCGCTTTTAGCCACGAACAACATTATTATTAATAATTTTCCCAAGCAGACTATCACTACTTTGAGTAATAATGCGAATTATAAGTTCGAGAACTTATCGAATTCGAGTGGCAGCCAAAATAATTTATTAAACGATACGACAGCTCCTAGTTGTCAGAGCGATGTGTCAATCAAGGACGTCGAGGGATGCACATTGAATTTGCAACAGAAGATTATGCAAAATGGCCTGCAGAATACAATCGCACAGATATCTGAATCTAAGAGTTTCATTGAGGATTCGAAAGAGTACAAAGTTGAATCGGCAGCATCGGATCAAGGTGGATTCGCGAATGCTATTGATGGCGCGTTATCAATTAGTTCAGATAGCACTACGTTTTACAATGTTAGTTCAATTTCTAGTCACGTTACAAGTATGGTTAACCATAACAGCGATACCAATTTATTCGCCAGTGATATCGAATCGTTGCGATTTGTCGATCACGCGAATATTCAGGATATTCAAGCAACAGAATCCACAGCCACCGTTACCGATAACATGTCCTCCAGAATAATAAATAATTGCCAATCGGAAGCAGTGGAGCTGGCTATGGCTTCTGAAGAAGAATTACCCTCACCTTGGATAGACGTAATGGCGCTGGCTACAGCGCCTGCTTTAAGAACTCAATCCTGGTCAGAACTGAATGCCTTTCCTACGGCTGTACACTCGCTCGTCGATTTAGTCGGTCCTGAGCCTTATCCACTGGATTTGAAAAGTGAATTACAAAACACGCCAACTCTAGAGAGTGCCAATACAATTGATACAGAGAGTGGTAAGGTCAATGTCGAGATAGTCATGAACTGTTTGGAGAACGTCGAGAGCAGTCCGAAAATTGAAAATCCAAAGAGTCGAAAGAATCGAAATGTATTGCAAGAGATCACAGCGGATGCTGATATTTGCAAGTGTATCGACTGCAAGTGCGATGACTTGTCCAATTGTCAAAGTTGTACGAGCGCACCGGTCGTCACAACAGAGCACGCTAGGAGAAAGGATATTCAAATTGAAAATGCGAATGATCTCGTGTCTTGTTTGCAGAGCGAGTGTTCGTGCCAAAGTGGCTCTGCTGGATGTGGTTCTTGCTGTGTTGTTATATGCTTGAAGACTTTACAACAATTGCAACGAGTTTTCAGTCGCAATTGTTGTAAGGATAGCACTGCTGGTGGTTGTTGTAGTGGAAAGTCTTCCGGGCGTCACAATATGTTACCAATAGCTTTGATTAAAAGCCAATTAGCTAATAATCAATGAAGCGAAGTTGAAATGTCGCCTCATAACTAGTCATAGTAAACGAAGATAAAATTAAAATAAAAAGCGAAAATCATTGTTACGCGATTATTATATTAGAGAGATATTCTATACAGGTTTTGTTTCTTGTTGAAATTTGCGAATTTTTATCAAAAGGCCGTTCGCGTTGTCCGCTAGCGTGTAGCGGATACGTGATTGGTCGGGCATATTGGATGTTAACGTTAAGACAATTATAGAGAATATACGACTGTATTATAATAGCTATGCGATAATCTAGAATTTTATCGAAAAGATTGAATCAATTTAGATTCTTTTGATTAATTAAAAAAATTCGGAGGACTATTTGAAAACAAAAAATATCTATTACTGTTACAAGGAACATAAAGTTTTAATTACAAATCTGCCAATATGTGACCTCAAAATTACATACAGAGTATCTGTGTCTTATATGGCTTTCCATAGTATCGTTAACCTTTTAGCTACTGAACGCCACTATAGTGGCTTTCGTGGATATAACAAACAAATAAATAAAAAATTTGTCAAGTATAAAAAACTAAAAAAGTAAATTATAACTTATTCAATAATAACTATTCGGATGTAATGTCATAGTGGAAAGCTTCTTGCACAGTTTACGCGCAGTCTGCGTCAAAGCTTTTACTGTATGGAGATATTAAACTGTTGCAGAAAGTCCAGCCGTAGCTAAAAGGTTAATAATGCGGAATGACATGGATTTTCAAGTAGGCGCGACAAAGCCTTTAGGTATTTTCTTTATTATTATTTCTAGGTACACAAAAACTAGTGAATATTTTTTCTTCTTTTCCGTTATAAAGAGAAATGCTAAACCGAGAATTTAAGCTTCGGTACCAATGACTTTTTTTTCATTGAATTTCGTAGAACCCAATGATGGATTTCTAATAAGTGTAATTGGTAATTCCCTGACTCATTATAATTTATTTAGATTTACAAGAAATTGCATTTGATATACAGTACGAATTTATGTTTTAATTGAACAAGAGTTATTCGTTTCATGTCTAACAAAGCTTGGGACGATTAACGAATTCGGAGAGAAAAAATAAAAAAATTAAAGAATGCGATAGAGTGCAATATCGGACGCCATTCCTGAGATACTTGAATTATTTTTATTTTTTTTGCTCCTCTGTAAAGTATAAAAGCGTGTAACGTACACTTTTAAGCATATTTTAATTTATGTTGGATATTTCTTTTTTTTTCATTATATTAAGTGGTGAATCTTTGTCGTAGGCGATTTTGTGTCTCGTGTACAAAATATCCAAAGTTTAATTTTTCCAGAGCACAAAAAAACTATGCGAAAAGCTTAAATCCATTCTGAGCACCTGTTTTACAAGTGACAGTTCAGTGTGCAATGGTTTAAAGATGGAGTCCTAAGCACACATTAAGTCATACCAAACGATTTAAGCTAAAATATAATTAAAGTTATCACGGTGTATTTATTAATTAACTTTTGTTACATTTTTATGTTAAACATGTGAAAATTGGATTGAATGTGCCAAATTATTTTTAAAATTTGTATGGGCTGGTATGTGAAGCCGCTCTTTTGTTTTTGTTCTTTTACAAGCAGTATGCTTTTTATGTTATTCATTTAGAAGAATTGTATAATAAGGTGCGTTCGGATTTTAGCCGTAAATCCAGAAAATAATGAGTGCCTTAATTGAGGTATCTATTATGGAATTTTTCAGGAATTTATTTCAATAATAATTAGTTTTATAGCGAAAAAAAAGTCTTAACAATTTCAGTGTGTAATCTTTGACGGCTGTTACTATGTACTTTTTAAAGCATACTCGTTTAAAAAGAAATTTAATCTTGGTGTACCTAATAACATGTAGGACGCATATTATGTTTTCAAAGTATATGGACTTGACTAATACGCAATAAAACGTTTTCAAAAATGTCTGTACACTGCCATTTATGATGGAAATTCTATTCACTGTCTCTTTTTTATTGCTGAAAATTTTTATTTTGTCTTTTCGTAGGGATGAATTTCTAATTTCAATATGGGTACACTTGAAAAATTTTTGAAATTGGGAATTATTGTTACAATTAATGCTTTATTTTTATAATATAATTGTACAGAGTCATAACAAGGTCAGACTGTTACAGAGCATGTATCTCAGAAAACATACTTTGTTCTAAGATTTCAGCGCGACGTGAATCTATGATTTAATTGTGTAAAGAAATCTAATTATTGCGATGCCTGAACAAGAGCTTCGGCTACTTCTATGGCAATGGCTGCTTCAGCCTTCTCCTTTTCCGATGAAGCAGAAGACAGCTGCTGTTGGGCTTTACTGAGTATATCTTTTGCAGCACTGTTATCAAGGCTATCGACTGGGTGGGCCTCTTCAGCAAGAATCTGAACAACAGTATATTATAACATCACAAATATATTATATAACGATCTTTCTAGAAAGTATACTCTGTACATGAAATATGAAGAATAAACCGTACCTGAACACTAGAATCCTCGTTGATGGTTACTGTACCAGAGGAAACAAACACCTTTTTAGTTGCACCACCTTCCTCGTAAACTGTAACAACTCCTGGCTTGAGAACAGCCAAGGTCGGTACATGTTTTGGCAATATACCGAATGACCCAGAAAAAGAAGGGACATCTACTTGACGTACTGGAGCTTGATCATAAAATACCTAAAAGAATTGTATAAGAGAATTAAACTTTGAAAAGTTCGTGCTTTTGATATCAAAAGATTAAAATTATTGGTACCTGGTTGGCTCCAGCAAAAGTAAACTTCATCTCATTTCCAGCGGCATCGGCATACGACCTGGTCTGGCTCCGTACGCTCCTGAGGCATGGGCGAAGTGTACGAAAAATAGTGGCCATTTTTTACCTAAAATACATGAAAATTTTTTACAGTACTATTTTGCACAGCATTTGACACGATTAGAGTGTTACATCACAGGATCGAAACAAGTTGGTTAACCCGGTCACGAATTTCTCCCATTACGTGTATTGAAACAGAGCATATTCTTTTATTAATTTCATTCATGAGAATTACACTCTTATTTCATTACCTTTCAAAATTTTGTTAAATTCACCGTCACACCAATCGTACCTGTATTTTATGATAAAAGACAAGGTTCGCCAAGAGAAGGAATAAATCGAGCGCAGGCGCTATTTTCTGCTGCCACTAACCATGAATCATGTAAAACATAGTGAGAATCAAACCTCCTATATTGCGTTTGCAACGATTGTACCGACTGTTACCTTTCGTACCAACCGAATCCACTTACGTAACAAAAATATATTTTGGATGTGTCATACTATATCTATCATGCTGATTATTATTTTAATCAAATATATCGATAATCTGGTCATTTATTCCCTATTTATTATCCATAAATCAAAATAGATTACTCTCGAAAGTCCAATGGGTAGTTTTTGAACTTGAAATAAGATGCCAAAATGTAGTGGTTGTAACAAGTTTATTTAAAAATTGTGTATACATACTAAGTTAACAATGTTCTTATATATGGTTATAAAAATATTTTGACCTCCTATTTACAGCAGTTTCTATATCTATAATTCGCTGATAGCTCGAATACAGTATGAGCCCTACCGGAAAAAGGTTTGACAAAGTTTCGTTCCATATTTAGAAGAAAAAAGGCACAACTTATCGAATACTATTTTACATGGCACTTGTACGATCTACCGTGTACTTGTACTCAATTCCATTGATCTGTTGCTAATTATATAGTGTACGCTTATTAGCTAAAAGTCTATCGTAAGTGATCAGCGAATAAATTCGCTTGTTTCCTATAACAATATATAAATTTTACAATATTTATATACATCCAATTTTTTTGTTTCGTTTAATAAACTTGCCGAAAAAAATTTCGGCCGTCAGTCAAGTCTGCTTTTTTTAAACCTCATCGATGACGAGGAAAAATTAATATTTAGTGCATGAAATGTACATTGTTAAAATAATAAAAATTCGTTTAAATAATAAAGATTCGTTAAAATAATAAAAAATTGAGATATTTAAAAGAATAACTATAATAAATGCCCAAAGACATGCAAAGACAAATGAGCCTATTAAATAACGACGTGACTAAGGTAAATTCGTAATTTACGGAAGATCAACCCTTGCGGTCCTCAAACACGTGAATGCGTCTTGAGGAACGTCATCCCCTACCTATACCACCCAATTCGTCATTTAAAATTACGTAGAAATCCCAATAAGGACAATATTTTTGCAAGTAATTTTTTTAACGCCACTTCAAGGTCGTAATTTTGTGTGCGTCTAAAGCTGTAACTAGAATATTTTGTGTACCCACAGTTTAAATTGATTATCGATTAATGAACCTGAATTAATTGTCCAAAAATAAACTTATTAAAGTACATTTTTTCTGTCTTGTACGCGACCTCGAGACTGCAAATTTCTTTTGCCCTTAAAGCTATAAATAGATTACGATTTCTTCATCCCTTAAATTGACTATCAACGAATTTAAGACAATGAATCAACGCTTCTGAGCCTATTATTATCTCGTTTTCTTCCTACCAAGGAAAAAGTATCTTAATTTCTATACATATATATACATATAAAACAGTAATGAATAATAAGAGAACAAGTTCATTTCATACATCAGTACCATCTGAAGAGGTATCAGAGGCTAGATCAGTGTTATCCTGATGTCTGGATTTAATATGACGTTCCAAGTCTCGTCTTCTAACTAGAACTTTGCCACAAAGCTCACACCTGTAAGGAGTGTCTCCATCAGCATGTAGTCGAACATGTTTGTTCAGATTGCTAGGATCGCCGAAAGGTCTCAAGCAGTATTTGCATTTCAGAGGTTTGTAGCCAGTATGGGTTCTGGAGAAAAAGAGTAACCAGGTCAATAAAAGTCACAAGTTCAGTTCAAACGTTATAATCGGATGGTCCAAGTCTCTTACCTTATGTGAATTTTCAGTCCATACTTTCTAGAGTAGACCTTTCCACAGTAAATGCAAAGATGACCTCGTTTAGATTTTCCAAGATTACTGACGATCGTCTCCATCTGAGCAGCGTGAAGCTCAGGTCGTACCTGAGCATGAGATGGCGTCACGTGGTAGCTAGTGCAATGGGGCACCACGGGTTCTTCATGTGCTACTACAGGAACAGGGTAAACGTGGGGCTGATTCATATACGGCTTAAAGGCCGAATGCCTGTGCCCCAGGTTCTTGCGGATGCGACACACCTGGTTGGATGACTTAGGTGAGAGTTGGACCAAGGAACGCGGTGAGGATTGGGTGGATGGACCTGGGGACGGTTGCTTCGAAAGACGTGGAGAACTTTGGGTTGCAGAAACTGGAGAACATTCAGCCGATAACCCTGGTGAACGTTGGATCACAGTAGTTGGAGAAGTTTGGGTCGAAGGACCTGGTGAAGGATGGGTCGAAGACCCTGGTGAAGGATGGGCCGAAGAAACTGGAGAAATTTGGATCGAAGAGCTTGGTGAGGGATGAATGGACGAGCTTGGTGAAACTTGGATCAAGGAACCTGGTGAAATCTCCGTCAAGGTCGCAGTACTCGCCATACGCGTCTCCACGATGATCGGCGATATCCTGGTAGGCGACGTATGAGGTGAACTGGTCAATTCGAAGTGAAAGGGCTGGACATTACGTGGGAATATGTCCAGGGGCAGGGTGGTTCTAGGTGGAGCCGTAAGTTCCCTGGTCAAGACGTTCCAGAGATGATTGATATCAAGTCTGTCACATTGCAGGGCCAGGTGAATCTTCAGAGGATTTGGAAATTCGAATTGATCGTGACACATGTGACATATGTAGCGATTGTGACCAGTGTTCCATGGGAATGATGCTGCGTCCTTGAAACTCACTGTAGGCCCACTTGGCGCAATCATTCCCAAAACGCGTCCGGGACGTTTGCTTCTTATGTTAGCCGGTGTCAGGAAAGGCATGTTCATCATCGCCAGGATATTCTCAGTGAACCACATCAGTAACGGTTCACCAGGTGTTATACTTCTTATTGCCTTCAATATGACACCGCCGTCAGTTGACATTAAGATAACGTTGCAGCTTTGACAGTCTTCAGCAAGTGGAACTACCTTCACCCAGCAGGTGGAGTTCACAAGCCCATCGAGGCAATAGAGTCGACCTTCCGTTTCGGCAACCTCGATCTGACAAAAAAAAATTTTTACCATGAGAAACGATAAAATAATCCAATTTTCATTTACATCATTTTTTTTGCATTTTTTTTTTTAATTACAAAAATTTCTTTCATCCGTAAACATATTTTGCATCTTTCATCAAGCATTTAACGATCATTATAAAATTATTAAATATTTTTAATCACTGACTGACAGACGTCATCTGTATCTCTACCCGCAGAAATCTCCATAAGTTCGTCTCTTTCGCACTCACAGAAAATACTCTAAAATTCTGTTTCGATCGGTTGATCAAATTAAATGTATTCCACCAATATATACAGTTTTTTTTATGCGTATACGAATGCTCCCTGTCAAAGTTAACTTCTTGACTAGTCAAATTTCGTATTGAATGAGAAGTACTAAGAGCAAGTTTCTACTATGACTCTTGATAAACAATCTATAGCTACACCGGGCAGGTATTGTTGTCGTATACTATACTTACATACTGTATGATAGGCGTATTCCTGTGAGGCAACCGGTTCACGTCAATCACTTGAGTAGAAGAGTCTCTTCTTAATAAAGTTGCTGCGCGAACAGTAGGTCTGTCATTGTCCGCAATCGTGGATCTCTTCAGTGCTTCGATACTCCTGACAATTGCAGCTTCCGGTATAATCGGATACATAATTCGCCGACAGGAGGGCTCCATGTGCGTTTGCAATATTTATTCCGTGTGATAGAAAAATTTTGCAAATAATTGTCACGGCACACGGTCAAACTGAAAAGCACTGATTTTCTGTCACCCAAAGTAAAATTCGCGATTGATTTTAATTATCTCTTTTTTTTTAATTGCTGCAATTTGTTAAAATTACAAAATTTTAAGTCTCTGGTGTACAAGCGGACACCAATGAATTTACGCCATGAAATTTTCAATGGCTGTTGATCCTGTTGTTGCGGCCTTAAGGTGACAACTGAGTATGACCTACCGACTGCACGTGGCTTAAATAATCTACAGGGGTGGGGGTTTGTCGAATTTTGACCAGACCCCCACCACCGAATTTTTGCTTGAACGATGAAACAGGAACCAACCCTCTTCTGGTCTTAGTATATGTGTAATTGTATTTAAAGAGCCACGTGGGGGATTTTCAACCTTCCCCCTCTGTTTCATTCGCCAAACCAAAAATCATGGGGGTGGTGATTTCCATCTCTCTCAATTTCTCTCTCTTTCTCTATTTCAGGGCTCGATTCCGAAGGGGATGCCTACTACCGCAAGGTGCATCCTATGCTTGGTAACACTTAGGGTGGAGCATATTCTCCACGCTACACTGCTTCATTGGTACATCATTGGTCTACCAACATTGTGCACGCACCCACAATTTTTTTCACCACTCTGCTCCTACCGGTTTATGGGGATAACGACTGGACACGTGGTCCGGTCTACACGTGGATTTTATCAAGTACGTATATCTATATGACATTTTTATATCTGATAAGTAACTGTCTTTATTTTTGTTTTAGGTGTTCGATGAATTAAGCAAACTTGTACTTGCAATTATTGGGATCTGTATTAGGGTTATTTCCAAGCTGAACCTTCTCCTGGTTAACCAAGCTGATCTTTAAGTTTATTAACCCTACTTCAAATTAGGTTCAGTTTTGGAGTTTTGAGTCCTGAATAGGTACACAGTCGTAAAGATGCTATCAGGCTTGTCGATCTTAGTAATAATAAAAGTAGTAGCTCTCTCCCCCCCTGGTCCCTCTGTCTGGCGTCCCTTTTGCCAGGTAAATCCTAACAGAATTTTGGTCGGAACGTATATATTTTCTAGCAAGGATCATCGACGACGTTCTGTCCTGGTTGACCCGGTGCCAATTTCATTGATAGCGCAGTCGGCGCTTAAAATTTGAGACCTAAACAGAAGGAGCCAGTCGTCAGATATTGAGCCACTCCATTTTGTACATTAGCCGTGAGAATTAAGGGAATTTTACAAAGGAAATACCAATTTGTCTGACCGTCTTGGACAATGCTTGAAAGAATTGCAAATTATGGGCAGCAGTGAAACGGCACCGAGGGGCACGCTTAGAAAATGTACGAATAGTGAAAAGAAACAGAGATCTTCATCTAGAAATATTTCTTTTATTACTGCTGGGGGTAGGTTACGCAGAATAATAGCATTTTATGAAGGATATAAACGGGAAAGGGCTGAAATGGATATTCGACTTTTTCCAAATACTTCCAGACAGGTTTCAATGACGCAGGTGCATTATTTCGCAGGTGCCCGAGGGTTCAGCGCCACTTATACTAGGACAGGATACTTTTTTGACGACCTTAGCAATTATTTGTTGATGATTTTTTAAAATTTTATTTCAATTTTTTTTCTTACTCTTTTTTAGGTTCATCATACGGGTACAGTGGATTGGAGCGAGATTTATCCATGGCTTGCGAATGTCACGAGGATACAGGGTTCCCGATGCTGAATGGGGCCTTAAAAGCTTCATGTGAAAGGACATTGTTTGGCTCAGCTGCAAACCAATGCGCCTCCCATTGAGTGCGAAGGGATCTGAATTGCAAGAGGAAAAGGTGCATCTGAATCAACGGTTGATTAACAAATTAAGTGGTTCATTCATCTCGCTCTTATGCATATAGATAGATCGGTACTGATAAGATAAAACGTAACTGCTGTGACATATACGTAATCAGGATAAATCTATAGGGCCCAAAACAGTAGGATTCATGAGGGTCATAGGGGAACATTGATTGTTGGACTTTTCGTGTTTATGAAATATACCGACAGATAGTACAAAAACTTTGTCAAATTTGCTAAAATCAAAAATTGGCTCTATTGCCCAGGTCTGACTGTAGCGAAGAAGATTTTTTGTTACGCTTAAACGCGCTAAGAAATTGTTGGTATTTCCTCACCTATTTTTCAAAAGTACTCATTAGTACTCATTACCATTATTAGCAGGTTAAAGTCATTTATGATTTTAGATAGTCTTTCACCAGGACAGATTAAGGATCTTATGTTCTTAGGCCTAATTTGTATTTCGCATAAGGTCACGAATTTTCATGTCCTCGCAAATTATTTTCTTAGTTTTTGCCGTGCCTGGTTCTGTCTGCGAATTGTGATTCACTGGGACACGAATGGTGTCGGACCAGGGAATAACACAAGTGTTCACAAGTCGAACCAACTCTCTCCCTTAACTACACCACCCTATTTCTACCATCCCTTGAAACTCGAGCATGAGTGTTTCGAATCCAAAGACCATACCACCCCTTGTATCTACCAGAATGGTTCCAGCAAGTGTTCCAGCAAGGACCCTACTTTGCATTGTGGAGAAGGGCGTACAGCTTCTGGTAACTTCCCAGGTCATTTGAAAGAATTTCAAGGTGAAAAAAAATTTTTCAAAATTTCCTAAATCCCAGTGTATACCACTTTTTGAATTCTTCACCGTAACACGGAATACAGTGACATTTATTATATTAAGGAATTAAATGCTCTAAATACCTATTATTTAAGATATATATGTTTATTATTAATTAATGACCTTTTTTTAAATAACGGGACTCGCTATAAGGCTAGTAAGTTTCCTGCTACGTGACGTCAATGTTCCTAACAGGTTTACCGGCAGCAAGAAATTTTTCCCGGACCCCACCGGTCACTCTTCTGAATTTGGTTCCAGCCCGTCGTCCTGGCTTGAGGGTTGCCACCCCTATTCCACCCTGAAATCAGGGTGCATTCAGAGAACACACCAAACCGCGGTGCCAGCAAGCGAGCAAGTGTTCCTCCGTGACCAATGCAGCCTTGCACGCATGTGTGCGCTTCCCAATGCGATATTAATATCGCGATTATCATCTACGTATTATCGCAACTCCCTTACGATCTCTACCCTAACCTACCCTTGTATCGGTGGTTAAAATAAGCCGGGACCACCCTCTCTTGGTTGAGCTACGCGCATCAAAACCATCCACCATCATATCCCTTAACGCGTTATGACTTTCTTTCATTTTAAAATCAGACATCAAGACTAACAGTGTATTCAGAATTTTTATATTTTTCTTTAATCCCACCCCTAATGTAAAAACAAAAATTTACCCTTAATTTGAATCGTCCTTGTACTGACGATTTTTGTGACTATGAAATTTTACACGTTCACCCTGTTACCTTTGCATGGAAGACACTACGATGACACTGTTTGGGGGGGGGGGGGGGATTGGAAAAATTAACGTGACTTTTGGGGTGTTTTTCCTAGCAGAAGGAGAACGAATCTTATTGTTCGCATCCCCTATTACTAGAACGTAACTACGGCGAACGGCGCAGCTTGGATGCTGAATTATGGCTGCGCTTGCGGGGTGTTTCGCTATAAAGGTGATTCGATACGGTTTTGCAAGTGTCGAAAGTCCTTGCTAATGCCGTCCACGTACGACTAGATAATATGTAGACTCGTGTGTGTTATTAATATTAGTTTGAATCATCCCACTAGATATAGCAACCCGTACCACTGTTATATTAGTCTTGTCGTACATAAAAATTGTTAATTTTAGGCGAAATGATTATTTTGCAAAAAGAAAACTTGGAAAAGTTACAATTGAATAAAAGTCAGAGTGAAGATCTTTCCGGCACGTGGCATCGACATATTGCTTGCGTCTCGTGAAAATAAGTCCCATGTAACATGACACGTGACCATCCGATACCCCATGGTGGGACGCGTGCAGTCACTTTATGGTGTTATGTGTAGAGGCTGTATTTAGCCATTAGGAAATGTTTGCACGATTTTAAGAGTCAATCCAAATGGTCTCAATTGAGTGTAATGGTTAGTAAAATTTGGAATATTTTATTTAATTAAGGAATCATAAAGAAAATAATAGAAATTATCGTAATACAATTGAAAGGGTTAATTTATATATATTTAAAGATATGAAAATGTATATTTTTTTTTCAGTATATGGTATATGGGCCTTGCAGGATTTTTTTTCTTTTGCAGAACGAAGAGCCAGTGTCCTTTTTTTTGCGGGGTTGGCAGTACCGCGTATTTGGTATTAGAGTTAGAAGAATCACGTGCGGGGCAGGTGACATGGGTCACATGACAAAATAATATTAGAATCCCCTTCGGCAGATCAGCCTATAGGGGGTCGATCACCCCGTCCTAAAACACGACTCACTTGGCACACAAGTTTTGTGCATATAATAGTACGCGCATTCCCCCTGCTTAATTTAATCCAATACAATATGTTGGGGCCCTCGATCTCTTCAGGCCCCTCGTGGTAGAAAAGCGGTGGCTCGCTTAAAAGGTGGGTGGCTTTTTAAAACTGTGCCTGATATTCAATTCAGCGTGAAACCTCATCCTATTATGATTTATCTAATCCCAATTGGATCAGACAGGTTCCAAGTGAAGCATAACGTAATATAGCCCTTGGCAAAAATTGTCAAAAAAAAAACAGAAAACGACATACACGTGTAATTTGTGGTAATTTTTAATAATTGCTACAGTGCGAAACTTCAAATTTAATTTGATACCAAGGATTAGGCCCTAGCGCAATTACAGGTTTTGTGATTCCGAACCCTTTTTTGGGCCTGATTTCGCTAATTGGAGTAACGGCGTTTTATTGCCCTGAAAATTAGTAAAGTGTCTCTGATAATTCCCTTAACGTGTTTCTTTTGACCTATAATATTTTTTTGTGTATATTTTTCCAAACAATTTTTCAAAATTACGAATTTCCTTATTCTTACCTTATGATTTCACTCAAAAATCAATGTTATTTCATTATCAGTTTTTTCCTAAGATTTTCATACCTTCCTTGTATAACGTAAATCAGACACATTTTATTCGCGTACTAAATAAATCAATAATTGTATAATTTTAATGGATTTCATTAAAAAATTTATTTTCACGTCATTTAGTGTCACGTTTTTCGTTCCGACGATTTATACCTTTGATCGGCACCACCGAGATAGCCATTTAAAATAATATCAAAGTAAAAGTGAAAATCAATGGCGGAATAACTCCAAGAAGTCGTGACCCTCATTTTTCGGTTCGGTAGGATTAACTGGATTTTGAACAGACCCACAATGTCTAGGTACAGGTTTCGTGAAATTTAGCGAAACTAATGCTACGGCGTCTACGGGATATTGGGACTACGGCAATAATAATTTTCAAAATAGAAACGCAACCGTGGCGTGACGACTTTTCCAATGTAATTAAGGGCCCCCCTCTTTCCCATGGTGACACCATACATCTCATCCGTATCGTAGCACGCGATCTGGTGCGAACCATAAAACAACGGTGTCTCAGTTAAGAATCCGACGGGCCCTTAACCTATTCACATTGGGTCTTAAGAGTCTTTATTATTTTCCGGGCCGAGGGTGGGAGGTCATTGGGATAGTGGTGCTAAAAATTGTCAAGATGGTAACTACTGATTAAATATCGGTATACAATTTCAAAAGCAGTAGGTAAAATTCGACTCGATTTACATTTCAAAAATAATTTCAACTAAAACCCAAGAAAGGACTATTGTACAGTCCGGCGAACAGTTCTAGAAGATTATTGTTTCCGATTTTACACGTTAATTCGTTAAACGTTTCTTGGCCAATGGTGACTTCCAAAAGAATTCACCTGCGTCAGGTTCCAGTCTCACTTACGGATTGTCTATAGTAATACCTAACTGTCATTATAATGTCATTAGGTTTAATCCGTCGTTAGACGGTATTCACGTAACATTAACGTAGGCAATAAAACTTGCTATAGTCAGTGTTGTAAATCTAGGGAATTTTTTTCTTCAATAACAAATTACCAATTAAACGTATAGAAGTTTATTTACGCGTATAATTATGTATATATGTATATATCACCGATCCCACTACTAAGATGTAAATAACAAGACACGTTCAGGCATTGTGTGTAGTACGCACTTTTCTATCCGGTGAAAATTTGTTCCCCGTGTGTTGTCGGCCGTGACCTGGAAGTACAAGAAAAATATGGTTATTATAAGAAAAATAGTAAAAGCCACGTAAAACTTAATGATTGATTCTTGATAGGCGTTGAAAGAGATCTGTCATGTTTACCATAGGGATTTTGAGTATGTGCATATATATAGTGATATCCTACAAGGGTGGGTATTGGGAGACAGGAGAGATGGATTTGTCGTGCAGCTGTGTACACTGCTTAATGTAGGAACTAGCGAGGCAGGGATTTGGGTTTTCCTGCTGGTTAAGGTGTTCGTTTAATATCCATAAATCCAAAGTAAATCTAGTTCCTTTTTTTTCCTCCCTATTAAAATCCTTCTGCTACTCTGATTATCGGTACCAACAATTTGGTGTGTAATCGTTAATTGTGAGTTACTATGTAATCGGATAATTTATTACGGATAATTTATTTACCTCGATCGATAAATATTCTAAATCGTGTCGCGATTATCGATCGCTGGTGGCTCGTAGTTCAGGAAGTCCATATCCTGTCCATCAGCCTCTTCCTGTTCGTCCACCAACTCTGACATTTTGACCTCCATGGACGCGTCGTATTCCTCTCCTAGACGCCTGTACGTTTCTGCTCTGTTTTCCAGGATCTCTCGTACGATTTCTAAAATAGCAATGATCGATAATTTAGAATATTAAATAAGCACAACTGCGTACTGTCGGATCGTCGATCCTTAATCACAGAGAGCAAAGATATTTTAGTCTGGGTAATTGAAGTTAGTTAAGCTGGATCGATATGCTCGGTCGGTAATTTATGGCTAAAAGTGGTTTGAAACTGAAACAGTATTTTTCTAATAATATTTTTGATTGGCTGCATTTTCTTGCATCGACTGTAAAGTATAGCCTGGTATATTTTCTCTTGGTAATTTTTTCTAGCTATCAAGTGTCATGTGGTGCAATATTGCGTCACGGTGCTGCACTGAACATTCGGTGCAAAAAAATCTTACTGTGGTAAAAACGTCATAATATTAGTGCAGAAAATTTTTTAATTGAAAAATTATACTGTGTTTTAATTAGATTTGAGGATTTTTGTATACCCATTAGTAATTCTCTGCTTTCTATCATACTGCCCATTTCTTTTTTCACTTCCTTCATCAGCCATGGCATAAATCCTTCTTCGGTATCTGAAGTAAAAATGGCATGTTTTAATAGAAGGATTTTAAGAAATTTTCAAAATTCTTTCAAAATTTCTATACTAACCAGCTTTGATCTCGTCTAATAAAAATCCAGACATTTTTAGTCCTTCCAAGACGGCAGGTAGTAATTCAGCAATGTATCCTGTGAGCAGAACAGCCGCAGCAACTCTGTCTTCCGTTTCCTGTTGCGTTTTCATAGCTTCCTCGTGTTGTCTTAGGCGGCGACACTGTTGTCAAAAAAAATATAATTTTTTTCATTTGCATTATTTATATATTTTTTATAAAAATTTACCTTCTCGTCCCGAAGACGTCTTTCCTGTTCCTCCAGTCTTTGCTGTTCCGCCTTTTCTGCAGCTCTCAACTCCATGAATCTTCTTTGTTGTTCTCTCAGGGCAGCTAGTTCTTCCTCCTCCAGAACCTCGATGAGAGCCTGTTCTATCGTCTTGCCAACCAGGACTTCAAGGATTGGTTGTACTTCGACGTCATAGTCAAACAGCTGTAAAAAAAGGATATGTTTATAAAAGGATATTTTTTGAAAAAAAAAAAAAAATTATTCATCTACTCACGTCACCAGGATATATTTGGGTGCCGACATCCTGACCAATTTTGGCAGGACAATACAGAGGAGTGGGGGGTCTTTCCAGAAAGTAATCAGTTTGCGTAGCCACCTCGAATTCATCTGGTTTTTCAAAAAGCTAAAAAATTTATATCATCATTTACCCAGTTTAAAATAAAAACCGGAAGTTTCTAATTGTCTTTAAAAAAAAAATTCATAAAAGAACCTCCTCGAGGAAGACTTCCGTCTGCACCGGTTCGTGCTTTCGTCCTGGAACCGGTGGTGGCGATCCAGCTCGTAGCAATAAAGCTCTAGATGCCTGAGCTTGTGCACGTTTTCTAGCCAGTTGTCTTCTTCTCGCTTCCGCCTGTCTGGCTGCTTGCGATTGTTCGCCATCGATCTACATAGAAAAAAAGAATGAATTAAAAATTTTCAAAATATCCCTAGAAATAAAAGAAAAACAAATTTACCAGCACAGGCGCAGAAGCGAATGTACTACCACGTATCACACGTCGATCGAACATGATATTCCCATAAGGAACAGCTTGATCGCTGAAATCGATAAAATAAAATGATTGATAATTAATAAGAATTTTAAAGATACTAATAAAAATAATAAAATCAAGACTCTACAGTGTATAGTGTATAGTGTATATACATAAATTCCCGGCGTAAATAAGCATTTTTTACAAATGAGTTATGTGTCTTTAGTGCCATAGGAATTTTCCAAGCCTCTTGCGTATGTATGCATATATATACACATTTAATATATGTGTTACGATCGATTTGGCGAGAAATATTAGCGGCGCAGAATTCGCAAATGGATTTTCCGACAATTTCGATTAGTCATGAAATTCCCTGTCCACGTATGTACGTACGTACACGCACGTGGCATTGATTTCAATCCTCTCCTTTCCTCTGTTGTTTTTCATTTTATTCCTAAGGTCGATCGTTTACCGAAATATTAAATGTAAACGATCGATCGATCAACATAGCCAAAGTGAGTGCGTGAGGTGGTTGCGTGTTCCTTTACCCGCGAATCGGCAGCATATTCATCGTGTTCTCGATCGGTGCCAACTTTTTGGGTAACGCTCTAGGCGTCCGGGACAATAGGCTAGAAACAACAATGGCCGAGCTTACGCACTTTAACACCCTACGCAATACGTAAGGCATACAAGTAGACGTATACTAGATCGCCACGTGTTTAAAGATACACGACTTACTTATGAGCCACGTCCCTTTTGAACCTGGTGCGATCGACCTCATCGGGGACGCTGGCCGTCGTGGCGCTTGAAGAATTAATTAGACTCATAGAAAAGTCAGTGGTGGCTTTTAGAGCAGCGTGACATCTAGCGTTGTGACTCTCGTGACGTACTTCCGGTCTCTTCGTCAATGAAACCAGAGGACGAAATTTCGAACGCGGATGGCTATCTTGCGTTTCACCATTTTCGTGGTTGTTCAGGTTGATACCAAGGAGACACGCTACTTCCGGTGGTGGCATCAGAAATTCTCCAGTTTTGACCGTCGTTATAAAGGGCTTGCGAGTGACAAATGTATTGTTGTTTCCGGTGTATAATTTTTTCATCTTGTGACTCTCTTCCTCTTCTTGGATCTTGCGTAATTTTGCGTTCAGAACCTCGTTGAAGTCTTCGGTCGACAACGTCATACTCGACTTTGTATCCTTTTTGTCCTGATTCAAATTTCCGTGACTTTTACTATGTCGCTTCTTCAATGGATTCGATTGGTTGTGCTGTAGACTGGCCAGGACCAGGTGATCGTTTGATTTGCTGAAACGCTTTTGGTTGTACAAATTGTTCTTGTTGTTCTCAAGTTTAATTTTAGCGTCTTCTTCGTCCTCGTTGTCTACGTGTAGCATCGGTAAGGATGACTCAAGGCCATCCTTTTGGAGAATTGTAAAGGCTGGTGGATGATCCTTGTCCTCCAGGTCAAAGGACTGAGCGTTTGATGGCGCCAGGGATGATATCCCGGCAGGCATTGCTTAAAAGATCGATAGATCGGTTGGTGCGTTTGATTCTTAAAAAATGTCAAAATCTTAAAAAAAAAATTCAAAAAGGTTTCAAAAATTATTTTTTTAAATTACAATCTTTGGTATCTCCTATTGATTTTTTAATGAGGCTATTACTCGCGTGACGTAGGCTCGATCTTGCGAATCTTTACAAAGTGTCGGCGTGACTAGGAAATTATTGATAAGCAAATTTATACCCTTATCGTAGATTCTCTATTATCACCTTGAAAATTGCTACTGCGTCTTGCATGGATCATTGTATAGTTTCCAGGTATTGAATTATAATAATATTGAATGTTAATTTTGTGCTTCTTACAATACCCTTAAAAAATTGTTTACTGGAAATCGATAATTGCACTTATATATTAGAAACGGACGAATGACTTATTGCTACTGAAATATCTAATGCAATTACAGTTTTCAAGTGCGATTAATAAATTACACATGCATATCTATGCTAATTGATAAGACCGTCCGTTCGATAAATTAAATGTAAGACATTTATTGAATATATAATACAATCTCAATTAGAGAAGTTATTAGTGCTAGTTACACATCGTTAATTACCGACGACGTAACTTTTAAACACATCGACTATTAACATATTTATATATACGCGTTTACCTACTGTCATTACGAAACTGACACGACACGTTAATCTTACACGGACACGTTATATATTTCAAAGTAATTACAGAGATACGAATTAACGAGACAGTTAGACATTTTTTTTGGAACGCCACATTCTTAATAAATTTTTTTACCCGTATCAAGATCACGCATTCTAAAAGCTTAGACACTTATGCAAAACCGTGCACTTACTATTTATTTGAAAACGTAAAAATCGACCGTATAAAATCGCGGCAGTAAAAACTGCTCTACATGATCAGCCAAGAAAATACCAACCGACCGGTACATTGCCTGAGACTATATCATGGATACTAAATGACATAATTTAAGTGTAATCGAGCCTCGATCGCAGGAGTATATTGCAAAATAGATAAATTAAAAATTGAATAATTAAAAAAAAATAAAAACTGTATTTTTCTTATTTTTCAAAATATTTATGTAATAGCGTATCTATATCATTTATAATTTTGAAAAATGGCCTATGGACTAGGGTCTTAATATTTATTACTATACGTACTTGGTGGTTTCCGGTGTCTTGTGGTTTAATAATAATAAAATTAAAAAAGCCAGTAATACTCGGCTTACGCAAACAACCCTTACGGGCTCCGTGCGGCTCCCGGCGCTACTGAGGCCACCCTCTTATAAGGGTAGTATGTTCACAGACTGGACAATGTCCTATACTGGTTCTATAGAGTGTTGGACGTGGGCAGTATATATTTTTACCGACTGCCCACTCAATACCATTGACCAGTTCCTTAAGGCGCATGCTCAGCAATACGAATGTCCGAGTCAAATCAAAGACTTGGATACTAATATTGAATAAGGGAACTTGCCATGACGGTTTTAATCCCTAGCAACAGCTCAAGGTGAAGTAAGTATAGTGTGGACGAGTTTGAGAATAATTAAGACAAGGAGGAAAGAAACGGTCTTGTTGAATTTTCTTTAGTATTTCGTTATTTCAAAATTCTTGTTGCACCCTGTTACAACGTATCAGTAATTTCGAAACAGACGTGTTTGGCGCATTTGCGTGTTCCGAGGCCTCTCGAACCATTTACGCTAGAACGAATGGAAAAATTGCGTGAATATGCAGTAGCGTATTTTTTCTTTCTTTCTCCCCTGTCCATTTCACTTTTCTTTTACATTATCGCAGCTTATCAATTCGGTTCTTAGAATAATGACTATTGCGTAATAGAGTAAAAGATAGAAAATCTTTATTTGGTTTTTTATGATTTTTTTTTTATTTTACCAAAAATGGATATTAATTCCGTTTTCTAATTGCACGAGATTAACGTATTCAAAATTTTTTCATTTTTGTTATTTTGTTTTACAGTTACCATTTTTTTAGCAATATTTTCAAAGTACGTGTTTGAGACTCAGAACTATGAATTATTTTTTAACCGTACTTCATTCTATTTTCTTTCATGAGAAATGAAGATATCACGTCGTTTTTATTTTTTCAAAATTTTTAAGTTGTACAATTTTTTTTCGAAAGTAAGTATTGCATTTCCATAGCATCGCTATCGGGATTTTAGAACTAGTCGTATTACCAAATTCCTTATCGGTCATGTTGACCTTAACGAACGTTAGTGTGACGCGTGACCCAACGTCGCCATTAACTATTCGGCATGTCCTTGTACGACGTAGTCGCCACGTCAGATGCAAAATAGATAAAAATCACCAACGCAGGTCATTCAACTTCAGTTGCTTAAGTGGAACACCCTTCAGACTATATAGATGATATAGTCTATAAAAAGTGGCTATTTTATTGGTGTCCGTAATTTTCCATCCCTTTTGATAACCACAGTCATCTATATATCTATTTTTTGACACTTTTAAGAATACTCCATTGGGTATATTAATTATATTGGGTTTTGACGTTCCGGAAGTTCATGAGACACGTCATACATACACGAGCACGTGAAGCCATACGTTATATATAAATTTATATATTAGATTATTATTTCAATTTTGACTTATTTCATTTAACGATACTTATTTTGTGTTTAGTTTACTATTTGTCGACCTGTTAAATTTCCTGAGAATATAAAAAATTATTTATTTTTTGGAAAAATTTTTCTTTCTTTTTCAAATCCCCATAAATAATAAACCTCAAGGATTATAACTACTTGTTTCACAGATTAGAAATTTCAAAAACTCAGTTATTAGATACAAAGTACAAGCGCATTCAACCTTGTTTTCCCTGTCAATCAGTGAATAATTGAAGTGTAGAAATGATTGATGGAAATTTGATATGAAATATTTCAATAATCCTTACCTTGGTGGATTTCGATATTTTTTTTGAATGTGAAGTATCGCTCGAGGACTTTTAACGAAGGTATAAGAATCCGCCTTTACTTCTGTGCCTCCCGAAGGAATATTGTATGGTTTCATCCCTCTGTTGCACATTTGACACTGTTGACTAGTTCTCGTAGCCATTTTTATTTTTTATACGTAAAAACCTCGTCACGAGTCCTACACAAAATTTCACTCCTCAAACACTTTATATGTTTAATTCAGCTTGGAAAATTATGTAAGGATGACATTGATCTTCTTAGCAAACACTTTGAAATTATTGTCACTGTATTATGTTAAATGGGACCGAAAGAATTATTGAGAATGGATCCCTTTGTTTTAAAGACCAACATAACCCAGTTCTCAATTGGAAAATACTGCGGGGGTGGCTGACTTCGGGTTATCAGTGAACTTGACTAAAGGGTTGCTATAGTAACAAAACAAGAGAGATAATTGAGCATATTGATATTCCTGTCGATATACGGGGTGGCTTGATAGTAGAAAAAGGAGGTCAATGCTGTTGCATTGTAAGATTCCAGGACATTGACTCGCATTGCATATGGAGAACCGTTAAATTTTCTACAGAGCCAATAATCGATTTGGAAAATTAAATTGCTGGAAAATTACTTGAAATTACTCCTGTGGCAAGTACTTCGGATACCTTGCAGTGGAAGGCTTGTAGGTCGTTAAAATACTGAAAAGTAAATTGAACGGGTAGACGGGTAAATGCATTAAGAACTTAGAACTACGGGTCAATAGGATAATATTCAGGAACGTATTGATTTCAATACTGTCCATTAATTTTATAGTGTTTTATTTATTTTAATTCTAAAATTTTGTATGCAGATACAAAAAATAGAATTTTCCTTATTGAGTTCTCTATGAGTTTAATTATTTCGAGATTTAGTGGCCAAAATTACAATCACAATTTTTTCATATTTAGCATCAGTAGGTAAAGAAGGAAACTCTCTTTCCAGTTGACTGAAGTAAACAGACTGGATATCTTATGCGATATGGTGTCACGCGAGCCTGGGTGTTGCGGATAACTACAGATGGACTTTACCAATTAAAATGCTATCCATAGATATACATTGTACTTGTCAGAATCACAAAATCCACGAACATGTCTGGTCATTATATTGTCAACGATATAATCCACGGTGTAGGTCGGGCTAATTCGGAAATGCAAGGATATACAAATTTCTTCCGAAGAGGCTTGGTTCGCGCGAAACATCGAATCCTGTAAACTTAATATCTTGCAGTTGATAATTTGCCACTAGCTGAATAACGACTGAACACGGTTTGTCCGAGTTAACGATGTAATAGCTACTCCAACCCACAGATGGCAGCATAGTCGATGACGCGTCAGTAGGTCAGACGCCTAGTATATTTATCTTCAGTCAACAGCGTTACCTGCATTATTCAAACTCCCATATAAAAATCGTTATTTTAAAGTACTGTACCATCGGTTCCAAGAGTTTGCTCGTTTGTCCACCAGAGTGCAGTATATGTTCACGTCATAATTAATTTATAATGTGACACCGGTTCAAAGGTATTATTGACTGACATCAATATTATTGATTTGGCATCTATGATGCAACTACCTTTCTTGCGTCTTCAAGCCTTCCTAAGGTGACGATTTAATTAAATAAATGTTCAAGCTTTCTATACTTGTTACAAGTCCGAGTGAGACGAAGGAATATTTATTTATGTGTAAAAAAGATAGATATTTCTGTTATAAATCCTATTCGGTACTTCTTACCAAATTTGAAATCTCAAATCAAATTTCAGAGATTTTCAATTGTGATTACTGTTTGTTGGGTTGCCTATTGGCAGGCGCCTTCAGCATTTATTACAATACAGAGAATATGCAGGGTATCAATATTTTGAATTAATGCAAGGGTGTGGACGATCAGTATAGGGAAGGGTCGTATAGCTGGTTCGTTATACTATTTAGGGTTGGGCCTGAGGCTCTTTAAGCTGAGTAAGCCAACCCTACCACCACCGTTAATGTGAACGCAAGAGGGTGGAGAAGGACGTGGATTGAGGTAGAAAAGGTGGACGATGAGTGAAATAGGTGAAGGAGATTTTTGGATGTTTCAGAAAAGGAAGATCGTATAGAGAAAAGGAGGAGGAGAAAGAAGAAGAAGAAGAGAGAGATGAGAAGTTGAAGGAAGACAGCACATATTTGGCACCCTGCTGTGTTTCCTAATTGCTTTGCCTTGCCCCCAACGTTCACATCCAACACGCCCTTGAACCTCACATATATCTCATGTACCTCGTAAGGCCCAAAAACGATGGTCCCTCCCATACTTGAGGTTTGGTACCAACACTAACACGACACACGAGCATCACCGTATCTGCTTGTCTCCTCCTTCTCTTCTTCTTCTTCTCCAAACGTTAAATAAGCAACATCATCTATCACACTGCGCGAAACGATATATTTGTTTTTGGTGGACCTTCCTAATAATTTACAACCAGCCCCCTGGATGAGATTTGACCTTATTCAAAAAAATACTGATCCAGACAAATCTCTAATAATTCATGAATTTTCAAAAATCTATATCAGCAAGAATTTTTGGGACTTGTAAAAGTTTCCTTTAAACGATCCTTTGATATTTTATCTGTGTAATAATATTAATTTTCCTTCCACTGGTGCAACAGTAGTACCCGGTACGACCCCAGTTAACCCTGCCACGCGATTAAGTCCCAAAATTCTAGGGCCTGAAAGAAATCCAAAAGAATGCACAGGAATGGCATTCGAATTGATCTCGAAATTGGAACCACTAGATAATGACTAGGAAGTGTAGGGGCGTGGTAATGAGGGTTGGCTTTTTGGGGCCTCAACTCGTAGCTCACTCCGAGCTACCTTAGCTTCGTGGCACGGGGTATATACGTAAGGCCCAAGTGCCTTCGGTCTTCCACTAGGCCCTTCTAGCTGGGTGATAAATTACGGTTGAGATATCGGTGCCTCCCCCTTGTCCATTCTTAGTGCCCACCACCACCTCTCCACCCTTTCTGCATTTATTCTCTAAGGCCCATTCTATTCATGATCAACCGCTGCCTTACACCTTGTTTCAGCCTAATAAAATACATAATTAAATGTCCTGGAAATTTGTCAAATTGTATACGACAAAGCCGATATCCGCCACTTTTATCCAAGATCCATTCTCCTCCCTGGACCATACGTGTATTCTTGTAAATTTGTACACATCTCATTAAGGTCCCTTTACCCCATTAACGTTGATGCATTCACAGATGACGCGCTCTGTCCAAGTAAGTGCCCTAACGAATTTCGGAAACAAGGCCGATCTAATTCACGAACAATGTTAAACTGATGAGGAGCTCGGAGGAAAGAACAATAGAGCCATGGACCAGAAGAGGAAAACAGAAGAAACAAGAAAGAAAGAAACAATAGGATCTATTAGCATCTACCTGCGTCTCGTGCCTCCTCATCTTCTATGCCTATTCTGCTACACCCCCCGCGTTCACCCGTTTCACAGTTTATTTTAGCGTTCCTCCACCTTCTTCCTTTTCCCCCTCTTTCTTCTTCTTCTTCCTTTTTTGTTTTTCCTCCTATTCCAAAACGTCCTCCTTCTCCCAGTCGTTTTGTTTGAACTCCACTCGGGGGAGGCCCTTTTTTCCCTAGGTGTCAGCCCTCTGGTGAAATATAGTTCCTCTCGCTGCATCGCCGGTTTCAAACTCTCCAAAAAGCTGCGGGGCTCACGCCACGACGTCCGCGCGCGGGTCTCTTTTCCATATTGTTTTTCAAAATTCTCTTGAATCCAATGGTACGTTTGCTTCTTGTCACTTGATTTTTAGCAGTCAGCGTCGCTAGGAGCGATTTGTGTTTTGTATCTAGTTTTATGCATTAACGGTACTACGATGCTATTTTGTGCATGACTGAAGCTTCGCTGAGCACGAACTATGTGAAGAGTTTAGAATTTTTATTTTATTATCTATATATTTGTGAAACGCACTGTACTAGAAAATTAGGTTAGATTTTGATTAGAAAATATTATTTGAAATTGATCTCGGTTTGTGGGAAATTGTAAATTCATCGTTACGCTTTATTTCCTTGCAGCATCCTTAACTGGACCACTGTATCCAAGTATCCGTACACCTGTCGACCCATGAAAACAATGCTGAATCATCCTGTAGGTGAAGGATCTAACGGGTGTCGATCTGAAGATGGAGGATGTAAAAAGGAGGAGGATCACCTTGATGAATTCCTATGAGTTATCAATCTGCGTCGAGAGGTGTCTAACCTGGCGTCAGGACATCGAAGTTTTGCGCACCTAGACGTCTGTCGAACCCTTCACAGTGGGATAGAATTTCCTCAGTGTGAAAGGACCTTTAGTGACTACGCAGGATATGCGTGTTAAGTTTTAAAAATTTTTACTCAATTTTTGCATTGCGTATATCCAATTACAAATATCGCGTGTTAACCTAATTTTCATTAATATTTTAAGACAAGTCAAAAAATTCAAAAATAAAAATTCAAAAATCACAAGTATCGATGATACCAATCGGCTTTGGAATTTTTCGGCGAATTCTGTTTATCGATATTTACAACGAAAAAAGCGTAACAAACAACATTTGGATCTCAAGAAGATAAAAATAGCAACGCTCAGATCATCTCTAGATCGTGATCCTAGATCGGATAAACGACCGAAGAGAAACCCTCACGCGTTTTTCTTCCTTTACCTATGAACCAAGGATCAGATAAATATCCTCAGTGAGTCCAACCGACTCGCGGACGATTCCTGGTACCACTGTGCCGTTTCGAAACGTCATCCGCAACCTGGCGATCCTTAAAACCGTCGTCAAGTATCAGGTAAAACAACAGAAGATCGCATCCTCATCGGCATGAAAAATAGTCTCCGATCCTACAAGAATTTATAACTCACGTAACCAGATAAAAAAAACCTTATTCCTACAATACGAAAAAAATTCGAAAATTGCAAAAAAAAAGTCCAATTTGAACGATCTAAAAAAAATTATAACAATCCTACCATCCGTATCAATCAGAACAAAATTATGCAATCATTTCACCTATTGGACGCAAAAGAAAATCTGTAACGGCCATTGTACCCTGAAGAGAAATGATCTGTCGATCTACGTGTACCCGGATCGATCGTTCCGTATGATCCACATTTATATGTATTCCCATTTGGAATACGTGTAATCGGTAGATGAATATCAAAGTAGACGCCGATTCCTAAAGCGCGTCGAAGTAGACACCGCTGGTGTATGCATATAAGTATACCTATATATAAAGTCTAAGTCCAAGACACAGTAAAGCAGAGTCGTAAGGGCAATCGAAGCGTTTAACAAAATCGATATATCGCCGATACATAAATGCATCGGTAAATTCTTTTTCGTTGCTACGACGAAGTTTCGTATTAGCTTCTGTAAGCGGAGAGAGGGTACGGTGGCGACTAAAAGAAAATAAAAAAAAACGAGTGAGGAAGATGAATTAAAAAAAGAGATAAAAAAGTTAAAAAAAAAAAGGAATCGATCAGGCATACGCACGAATCGCTGAGCTTATAAATGCCAAATACATTATTCACGTATTATTCAAGTTACAGAACCGTATGTGATCCGGTGTATCGTACGTGCTGATAGTGACCAGCCGCTTACGCGTTATATGGATAGAAGACTGGGATGTTATCACTGGACCATATCAGCGCTGCTACCTTTACGTAAGCAAGTACTTTTTTAGATGCATGAACGTTATCGGGCACTTGCATTTTTCATTATGCATTTAAGGTATGCGTACGTCGGTACCGTTTGTAAGAATTTTGCCAGGCGTCCCGACGCCTCTTGTCGTTGTGGATTATATACGATTAGAAGGATAGGTGATCGATATAGAGCATTATTCGATTATTGATTTCTATAGGTTTTTTTACATACTAGATTAGATACACACCGTTATCATTCTGATAACAAGACACATAATGTATAATAATTGACAGTCTCGTATCAATACTAATGAATTACTTATCAGTGATTTAATATGAAATTATTTATTCAATTTGCTAATTTCAATCTTGGGATAATTATTAAAATATTTAATTTGAATAATTATCAAAATAAGATCAGATCGTTCTAATCGCATAGATTGTTTTATGATTATAATCGAATGATTTTTGTATCATTCAATTCTATGAAGCAAGTATCACGATATATGGTTTTTTCTAATTTTAATCATATGTGCCTGTCTTATCTGTACGTATCGTCGCTGTATGTAAAAAGTTACTGTAAAATATTGAAACCAGCTTCTGGTCAGTCGTAGAGGAGAAGCATAAGTGAAAATGCGAGAGCGCCAACATGGCGCTAAGTTATTCCACTCCGACACAGCTTCCGTGCTCAGTTGACAGAATCTTCGGCGCGATCTCTTCGTGCTTCTTCTTTGGTTCTTCTTCTTGTGCCGTTGCTCTCCGACTACTATGCCACTACTGCTATTGGTGCTACTATACCAATACTACAGGGAATCTACTACCTACTTCTAGTAGTCATTGGGACTACTACCAGGGCACGTAGGATTGTTGTATCTCTTAAGAGATGCAGGAAAGAAACATCTGCTTTTTGTTTTACAAACTGTGGTCGTGATCGGTTCTGTGGAAGGTCCATGCCTGTCTGTCTGTCTGTCTGTCCGATCGTCTGTCCGTAGATCTATCGAACTCCTTGATCTAAAGTGCGTCTCTGAAATCCTCTACGTTTTGAAAAGCCTGGTAAAGACGTGGAAACTGGCCCCTCGCGTATAGTATACGTTAAAAAGTAGCCTTTCGGAGTTTTGGATTCATCTTAGGGATGCTGCGCAGGGATAGTTATATCAGATCGCGAGAGGGCTGAATCTCTGCTGAAGGATCTAGTTTTGGTCGGTGAAATATTTTGAAGAAAAATAGGGTGCTTAAATGTTGGACAGGTTATCTTGTTTTGGTAACTTGGTTCTTTTTTTTTTAGCATTTATCCCTGTTCCAGGGACCTGTCGATTGTAATTTTTTTGGGGTCAAAATTGATTTTTTTTTGGGTTAGAGTATAATTTTGGGGAGGGAGTCCCTTATTTTTCATCAGTAGACTGATCTGTCATTAAGGAATGACGTACTGGAACATTTACTTTTTCTTCTCTAAATCCAACCCTCCCCCCCGCCATCCCCAATGCTTGATGCTTTGCTAAAAGGGGAAGATCGCCGTTTAGATCGCTTTTTGATTTATGCTCACAGTTTTTTCTCAAGGAGTTCTAAACCTCTATGGGTTGTCTCTTACGTATACACGTGGATGCTGGATAGCATGGGAGAAGAAAGGGTCCTTATGGAAAGTCGGGATTGTCAGGGTGCCAGAAGTCTGGAAAGTGTGTCGAAATGATAAAAGAATCGTTAGAGCCCCCCTTTGACAAAGGGGAGAACGTGTCAACTTTTGGCTTGAAATGTTAAAAGGAAAGGACAAGGGGTCAGAGGTGAACCGAAAGAAAGAAAAAAAAAAGTAGAATTGGAGTTAGTAGTAGTAGGTATAAGATATTCTTGAGAGGAGGTAAGCAGAGAGAGAGAGAGAGAGAGAGAGAGAGAGTAAAATAAAAAAAAAGAGAGACAGAGTATAAATTCAAAAGCGTGTACGAGTGGAGTGAGTAGGGGGCTGGGGAGGGGGGGGGGGGGTCCTGAAAAAAGGGAAGATCCTGCCGAGCCCATAAATTGTCCAGTTAGGTATTTAAGCGATAGATCATGTTTTAAACAAAAGTTCGCCTCGTATCGGACTGATCCGTGGTCCAGAATGCAGAATGCAGAGGTATGAGGAGATGGAGGATGAGGAGGTGGATGAGAGGCACGCCCTCTTTTACACCGGGAAACCCCATAAATCCTTCATCCCCCATCCCGAACCAGCAACGGGCCATAGACCTTTATGGATACCTCCTCTCTCACTGTATTTTCTAATATTTTGATTTATGTCGCTTTCACTGGTTAATTTCGAGGTCCTTTATCCTTTATTTGCGCGTTTAGGAGTGAAATTTGTCCCGGTGGCTACAGGACTCTCGCGATCCTGTGCCACCCCTGACACACCGAGCTGCCACGCTGCGTGACTTCTGCGGCATCCCGGGAACTCACTCCAGGACTATTCTGAGGATCCTTTTAGATCCTCCACTAAGCACAATGAAGGGACTCGTAAGGATCGATTACAGGACCATTCAAAATTCTTAGACCCGTAACCACCACTTTCTATGTCCTCTTGACGTTTCAAAACCGGTATCGCATCCCTTATTACCCTTCGCCGTTTATCAATAGGATTTAACCCACTGGATGCCCTTAATTTTTTAAATATTAAAAAAATTTTTTGTCACTATCATTCTTACAATAATGAATTTCAAAAAATATTCTCAAAACACCCGCCGTATATTTAGGCTCGTAGTATCTCAATTCTGTAGATAAGTCAGCATCGAAATGATTTCTAACAGAGAGAGCAGGATTCGTCCTGAAGAATTACGAGGGTCGTTGAATGGGGTGAAATGACTTGAATCGCGAATCATAAATCATCCTCGCTAACACGCGGATCCCGTTTCGTTCCGGCCGTGAGGGTACGGGATTTAGATATCACATTGTAGGGGGAGGTCAGGATGAGTGGAGTCGAAAAAAGTGGAAAAAAGGAAGAAGAGGGAGAAACATATCAGAAAGTGCTAGTCAATGAGAGTAGAGGGAGTGGGTGAAAAAAATAGAGGGTAGTGCACGGGCACGCTTCCTTGCTAAACTTCCTGGGGTCCACGTGGCGTCCATTGTACTCGGAGAGCTCTAATGATTCGTTCTGATCCGGTCCAGGACCCATAGTCACCCTTACGAGGTCCCGCGGAGTCCTTTGACCTTCTCATTTTCTATGGTTAGGTTCCTGCGAAGTATTTTGCTCCGGAGTGTCACCCATCCCTGGTACATCTTCCGGGGGGCGGCCGGGGGGGGGTGGAATATAAGTTTAGTCATGATACAGTGTTGAGTTAAGGGTAGTACAGAATAACTGAGACTAAAAGAGGAAAGACGTAGATTCCTGATGGGGGTAGTTATATGTACGGGTAGCAAGAGTGCAGGGGGTAAATGGCTTGGTAATACGGCAAGGGAAACACGTGTCTACCGGAAACGATTCAATCTCGTAGCTAGCATAATATTGCTCCCCTAATTTATCACCATCTACGTGATGCAGTTCTATGTATAATAGTGGATCATCGAATGATGCATCCCATGGTAGTACGTATGGTGGTATTCCGTGCGTGTTCAAAAAGAGATGAAATCTGCCTTGAAATTAAAGGAAAAGAAAAGGTATTGCAAGGTGATTGTGTAAGGTAGAATTGAGTATGGGCTGGTCTTGTTGACATTTACTATGGGCCTTAAAATGGGCATCTGCGGGTCCTTAAATATATTTTTTTTTATATAGGGACTACCAATTCAGATCCTTATGACTTCAATACTCTGTTGAGCTGGAGGTCCTTTTACTTCATTCCTTTCATTACAATAGTGTCTCGCAAAGTACCGAATTCTTTGGGTCCTATACCCCGGAGCCTGACATCTGTCCCGAAATCGTCAGACCTCAGCGATATTAGGGCCCAAAAGGAATAAGACGATGGGACTCGCGAGATCACCCAGAAAGAATCGGGATAGTTAATTTCACGGTTTTTAAATGGTCCAGGCACTGGGTTCGTTCGTTAAACAATTGTTAAGGGGACCAAGACGGATCCTGACATTCCATCCAAACAGAAAATTCTATCTGAGCAGTGGGACTTACAGGGCCCAGACTACGAAAAATGAAGATCATTTATCAGCGCGTAGGCAAACGGCCGTTTATAATAAATTATTTAATTAGTACGGTATTTAATCAACGCTCTCGTGTGCTTCGTTCGGTTGGGCCTTATAGGAGGGTGGAGGTGAAAGAAGGGCCCCTACGGATGGGACACGCTGGAGGTGAAAGGCGGATGGGAGCTAAAGTCAAAAAAGGATGAGAAGGAGGTGATAAAGGTGGTGGAGGGGATATAGTATAGATGGTGGAAGGTGAGGGAGGCTGTGAGGTGAGATGAGAGAAGAGGAGATAGAGTATACCTAACCTAATACGAATGGGGATAATGCATTGGGGTCCAGACAGGCCTTGTTTATAATGGGTTGAACAAGGGTGCTAGAAGCCAGTGGGGGCCCGGGCCCCCCTAAGGCGCGGGTCTTATGGGGCCCCATAGGGACCGGCGGTGTTAACCGGCGGGCAGTCTCACTGCGGTCGGTGTTTGCTCATGAGCCGCGCGTGGTATTTAGGGATAACAAGAGAGCCACTTCATCATCCACCACAACGCAATGCGAACTGAGAAGATCTTCCACTTCCACCTCCACTTCAACTATAATGCCTACATATAGTACTTAATACGCTCTTCATTCTTCCCCATATCCATTTCTGTCTCTTCTGCCTGATTACATCGTACCCTTAATTCTTTCATTCGTTTCCTCAGGTGATAGCGTACGTAACCATCGAAAGACATGAATTTTGGGCCTTATTCGAATTTTATTAAAATTATTATTTTTTCACGTCGTTAAAGTCGAAAGAAATGTCTATGAGAAATAGTAAAATTGGGCCCGTTGGTGTTTATCGATTTCGAAAAAGAAAAGGACTGTCCGCCGTGTTTTTTAATAGGTACTTCGGGCCCAGTCATTAGGGCACATTAAGCTCCATTCCTTTCGTTCATCCTCTCAATTCCTGAAATCAGATCGTATCCCCAAATCAGTAACGTCGGTAGTCCTGTAGCTCTAGTATCTTGGTCCCCCATTCGGACGTATAAGGACGCGTCCCGAAGGATTGATCCTTGCCCGATCCTTTTATGCTAATGCCGTGTTTATGCGTTGACAGTTGTTCGCTTCCGAGCGAGGAAAGTATGCAAATTCCCAAGTCAAAGATTGAATTTCATTCTGTACCCGGGTACACGTGTGACGGTATAGAAGCGACCGGGACCTCGACGTCCGCACCCGATCCTGGGCCCACGGGGTTGTCCCTACGAAGTAAAGATAACCTTTCGACATCCACACTCTGGTACCTATGCAAGAGAACTGACTTCCTGCTTTAATATGTATTAACTTTTGCCGCTCGCCTTTTGACTCCACATCCCTTCCTCCGATATACACAAATTATTGTCCTTCTCACGTTGCCCGCAATTCTCTTTATGATCTTTCTGACCCGACGGTTCGTCGTACCGGAAGACGTTTCTTCGCCTCCTGTCGGGGTTTCCGGGTCGGCTGAGGTCATCCGACGACCTCGAAGACCTCATTAACGCTCGTCACAGACCAGCGAAAATATTCGTGTTATTCGTTATCGCAATGGGCTAAGTCAATAATTTTGTAACCAGGCTGGCGATTGTCGGAATTAAATGGTCCAGCGAGATGGGATGCTGCTTAGATTCTTTTTGTATAAAGCTCATCTCTACAGGCCGCTCCAATTTCGCATAACATAAATATAAAATTGCTTTGCACCCTTTTCTTGGGATCAGATTATTCCGGATCAGCGTGCCGATCTCGGATGCTGCTTTTGATGTATTCTGTTCTGGTGCATTTCTATGTAGCTAACTGCGGACTTGTTAAACAAATGTACACTAATGCGAACTAATGCCGCCGGTTGTAAACTAATGACCGGTCTGACGTGCCGAGATGGTCCGACATCGCTACCACATGTTTCATCGGGTAACACGTCAGGATTGGGGGGTAGCGTCATTTACTTTGCCTGCGTCGGGGAATTCGGCTTCTACATTTTTCTACCGTCTCATCGACCACGATCGCAGCCCTCCCTGTCGCTACCTATGTATACTGCCTTTCTCCAAATTTTCTACCGGCTTTATTCAGCCTCGTGACGGTAAGGACCTTAAAGATCTACAAAGGATCGTTCATCAGGGACCCACCCCTCAAGAATCCTTACAGCTCTAGATATCGGCATGTGATAAGGCCCACTTTTTAGTCCCACAAAATATTACAGTTCCTTAAGACAGGACCTACGTCTCCTGCGATTTCAGATATTCCGCATCCTATTTGTTACACTCTTTATTAATACCACTTTCCAGGCAAATCGATTCTCACCGACGGACCTAAAAAACAAAAGGGATGACCCTTTTTTTTTTCTTACAAAATTCATTCACGAGATAAGATCGTTCAAAGTTCTGCTGACAGTGAGTAACCGTGTTACTTAAATATAAATGACAGATCCGTACTTATCCTACCCATATATACAGGCAGTTTCGTAGTACCAAATTGATGCAAATAACATTACAATTCACTTTAAAGTAGGTCCCTACCCATATAACAGCAGCGAAGTCCTGTCCATAATAATTTCACAGTAACTTTCAAGGATGCTGCGAGGTAAGAATCAATCTGCAGTTTTGCAACGGAGATAAAAAAATATTACGAGATAAAAGAATTTCGCACGGCCATACCTGCTGTCGCGCTTCTCGCACTCGTTCGAGAAAAAAAAAAAAATCTTTTCTACCATCTTAAACGACCAGTCAGCTTTGTACGTACGTATACGTCTTTCTGTCCGTCTCTCTGTCTGGCCGTCCGTCGCTCTCCGTGATTCCCTTTAGGCTCAAGCCCAGCATCCGCGGACTGCAGCATCACACACGGCCTCCGAGGGGGATAATAACCAATTATTTTCGAGTATATAATTAGAAAATTACGGAGTCAGTCCCGACACACAACAGAGCGAGCAGGCACCACCATAGGTACGACTCTCTCCGTCTCTCTCGATCTCTCTCACCCTTGGATCTTCTTCTTGTATATATCCTTTATCTTTTTATTTTATACACTGGACCGCATCTCCCCTCCGTGTACTTCCTAGGAGTCCCGACTGGCCATCCTCCCTTGCCGTTTCTCCCTTGCATGCTCCTTTTTGTCTGGAGGTGTACGCCGTGGCGTCGGATTGAGATACAGATACCAGGACGCAAAGTATAGGCCACATATGTGCTCACATATGAAAGCCTGGTACAGGTGTGGGTAAAAGTTTAGTGTAGGGAAGGGCCGACCTTATGGCCCTGGGCTACCGGGCTTGGTAAGGTCTAAGCTACTCGGTGTTGTATACGGGGTGTCCTGGAGAAATGGGTGACATTTTTTTAAAATGGGATATATCATGCAGTTTTATGTACGTATATATAGGCATACACATTGTATATGGATAAGTAATGTTTATTTGGATAGGAGTATTTTTGAATAAGATTATACAATTCTTTGAGCAGCTCTTAGACCTTTTTTTTCATATGGGATTTGGGGTCTTTGAATTATTTTAGGATGAAAGCGTTTTCTTTTAGGGGAAAAATTTTCGAGTATTTTTGGTGAATAACGTGTGAGGGTATTGTGATTTTTTTGAATGGTTTTTTCTGTAGGTTTTTGATTTTTATTAATTGCATTCTTTTAATATATTGCTATGGTATTTCACACCAGGACGCCCTGTATACGTACACTTGGATCCTGGAACCACTTGCTATGCTCAACGCGATACTGTAAATTATTAATACGAAATTCTTTAGCTAGTAAATTCCTTCAGGCTATCTTACTATACTCGGGGCCTGAATTAGTTCCTATTAGCGAGTAAAGGGGTCTGCTTGCGATTGGTAAACGTTATTGCGAGAGTTCGCTCTTGCGAACAATTAAAGGATCTTTGTGACAGACCGCTACGATTATTAATCCGTTCTCTCTTGGCAGGTTATTAGGACGATTTACTAATGGAATGGGACTAATCGATTTCGCGAGTGGGAATAAGAGATTTGGGTACCGATCTCACTTCTGGTACAAGGGTCCCATTAAGGGAGCAATTGGATTTTTTTGGGCCCAATTTTACTTAATTTATATTAGATATGTGATAATATAAAAAAATAGAAAAATAATTATTTATTTTATATTTTAACATTTATATAGTATTTTGGGCCTTACTAGCATTTTTATCTTTTCGGACCTACTTCCTACTCAAAAACGAACTCAAAAATATTTACCGCAATACCTTGTACTCAAACACCCTTTAGGGTGGTAAGATCAGCCTTGGTAGATCGTGATACCCCGAGGACTAATGTCGATAATTGCATTTTGCAGTTCGTGAATTCCACTCATCCCTCTAAGCTGATTGCCATGAATTCTCTCAGGACCCAAGAAGGCCCCATCGAAAAACTACGGGGCCTTTCAAGAGATCGATATACAATGTAAAAAAATATAGATCAATATTAAAAAAAAAAAAAAATTTATCATTTTAATTTTCAAGTGCTTTCAAGTGATTTTAATTCTATTTCCAATCTTCTCCCCATATATACACTTTTATCTCCCTCATCCAACACCCAAGGGTATTGAATTCTCATTGGAATATCAGACCCCTCACTCGCGGCAATTCGCGCGAGCATTTTGTCCCTTGTCCACCCACGTAAAATCGCCTTGACTCTCACGCGGAGTCATGCGTGCACGCGTATACGTAAAAGTACAAGATTTTTTCCACGAGGTTAAATCGTAAGAATAAAGAGCATAGGTGGACACACGTGTACCCAGCAACATCAGGTACGCACACGCGATCCATAGGATATCTACGTGGGTCGTTCCGCTGCGTGTACACATCCTATGTCCAGGCTTTATACTTCTGTACTTGTACCCAACTTGTACCCCGGGACACGACGTCATAAATACACCCTGAACATCGAGGGCACAAGTGCCTCTCCCACTCTGCCGCCATCTTGTTCCTTAAACATTTTTTGTTTCAATCCCCCATACAATTTCTTACACTTCTCCTTTTAATTCCTACTTCACTACTCTCCTGGACCATCCCGATCTACAAGGTAATACCAGCCCAGCATCCTGGACTACAGATCTGCAAGACCTGTAACAGAAATCGATTCCAACTACGACACTGCGTTCATCTCTACAAGTATAACTATACATACACACACACATACATATATACAGATACAACATATGAACACGAGCACAAGATTGATACGAAAAGTTCATAAAGTACATCTCCTTAGCATCATCTCACACGACATATTATAAAACCAAGGAGATAAACGAGAATTCGATCAAAGCCCATACATAGTATAGCATGGTATCGACACCATAAGAAATGTATTACTATAGGTATCAGATATATACCCGGTGCCCAATATGGTCGATGATCGTATGCGTGCGTGACGTCAATATGTCGAGAGTAATAAGATGGCCGGCGATAAAGTGGTGGGTGTAGATACAAGATAACAATCAGCTGCAGTAGCTCCTGGCAATCTCGTGATTACAGGCTTAGCCTCCAGTCTCTACTACCTCTCAGCCTTTACGATATATTTCATAAGCGGTATAGATCGTCTACCTGTGTATATCCGCTATACTGTTCTTACTCATTTTACATACCGTATATATAATATATGTATACCCGTCCTTCTTCGACGCACTGATATCATACGAGTGTCCCACTCGTCTATAACTTAAAAAATTTTTTTTTATTTTTACTTACTTCCTTACTTACTCCTTCTTGGGACCTTTTTTTTTCTTCCTCCCTCATCCACCCCACTTATATACCTTTCCGATTTTCGCGCATCCAATATTATAACCTACCCGATACACGCGAGTGCAAAAGGAAGATCGTGCCACGGGTCCAGTGGGTAAAAGGGGACGCCACACAGTGAGGTATACGATTTTGCCACAGGTACCTCTTAATAATAATTTTTTGATCGGCAAATTGGCGCGGTGCATATTTCAGGTTTGATCGTTATCTTCGTTCGGCAGGAGATTTTTTTGGGGGGGGCCCCCGTTATATAGTTCCGCGGCTCCACCCGCGCCTATGCGCACGGTAGACGGCGCGAAATTTAAACCTTATTTTTTTTGGGGTGGGCTGGGGGGGAGATTAGATTTTTTTTTTTCATTGATCTTATATGTATCGATGAAGGGGGCTGCAAATTTTATAGTGTAATTCTCGTGGGTACTATTTATATGATGGGTTTTTTAAGGGGGGGTATCTAATCACTTTTACATGATTTGAGTTTAGTTTAGCTGGGGGTATATATGTATATATTTATTAACAGGAAAACCGACATCTTAAACGCAAATTCGTTTGGGCAGCAGTCGCGAGAGACTTCGTCTACCCTATTGGTGCAAGTGGGATGATAGCGGTTCTCAAAGTTAAGCCAGGGCCGATCGGTACACGAGTACTTGATATAATTTGACTACTATGCTATTCAGCTCAAACCCCATGGCAACTCTAACGACTAATCTACCTTCTAGCCGAAACTAACTAACGGGTATCTGCCTAACCGAGTAAGCCTTAAGGGAAGTTGTTTCCAATTGTAGGAAAGTGCGACAAGGATGACAGTGACAGTGGGACTAATAATTGGCAGGTAGTTTGGTACGAGAACCGAAATGACGTTAGAGTTTGGATTCTTCAATAGTTTCGAATACATTATTGATTTTAGGGTGAAGTCAGGAAAGTGTCTGAAAGAAGTCACTTTCGAGACTGGAGAAATTGATAATTTTGGATGATGAGTTTTTAAAAAATCATTTTGAATTTTTGTATACCTGCTGCGAGTGCGAGAGAGACGGACCTATAGGCGTTTACGTGTACAAGAGAAAGAGAGATGTATCACTGGTAGAAATACTCTAATATAACTTTTTAATATTATTTAATCGTAATTATCGTTGACGTTACATTTTGTGTAAAAGAAAAATATTTATTCGTCAAATTCTCAAATTAATTGATATTTATTATCGACGATTCTTTTTAATCGGCCGTTTAAAAAAATACTTCTATAAAGTTCGCAGGGTCCGCCGTACGATGGCAGCACTGGCACAAAGTGTTGACGACGTATGGACTATATTTATAAAGCCACCCTTTTCCGGTATCCGAGTCCGTCCAAGGGGTGGCTTAGAAAGTATTGACGAAAATTCTTCCGGTAGCTGCGCAGTGCTGCCATCCCGTGTGAGACGGCCGAACTATATTCCCTTTCTACACTTCGTATCTCTTTGGTGCTTCTCCCACTTTTTATTTTTTTCCTCTTTCCCACTCTCCCACACAATCTACCATGGCTTGATGCAAGTATCCACACAGGCGTCGCGACGCTTCGTATCCTTCCGTACTTCTGCTGCTACATACTATTACCAGTATATGCTGCGGATATTTCCCTCTCGACAGAAGCGACCTTTTTCTACGTGGTGGTTATCGTGTGTGCGTCGCCGTCGGCGTCGACGTCCCAGCCGCGCGGCGCACCGGCTCCGAATGGGTAGTATGGGAGAGATACCTACAATAGGGAAGCTATAGCGCACCATAAAATCCCTCATAGCGTATTTCGTATTAAAATATTAAAATATTCATTCTCGACATAAAGGCGGTCAAATTACAACAGTTAACTCTCCATTCACGTACGCCGACTTTTTATAGGTTCCTACCACCCCGACCTACGACACGTTCTAAATACCCGGTTTACAAACTTTCGGCTACCTAAAGCCGATGCATTATACCAAATACGTCACAGTTTATTGACTTTGTTACATTTGGTTTTGATCTTACATTACTTATACAGTTTTTTATGCGTCCTACGAAATGCACGTATCCTTAATTCTATATATATACATATACGGAGAAAAACTTAAACGATTTCGATTTTACCTCAAATTCAAAAAATTCAATGCTCACCACGTGTGTTAAACCAAAATGAAATTTTCTTTATTCAAAGTATCTTTAGAAACATTAAATGCGTTTTCATAATCAATATACCTGGATACAAAATTGTAAATTACAAAGCCGTCGGTATCGGTCAAAAGTCAAAAAATCAGCTGGTACACAAAATTCATGAGTCTTTAAACGCAAAGGAAAGATAAAGTGTAGAAATAACTTTTTATATTCTCAAATATTTTTCTCTCTCTCTTGATCCTGTTTTTCACAAATGTTTTCGCACTTTCGTACTCCTCGAGTGTGAGACAAGGTGCAACCTTGTCCCCCCTCCTCGGTTTAGCACCAGGGCCAAGGGTGAACGACAAAAAGGGCGTTTTAAATTATGCAAGCAAACGTTCAGGTAGTAAAGTGTTTCGTTCGTACTGGCGACGTTCCGAAGAGTGAGATAGACAGATAGAGGAAGAGAGAGGAAGAGAGAGAAAGAGAGAGAAAGAGAGAGAGCGAAAAGGTAGTGAAAAAGGGAAAAATTGGTAGAAAGGGAATAAGTGAGAGTGTCTTATGCACGTAACAGCTTCGTCCTAACGCCGGCCGGCACGCTACGTTATACCAGTAGGTACTGCTACCTACTCACTACCTGTCGGTCCTAAGCAAATATTTCACAGCTATTCAATCGAATTTTGAGACAATGGTCTACAGAAAATCAAATTAAAGACATATTAGTGACGTAAAATAAGATCAACAAAAAATCCACTTTTTGACTATACATATACACATAACCATACACATACATATGTATTCAATATAAAATACATACATATACTATATAAAGTTATAAATGATTTCCAGTATAAATTCAATACGTTAATTAGTAATTACAGATATTAAAATATATAAAGAAATCCGATGATAATAACAAAATTAATGAAAAATTACCAAAATTGTAAAAAAAATATTATAACGTAAAATCAGTAAAATCGATTCTCGAGGGCGCGACTCCATGTCGAAATTGAGGCATGAAAGTAAAATCAGTACTTAAAATAATACGATCTCGAGATCTCCATGCGTAGCGCACGCTACGCGATCATCTAACTCACCCCTGTTCAAGGGTGGCTTGGCACGTACTGCATAATGCTGCTACCTGTGGCTCTCATTTAAATGTACTAAAACCTCTCGTGGATGAAACAAGTTTCACGAATTTTTTTCTGCTCGAGTTAATTTTTTTTTGTTTTTTTTTTCATATATACACACACGGTTTGTGTCTATTGATACAGTTAACCACCCCCATGACCCGTGCGCTGTAGTCGAGACGCCTTGTACCCCCATCGTCGGTAATTAATCACTCGAATGAGTATACCTGTTGCGTGACTTGGTCAGACACGGAGAGGCCCGAGAATTCACGGTTACCTAAATCGGCAAATTCCAATGGGGTGGTGGCCTGTTGAGGTAAAATTTTTTCTCTCTCTACGGCGCGTGCATGCATAGCGACGGTATCTCATGGGGTGTCTAAAATCCATGGGGTGTTTTATGGAGGCGCGACACCAGTCCGATGTAAACGGACAAGGGGGTTGCTTGTTTGTACCTACCAGAATAGAGTACAGGATCTGCTACCTGTGGCTCGCGCCGCATTCGAATCCAAACGAGTGGAGGTCCTGGCGAGAGAATCGTTAGGGGTGGTGATTTTTTTACCTTGCTTTTTTTTTAAGGATGACCAGGGTGGGTGAATAGTATTAGGGAATTACGATCGAAGCGATTTCGTAATTAGCATTGTTCACCCTGTATCAACTTTGGTACTAGTAATTCTCGGGACTGGATGCGTTTACAGGTATACCTGTTGCGTGGTCGTAGAATTGCGAAATGGGGGTAGGTTTAATTCCAAGAAATGATATGCATCCTTGAGTGTCTGAGGATTATGCGCCATTTTTTTTTTATAGTTTATCAGTTGTCGGCTTGGCAGACTTTTGCTACTATATGATACTCCGAGTCGATTGTGTTTGATGTGACTGATCTGAATAACTATGTATAAGCTTGTAAACTGTTAGGGCGTTGAATAAAAAGACGAGACTATAGATAATAAATATATAGTGTGTGGAATTAAAAATTAAAAAAATAGAAAAAAATTATTTTTGTATGTTTTTTCAATTTCTTATATAGTTCGAATTAAAATACCTGTTGCATATAGTACTAACGGTTAGTGCGCGTTACACCTTGGATAATATATCTGAGAGCCGGTAGCATAAAGCTAAGAAACACAGTGATGACGAATATTCCGTATGAATTAAAAGAAAAGTCTGATACGAAAAGAAAAGTTAGGAAAATATCACGAATGTATATATATGCGATAGGAATAAAAAAATAAAAAAATCCGACTAGGTACTGTGCGGTAGCACACGGCAGGATACGTCACGGCAGCCAAAGGCAGAGCAGCACGGTAGAATCGAGGCAGCACAGTTAGAGAAGGTAGCTCTAGCACAGTAAGAGCGTATGAGGGGTAAAAGGACCGGCGCCTGGGGTGTCTGGTATAGAGGGCGTGGCTTACCGTCAACTCCGCCCAATGGTGACGTAGCTCCGACGGCCACCTTGCCGCGAGAGCCAATGACGTGTTGGGAGGGTTGTGGAGGGGGAAATTTCCCGACTGTCGCGCGCATGACGAGCTCACCGCTGGAACTTGGGAACCTCGGGCGAGCTGCGAGGCGAGGCAGTCAGTCGCTCTCAGCTACGACATGCATAACGCATGAGAGCCAGCGATCTCTTTCTTTCTCTCTGTGTATATCTGTCCCTCGCGACGTATTCCTGTGTGCCGTGACGACCGAGAGCGGACGGTGAAACCTCGCGATAGAGCGAGCGTGCTTTTAGTTACGGTGGATGAGTGCAACGCGTAGTCCTCGATGCCACTGTCGTGGCGAAACGTGCGTTTTTTAATTTTTTGATTAGCCTCCCGGGTGAAAATTCGCGGGAGAATAATAAAATAGGTCGTCGTGTCGTAACGGGAGTATCGTATGAAAACGCGGCTAAAGGAATATCCGAGAAAAGTCTGGAACGGATATTCGATAAGGGAGCGATTGGTTTCGTAAGTGCGCGGACCTCGAAGGTAGACGAACGTCTGGGATACCTTGTATTTTTTTGTTTGGTGACGTTTCGATACGGCCTGTAATACGCGGTGCCCTGTGTGGATTTTATCGGGATTATCGTCTCGGTGATCTGGGTATTAATTTTTGCTGTGGTGTAAACCGGCTTCTGTTGGATTTATATGATCTACGTGGACGAACTGGCCAGGGGTGCTAGAGGTCACCCTTTGGCCCGACTCGATATTGGATCGTTCATCGTTTAAGGATTATCACCGGACAACTGGGAAATATGGACGCTAATAGTAATGATATCGTTGATAATGTGCTGCGAGATGTAGAGTGTTGCGATCAGAGAATAATTAATTCGAGATCGTACAGTGACTGAGAGACATCTTGGATAACAGTGATTTATCAAAGACCTGGTTACCAGCACAGCTAGTAGATATACGAGCTGCTCGGCAGACCCGAGCCATTGCTCTCTCTCTCTCACCTCCGTGATCAGCGGGGTGGAGGTTATCGTTTGTTAAATTGGTTGGATACCGTCGGACAGACCTGGTGTTATCGTCGAAAGGATTAAATAATCAGGACTGATTTTGACAGAGGGTAGAAGCTCGTGGCGGATATAGCGAAGTCCCGCCAGGGTGGAAAGCCGCGTGTGCCCCATCGGTGGTGGCCGCGACGGCGGAGGAAACGCAGACGGTGCTGCTGGATAGGTTACCCTCATCATCTTCTGGGAGCAAAGGAAGAGAAGAAGGAGAAGGCCGACAGTGGATTGTTACAGTTCGCGGGTAGTAATAATCTAGAAGTTTCCGAAGAGCGGAAGAAGTGCAAGTGATTATTAAGGACAGAGTAGAGGAAAGTGTCAAGTCGCGTTGTAGGGTGGCTAAGAAGAAGAGATTGCGGAAGGGTATCACCTTGAGGCTAGGGCCAGGTGACCCAGGGGGTAAGCGCTAGGGAGTAGATGGCTGCTACTACGTACATGCCGGTTAGTAGTGCAGTGTCAGCCGACCTGGATGGTGGTTCGGGATCCGCGATCGGGATGAACATCGCCGTGGGTGGCTACTCCTCGGGCTCGCCCCGCAGCGCCGCCGACGCTGGCGAGATGAAGTACATGCCCGCGCCCCAGCATCATCACCACCATCACCATCACCATCAGGTATCGTCGTCACCGTCGCCAAATGGACTCTCGCACCCGGCGAGTCTCTCGTCGGCGAATCCATGGGTCAGCCTGCAACCTGGCAGCGACCCTTGGGCAGCGTCAATGGGGATGCATCACACGACGCATCACTCCCATCATCATCCGCACCAAGGAAACACGAGCCTGGACGTAAAGCCGTTGACAGCCGCAGCATCCGCCAATGATTCCGTACAGAGTATGCACCATCGTGGACCTCATCAGTCACCCGGGATGGCATCGCCGCACTCCTGGCACGCCCCCGTCGTACCCTCGGCGCATTATAATCCAAGCGGCGGCGCGGCGTCGCCGACCACCCTGCAGCAGTACCACGCGGCTATGAATGGAATGCTTCATCAGCATCCCCATCAGCACCCTCACCAGCTACACAATCATCAGACTGGTCTACCCCATCATCTTAGGGATGCCCACAATCACAGTCCACCCCCAGGACATCCTCTACATCCTGGACATCCTCTCGACAGGGATCACAGTGCCGGCGAAGAGGACACACCGACGTCCGACGATCTCGAAGCCTTCGCCAAGCAGTTCAAGCAACGACGGATCAAGCTGGGATTCACCCAGGCCGACGTTGGTCTCGCCCTGGGTACCCTCTACGGGAACGTCTTCTCGCAGACGACGATATGCAGGTTCGAGGCGCTTCAGCTCTCCTTCAAGAACATGTGCAAATTGAAACCGCTTTTGCAAAAGTGGCTGGAAGAGGCGGACTCGACGACGGGCTCGCCGACGAGTATCGACAAGATAGCCGCTCAGGGTCGCAAGAGGAAAAAGAGGACCTCCATCGAGGTATCCGTAAAGGGCGCCCTGGAGCAGCACTTTCACAAGCAGCCAAAACCTTCCGCCCAGGAAATCACGAGTCTCGCGGACAGTCTTCAGCTGGAGAAGGAAGTGGTGCGCGTGTGGTTCTGCAATCGTCGGCAGAAGGAGAAGAGGATGACGCCGCCCAATACGCTAGGCGACGGCATGATGGAAGGAATGCCACCGGGTCATCAGGGACAAGGTGGACTGCACCAAGGATACCATCCGCAGGATCATCTCCACGGCTCGCCCATGGGACACAGTCATAGTCCTCCCATCCTGAGCCCTCAGAGTCTCACGGCACATTCCCTTGCGGCGCACTAGCGTTCGCCCGGGCCTCCCCCATTAGGCCTTGCAATAACCTCGCAAGCGGCTAACTCATCTGCGGATGGTTTGCCGCCGTTCTACCATCATTACCTCCAGGCGCGTACGAGTTACTCGACTTCGTAGCTTCGCGAGAACTACGTATCGTCATCGTGATCGTCATCGTCATCTCAAAGTGTCAACTTTGCCGATACGCCATACGAATGGATGTAATAAAGAACGTTCAGCGGAACCGAGCGAGGTTCACAAGGCTTAAATAATAATACAAGTTACTAGAGACATATAAACGCGCAGCCATTTTAAACGGGGAGGCTAGCAAAACTGCAATCGGGTGTGTCGTGTTCTTAAAAACGAAAAAAAAAGCGTTTCTCTTCTGAATCCACAATTAATTAAGTATATCATCACTCGTGAGGTCACAAACTGCCCCATGCCCAGGGGGTATTCCTTGAAACCAATAATTTTATGTCGAGGAGCGGATTTCGTACGGCCGGACAATTACGTATAATGACATTTGTGAATAAACGCCGTCGGTCAGGACATTCGGTGTACGGGGATGAATCATCGTGACGGACCTGGTGCATTCTCGAGGATAAATGGACCACGTATACGAATCTCTTATGTATTCGTATGGGATGTGTTTTCGCGATCAGTGCCGTAGAGTTCGCGAGGGACTTTGGTGAGAGGTGTACCCCCCCAAACCCCCACCCCACCCCACCCCTGCCACAGGCACTAACCCCAAAACCAACCAAGTACCCCTCACCCTGGCCCCACGATATATATATACATATATATATATATGTATATATGGATATCCTGTGTGTCCTGTCGACTGAAGAACCGGATGGATTGGATGAACCGATGGATGAGACGAGGATGGATTCCCTCTTGGAGATCGCTCCTGGATAAGGTAGCCATCTTAATACATCCTGGGGATAATCCGAAAGCCGACGGAAGTGTACGAGTTCTGTGTCCTCGGGAATAGAGAATAGTTTTTCTCTCCCCTCTCTCTGTCTGTCTCTCTGAAACTTTAACACTTTCATGATTATTGGGATACCGGGGAACGGTCCTTCTTGGTCCCTTGTTTTATTTGTTCCCTCTCTTTGACACTCGTAAAATCAAAATATATTTAACATGCATCCTTGGGGGGTACACGGTAGACGATTAACGAACGGGAACCCTCGCGCGAGTATCGCGAAAATTGTCCTTTGAAAAATGCGGTGGAGGTTCGTGGGATAAGAGATAAAATTGCGATTATCGTATCCGAGTGACATGTCTCTGAGAAAAAAAGTTTTTCCTTCTTTTTTTTTTCGGCGACACAACACACAACACATTACGATCCATTCGGTACAATCGTATACTGTTACCTGCGAGTGTTCCTTTTAAGAGTAATGAAAAAAAAAAGAAACGTAACGAAAAACAAAATACGAAGTAGCATACGAATTTCAATAAAAGAAAAAAAAAATTGATACAAAATAGAATATACCGATTATGATGGACAAGGACAAATAAGTCGATCACGTGGATCCGATCGCGAGGAATTTTCTGTGCGCATGCGCGAATGTCCATTCGGCCATGATCGCGAGTGATCGGTTAATTTGAAATAGTTTGTACGTTCGAAAATACAGCAGCAGTATATCGGGAGTTTTCGGTGTTGCCTGAAACGAGCAAAAGTTACGAAAAAATATGTAAAAGAATTTTTGTACGCGACCCTTGACCCCGATACCACCCACCCACCACCCCACCGTTACAAAAATCAACAACAACATGACTACCCTCACCATCGACAACACCAATAACGAAAAGAGAGGAGTTACGAGGGATGCAAGATCGTCGATCGGCAGCTGCGTTAATACGTCATCGAATGTGGACCATCATCCCCTCCCCTTGAGCTATCAACCCTTTTATCCCAGGAAGAGATGATAACGAGTATCCTACACGTGTCAGCACTCACGTACGCACACTGATGTATACACACATCCAATTCACAAAATTGACAAAAAACAGACGCGCGCAACGCGTAGTACGTACATAGAAGATTGGAGGAGAGTGCTCGTCCGGAATTTGCTCCGTGCAAACCCGCGTCGAATGATGTAACATAAGTAAATATGGACTGTAAATAATGTACCAGATAAAGCTAGTAAGTTAAGAGAAGTGAGCATGCGCCGTAAGCGACCTCGTCGATTTTACGATTTTATATACATCCCTCCTTCTCTTTCTCTCTTGTTCTTGTGGTCTCGCTCGCTCGGCCCCCTTGGACTCTGTCTCTCTCTCTCTCTCTCTCTCCACAGCGAAGACTTTCACTTGGATTGACGGAGAGAGACAGAGACAGAGGGAGAAAAGTATAGTAAGATTGTCAATACATGGCATATAGAAGATAGAATGAGAAAAGAGGAGCGTGAGAGAACGAGAAAGGGAGAGGAAGAGTGGTGAGAGTGAGAGAGAGAGAGAGAGAGAGAGAGAGAGAGAGAGAGAGAGAGAGTGGGTGTGAAAAAAGATCAGGAAGGACTGTGAAGAGTTCGCGATGTGTGATGTACCGAGAATATATTATTTCAGATACACGAAATACATGAAATACAGAGTCAGGCAAAATCCATACACTGTAGTATACTACAAAATACACATACTGACGTGAGACAAAGATCGGTGAAGTATTAGCGAGAGAGAAATAGAGAGAGAGAGAGAGAGAGAGTGAGAGAGTGCGCGAGATAAAAGTTTTTCACCCCGCAATCTCTTTCTACGAATACAAAAATACCCCTTCTGTATAAAGAGTAAGTGTAACGCGGAGAGATAAAAAAAAAGTAATGCAAAACCTATAAACGCAATGATGTCGAAAGATTCTAGATATATTATTGATTAATTAATTATTATATTATTATTGACATCGCTGCCGCCGCCTCTCCCCTCCTCCCCCCCTTGAACCACCCATCCACCCCCTTGAAGTTCCCGGCCCTCTGTAAGACTTCTGATACGTATAGTTTCCTTGGCTTGACTCTCCTACCTCCCCTCCCCTACCTCCTTCACGGACATTATTATTATTATCAAGACCCTCTTTCAGGCCCAATGCAAATTGAGAGAGAGCACTCTTTAGGCCTTTTTCTCTATCTTCAAAACTCTCCACTCGTTTCGAGTCGCCGTCGGTTTCACTTCGATTTTATATCACGTGATCGTTTCACCTTTTTTAAATAAATTAAAGCGTCTTTATAAATTTTCTTTTCCCATTAGTCGTCTCCGTCGTTTACCGATAGGACCTTCGTCGTTTAGTCGCTCGTGGCGCTACTGTCGCCGTTCCGCGACGTACGGCTTAGATTCGACTCGTATTTTCTTTCTCTTGATTTCTAGTCGTGTCGTACGGCATTTATGTTGCAAATAATTGATTATGCAATTTAGCAAGGACAGAGAGCTTGCGATAACAACGTCAAAGAAACGTCAGACAAAATGGAAAACGAAGGTCAAACCGTAGTGACAACTCGAGGGCGCGAGCTCTCATTCTGCAATCGGCCGCGGGGGGTCCTCGTATATTATATTTGTGTAATATTAGTATTATTTTATTCTTGAGTTATTTGCTGGATATATAAAAGGAGCGAGAGTTTGAAACGTGATAGAGGATTATGACGGTTATCGTCAAAACCCCCACCCTATCCCTACGTTATCCCCCTCCACAAGGTCAGGAGTCTGGGCCGTGAAACAAAAATTAAAAAAGATAACCTAACGGAACCTAGACCAACTCCACCCTATCTTTCCGAACCTTCCTTCCCTTCGACCCTCACCCAACAATGATTTCTGTACATACTAGAGTATTTACATATTGTAACAAAGCGGAAAAAAAAGATGTGGAAGTAAGTCGTGTTGACGGTAGTGTAACTATTCGATGAATTAATTAAAAAGGAATAAAAAAAAAAATTGAGCGAAATAATTGACGAAACACTGTGGAAGATGTTTTTAAATATGGCGGTGGACCGCGCGAGTTCTTAGTTATTATTTTTATGTTTTTTTTTTGTGTTACACGGTACACGTAGAGATATGGTACGTTTTCTTTTTTTCTCGCATATCGACAATTCCGATTGATCCGCTTCTTGAGGTCGCATCGCTCGTGGCTCTTTATCTATTATTATTATTATTATTATTATTATTATTATTGTCACTCGCGCGAGCGTGCTGCCATCTCGATACGGATCGCCCTTACTTCTTATTTGACTTGATACATTCCACTGTTATACCTGCGGTCGACTCCAATGTTAAATTTTCATAAGCTATTGTTATTATCCGATTCCGTCATTAATCCTTTGGCACAACCCCCTACCCTTTTTTATTCCCCCGCCCCCCTTGTCAGTAATTGTAAGTTCATGCCTACACATTACAAACCCAAATAATTGTGATAATGATACGTATAGTAATTTTAACGCGGTGCGTATAGTTTTATTATTACACTGTACAAAAGGACGTGAGAGCCGCGCTGATCTGATCGCAGGCGGAAATATATCGGAATTGCCGTGTGGTGGGCTTTAACGAGAGAGAAGAATAAAACATAGTATAACGAAAGTGAAGAAAAAAGGATGTCTCAAAGAAATTATTGACCAATCAACAAAACAAAAAAAAAAGAAAACCAGACACGTACCTATCGCCTATACGAATCAAACTCTCATACGGCCCAATTCCTTGCCAGATCCATGAGTCCCTGGGACAGTCGAATCCTTCCTTTTTACCTGTTTCTTCGTAGAAAATTTAAGAGTATAACGTTCCACGTCATAGGAATCAGTCAGATATGTATGTTTTTTTTTGCTGTTATATGTTTACGTTGCGTCTCTGCTCGATGAGGATATGATGATTACGGTTGTAGCTGTTTTTTAATTTTTTTTTTTTTTTCATTGGTAAAGAATCGCGCGGTTCCTGTGACAGAGATCGATTTAGGCGGATATCGAGGTACTCGGATCCCGGTTTTATGGTTGTTGCGTATTTTTGGTTTTTGTTATTTTAATGAAACGTAACGTGTAGTCGAGGGCGATCGGAATGACGTGATAAGCGTTTCTTTTGGAGCGGGTTCAGAACGGGTTACAATTGTGACGCATATTCGATACCTTATTTAGGGGAGTAGGAGAATTCGGATGCGTGTACTTTATGTGGGTGAATTTTCAAGTAATTAATTATTGCCGTAAGCTCGCTCTTGTAAATAATATTAGTGTGATTAATGTGCGAGCGAGAAATTAGCTGCGATTCCAAGGATAATAAAGGAGGTAAAATCAGTTGCGAAATTATAGACGGATAAGACAACGAGAAGAGGTCAAAAACTTTGGCGCTTTTACGATTCAGGATCGTGAGGGCAGATTTTGAAAAAAAAATTCTAATGTCATCTTGACGTTCGACTACTTTTTTTTTTTAATTCGGCAGAATTTGAAGAGTTCAATTTCGCAAGGTACCACTGTGCCAAAAGAACGTGTCCGTTCGCCATTTTTGTTTTTGCCTAATACAGGGTGATGATTCTGGTCTTTCTCCGAAGGGATGAAAGTACTTGATAACGATAAGGTTTCGTGTTCCTCTGTGGGGTGAATTTTTAATTTATCAGAAATTTGCATATTATATCTGTATATATATACTAACTTTTATCTTTTCTGTGCCCCCCACTCCACTCTCACTCTCTTGCCTTTATTTTTTGTCTCTGATTTTTTTTCTCTCAGTCTTTTTACTCTTTAATTCAATCTTTACCCTGTGATATCGTTATACGGGTTAACCAAAGCTGTCGGTTAAGGGTTACGTCATCGTGTTCGTTAAGTTTTCTTGGCACTTAGATTAGCCTGACCAATTAAACTCTTCAGTTTCTGATAGGCAGTGTCTCTACGGGCGCTTTTTTAAATTAAATAATTAAAGCGTGCCGATAATATTCATATGCACCAGAAGGACAGACCAACGAACGGACGTTCGACGGAAGAGTTTAGTAAGGTTGTGAAGTTATGAAAAAAAAGAAAAAGTGAAATTGGAGTAAATAGTGAAAGTTATAATAACAGCTGGACACACACAGGTACACGCACCCGAGAACTCCTCCTCCCCTAACCACCCCCCCCTGTATATTATTATATTAAATATTAATTATTATTAACGTAAAGGATAAAGAAACAAACAAAAAATTGGCGAGTGGTAACGTTTTGTTAGAATGGCAGAAACTAAATTACTACTGAATTTTAATTAATAAACGAGATGAAAGTATACAATAAAATATCTGTCGTATGATTTTTATTGCGCAAGCAATAATACCCCTATATATATATATATATATATATATATGCACCAAAGCGATTAATTTTCACAAAATATCTAAATCCACGTACTTATCTTTTCAAGCTGCAGATTATATCTTAGGATCAGATCCTAATAAACGCAGTATCAGAAATCGTTTTGATTACGGCCAGTAATCTGAATTAACACTACCTTGATACGATGGGTGCGAAATAATTGGAAGTACATGGACCAATAGTCCAGTTTTTCCACTCAGATTGGATGCTGCATCTCTGAGCTCTTCTGATCTTAAAATACTCTAAGATATTGAAATTTTCCATATTTTTTATATCACACTAATATATCATCGCCATATTGTTTCACGTGAACGTACAGAATCCTACATTTTTTTTTCATCGCTATACAGGAAGTCCTTGGCCAGTAAAACTCCAGGCAATATTAATAATCCCAGTACCGATAACCTTGTCGGCACCATCAGGCAATCGGCAGTAACCCACACGTCGCTAAACCAGTTACTCGCATGCCTGGCTACACCAGTCATCTCTAAGTCGGTAGTGATAGAAATAAAAGAGAGAATAACTGAAAAATAATTGTATACATATAAACGTCAGATATTATAAGCAGAGTACAATAACATGGGAAACTCATAGATAGCTACCCTTGCAGCATTGAATACCTCGTATATCTCATATTCAGTCTATATACACAAGACGGTACAGTGTCCATAACTTTATATATATATATATATATATTTCTTCTTGAGCATAGATAAACAAAGAGCACTGAGAACCGCAACAATAAAACAGGTTCAGGTGGACAATAGGTAGGAAACTGCAAAGTCGCATCAGAATGCATGCCTATCCGAGTAGAAGTTGTTCCTCGTTAGCGAATACTTTGCATGGTCGGTTTATCCAGTTATCCTATGGCTAAAGAAAAGAAAAGAGAAGAAAAAAGTCAGGGCCACGAAGTAGAGAGTGAAAACGCAGGAACCAGGTGCCAGCAGGAAATCGTCAGATGGTTTCCCTCGGTGGTGCGTGACACATGAGAACAATGAGTATGGTACTGAAGGAAGGGGTGGTGGTTGATACGAGTAGTAAGAGTGGTGGGGGGGGGGGGGGTAAAAAGTATATGTCGAAGAGGGGTGGTTGAAACAGTGAGAGTGAAAAAGGTATACGTAGGTGGTAAATATATCTATAGGGATGATACAGGTTTCGGATGTATATATATATATATAGATCTACGTAAGAAGGGATAAGAGAAAAGGGCTGGGATGAATAGGAGTAAAAGTGAATCTGCGCATGCGCACCGTATTCAGCCCTCTCTCTTTCTCTCTTTCTCCCTCTCTCTCTCTCTCTCTCTCTCTTTCTCTTGAACAACCCCTTCGCTTAGTAGACATGCGCAGTGCCGTCCCATTCACCCTTACAGCAAAGGCTCTTTTCCACTACCTCCCTTATATATGGAGGCGCTCTGTTTCATCCTCTGGATATTTTGTTCACACCTATCATTATATATATAGGCGTCGCGACGCCTGCGTACCAACGACCCCCCTCGCTAGCGAGGTACGATGTACTTAGCTGTATATATGTATATGTCAGAAAACCGTAAGAGGGATTAGTAAAGGACAGTTCAAATGAAAATGTATTCGTTTCTATTTACATAAAAGTATATACGTGCTATACGTCAAATTAATATATACCAAGTTGGTACACGTGCTACAGTGTCATATACCACGTGCACTTATGAATCTGTATCAATTGATAAGCGCGTATACACGAGCCCACCGGTAGTGCCTCTTTTATACGTCATACGTCTCAATGAGAATTTAATATAATTTGTCTTTGTCCCTCCTTATCAATCTTATCTCCGGTCTTTATCACCTGTCTCTAATATCTTTTCTACTCCAGGTGGTGTCGTATTTTTTTCTTCTTTTTATTTCACCCTTGGCAGACAGCCACTTTTTCTCAGGATTTTCAAAGGGCAATTTCACGGCACACGCTCTCCCGTCACTCGCTACCGTCGCGCAATATCCAGTCAGGCAGTCAGGCAAGCAGCATTCTTGGATGGCCATATTAGCGAGGCGTGAACAGATCCTGACACCAGCGCATTGATTTAATAGCCGATGCCCACACTGGGAACGTCCTACGGATATACTGTACCGAAGGATGGAGAGAGATAGATTGATAAAGAGAGAGAGAGAGAGGAGAAAAAATCGTACGAGGATAGACAAACGGACGGACGTACTATGTACATTATAAGTATATATATATATGTATATAGATATGTACATAATACGTACGTACGTGGCAGTTGCAGCACGCGTGTGCGGAGGAAACAATTGAACGTCATCCTCTTCACCTCCTCTTTCTCCACCTCATCTCTTTCTCTACGTCTATCTATGATCCCCGGTCTCTTTCTATATACCTATCTATCTCTCTCTTTCTCTCTCTCAGTAAAGCTTAATAAGCACTGCTACCTACATTCCATTTCCGGTGAAGCTGACGTCACTCGACAATCCGGCTACCAAGAGTGCCTCACCGTCCGTCGTTACACTCGCTTTGACTTCGTTCGCCACTTTGGACTCGCACCGATTAAACGCGAGTTTGACTTGAACTTTTATTACATCTGACGCTTCTATTCGTCGCGTGTGATACTTACCTATGCTATTTATTATAATAATGCATAACGCGGGCTCGTATCTGATTTTCAATTCGCCGGACTGCGCGAACCGTGAAAGCCTATTAGAAACAGGCACACGCTCCTCTTCGTGCCAGCTTCACGTGGACGGAAGTTTTTCCCACTGGACGGAATTTACTTCACGGTCATGCGAATTGGCACTGCCAGACGTTACGCGCTTTTGTCTTTGACACGGATAAATTTTTTGTCTCGATACGTCAATGCAACTAAATGCACGGGACTTTGACCTGTTCCTTATATCGTGCTAAAATTATTACAGCGAGATAAATCACGTGGTATGACTATTGTCAAATTTATTTATTTTTAAATATATATATATAGCAATTTATACGGTCATTCGTATATATAACATTTATCTTACGTTTAAAAGTTAGATTGCGCAATGGTATAACGAGAACCGATCGTCCAAGCGAATCAGGTAGTCCTTGAACGACTCTGGACCCACGCGGGATATTTCTATGAGTGCTTTATAGGCATGTATCCTAGACTCCATAAGCATTAACTCTGGCAAAAGACATATAAATAACGTAGTTATATGGCGTTGGCTAAGTAAACAAGCCTATATGACGTATGATACACGTGTGTACGCGAATGGCCAATATATATGTATATATGTGTATATGCTGTATGCACGCAGCCTCACCCAGCTCAATCTCAACGCGATTCTCATCGCACGTAATGTGTGTACATACGTGGACACGGCCACACGAGACATTCAGAAGGTTAAGAGTGTGCCAACTCGCGTAAAAGGTAGCAAACGTTCACGTCAGTGCCTACCTGCTGGCGCGACGTTGACTTACATCTGTTTTGTCGCTCCTCTTATTTATGGCGAATTAATGACGAGGACCAGTGCTACGTGCGATTATGCATAACCGTGCAAAAATCATACTCGCTCGTACGGAGACGAGATAGAACGCTCGGGAAGCATAATAAATCGTGCGGTAAAATACCGGTTATTCATATTTCGCAAATCCGCGAGATATTCTTAGAATGATTTATTTGAGCATTCGACAGAATTATAATAATTTCGTTAAATTATCAGAATTAATTATATCATAAGTAATCGTCCTTAGACGGTGTTACATTGCGTATAGATTACTAATTGGGTATTGCAGTGCGTAAAACACGTAGAGGTATTATTGACCGATGAGAAGGTAGAGCGAGAAGACCTTGAATTTTGAGTTTCCTATACCGGCCATGAGTGGGAGTGAGACAGAGCTATGGATATTCGTATGAGAAAGAAAGAGACGGTGATAAGGAGAATTTATTTTGGCATTCTTCGCCTGTTCTTCTTGCGCCGAGTACGACGGATCGGACGAAGAAGGTTTGGGCTCGAAATTTTCCAAATTTTTTATATTTTTAACAAGTGCGAGTGAGATGCACTCATGCGCATTTACGTGCGTCAGAGAGAGACAGAGAGAGAAAGACACTTACGAGGTGATATAATGGCTATCAAATTTTTTGTCATTCATTCTGCACCGTTGAAAATTTTTTGAAGTACACTGCTATCTTTTTCTTGCTTATCACCTGCATTATCTGCAATTGTTAATTATCGCGATTTAAATATGCCAGCTATTAGGTTTATGGGACTTTGAAATTTTGCGTGTGGATTTTTGGTAATACCTCAATGGGCTTTGATAATCGTTATTAGATAACACGTTATATCTACGTATGAGATTTGGCAGTTGTCGCGTATCGAGCCAATGAACAGTACGTACTGTAGATACGGACGGACGGACGGACAGACCGGCGCACGCCTCCTTACTCACTTATGAAGTTAATTGAGGGCAAACGTCCACCGCGGTATACTATCTAAACGAAAAACATCAGGTTCTATAGTGAAAAATGCGTTTTGGGTAAAAAAATTGACAGTTATCGAGACACTCGAGAGAATTTCTTACAGTGCAGCGAATAGTGCGTGTAAACGGTATGAGGCGGATGACGGAAGAAAACAATGAATGAAATGAATCGATTGATACGATCTTCATGAAATATATATGAAAAATCACGTGTTATCGTGTAATTTAGATAATACGTATCTAATTCAATAATTAGTACGCACGATAACGTTAGGGCTCTTCTTATGTCAATTTTGACAGGTTCGAATATTCGCGGGCGACCACGTGTCTTTTCGATGACAAATTGACGAATAGATGGGACTCCCGATAAATTACGGTAATGGCGTGACAAGCTACAAATATTGAATCTAATTATGGTAATGTGCTGGTAATCTATTTGCATTGCTAAATAATGAAGATACAGGTGGCACAGAAAGGATCCCATCACCCCTGATTCTCCTGCGAGTGACCCATTCGAGAGTATATGCATATACATGTATACCATACAGATATGCATACACGAGAAAGAGGGGAAGGGGCTGAGACAAGTGAATACAAAAAATAAGAAAATGTACTTAATCTCGTATTAAAAAAAAAAATTTAATAACTCAATGAAAGATCGTTTAAAGATCAATAGATCGAATGTCAGCCTGGGGGAATCCCCCGTTTATTTTGCATTGACTCAATGAAACGACAATCCTCATCCATTCACATGTGACGCCAGTACAAAAATTCATATCGCACGCTACGATCAATCAGGTATCATATCTCTTATTATCATAGTCAGGATACATTTAACATACGATCGTACGTGGTGAACTTTACGGCATCCTTCCGTACTCATGAAAGTTTTATACTTTCTTCGCTATAACTTTTTTATGTGTATATACTGTATTTTTGCTACAGTGTATGCATAGGTATATCGGAATGCAGTAAGGAATGATGCAATTTTTGGGAAAGGAGCCACGTGTAGTTCGCGACAACGAGAGGGAAAGCAAATCTCGATGGACACACGTGCTTCTATCTATTTGTATATACATGCATCTGTATATATGTATATACAGTATAGAGAGGTATACAGGAACGGTGTCTCGTGCTGAATGCACATTCCGCATGCCGCGAGAGGGCGATAAAACGTATGCAGATTAAAACATTTTATTTGAATGATAATATAACACTTGTTGATGCAAGCGCGTTGGCCTAGGTTAGCATAATAAACATTATGTAGATCTCACGGGTTGTACTGTGCTATGTTGCTGCGCTATCCTCTCAGTTATGTATCCATATGTGTATACTTGTATATATATAAATATATATATGTATACATATACACAGACTATATGCCCCATTGCTTTGCTTGTTCCCTATACCCAACCAGGCCTTTTCACCTTGTTATACCACATGGCTCAACTTCTATACATTCACTGTCATTTCCCTTGCCTGACTATACACTGCAATTACTATGTCTTGGATTTATTTAATTTTCGGCATGAGCCGTAATTTATTATTAATTAATACGACAGAGTAACGGACGTTGATAGACAAAATGCTTTTACGCGTAGACAATTAATTTTTTTTTTTTTATTATGCCAACGTAGCTCAACAAAATTTTGCGGGTTTTAAATGCTGGTATTGTGATGTCATAGTGGTGAATTTGTTGGACTTTACTGTGCTACGTTAATGCACTGAACTTTTTGCCAATTTATTAATTGCAATATATAGAATTGGTTATGCTATTTTTTTTGGGAAATTTTTATTGGGTAAGGACGAAGCTTAGTGGAATTATGCTGCAATTGAATTTAAAAAATTTTTTGATTATCTGATGATTATTCGGGGATGCGTACTATGCTTTTTATTGATATTTATTTACTATAACATAATTAAGAAATGCGTGGGATTTTGGTTTTGATCTTGTTCCCTCTGGATTTGCTCCTTATTGATTTGATAATACCGTGACCTTGAACTTGATCCGGAATTCCACAGTGATCACTATCGTAGCGTCAACGGCGCTGCCAACGCTGCCGGAGCCTTTCGCTATCGTATTAACGTATGGAATGCGCTTTTGAACGGTGCCAAGTTAAGATAGCCCGAAGCTCCTGTTTCTGGTGCAGCGGGTGAGGTTCCTTTCTCGAGTGAGCGAATTTATAACTCCTGGTGCGAACCTTGCAAATTTCTTGGTTAATTGGACGGCGTTAGAGAGGAGCACGTTGAGAGGAGAAAGAGAGAGAGGAAAATTAGAAGAGATATATTTAGGGAGGAGAAAGACAGGTTATATAATTGGTTCACAAAGTTCTACACCAACTTACGTACAAACGATCGATTATTCATTTTTACATATAAATACAAATTTTCAGGCATTCATATACACGGTGTGTCGAAAAGTAGTCGAACTGGATATACGTATTCATCTTTCTACTTCCGGGATGCTGTACGACGATTAAACTTCAGCCTGATATTTAATACTGGGAGCAATGTTATTTTACTATACTAACGATCCAAAATGGTCGTTCTCGAGATACACAAGTAGAGAAGTTCGCTCACAGACCCGCATCGTCACTTGAGGATAAGTGACTGCGATAATAGGATCTATGACACGCACGACGCACACGTAACTCGGCGACACTCGCTAAAAATAATGTTCAATTCAGACGTAACTGCACCTTCGACCCTGACCCTTCAGGGGCCACTTCGTACGCGGACCTTTACCTACAGCCGGCTCCGGATGCCATTTCCAGCCTGCGTTTCGCCGCAATCAGATGTAAATGCGATGCAAATTTTCACGCCACATTGTAGAGAACCACGGAACACAGGTACGTACCTACCAACCTACCTAACCAATTCAGGTATACCGGCACGTGTATCTATATCTGTATATACATCTTTGTATATATAAGGATATGTAGGTACCCAATGGAAAAGCAAACCGACCAGTAGCAAACGTTAATACGAGGTCGACTTCTAGGTGCAAGTGGGTCAAAATTTTTCTTTATTTTGAATATGTCAGATTTTCTGTTTATACCCTTAAGTCAGGATTGCCTTGTTGAAAAATTTTTTTCACTGGATAAATTACGACACTGGGTAGTGAGTTTCTGATTTCGTACAGTAACCGTGGTCTCTGGTTACTTCCGGAAATTTAATTCCTAGCCTGTTAAGGGTGGCAACTGTGGGTGAGGCTTTGGGGTATGGTGACAGGGAAAAAATGGAGAGCCTAAAGAATTAGCGGTTGGACGCGTGCATGTGGATGGGGCTGCATTGTTGTCCGTTCGTATTAGCCAAGGCTGTAGGGAAACCCGCGAATGTTTCATCCCCTACTGGTGTTTCCTTTTTGTTTGCACTTTGGGCCCCCGAGGGTGACGCCTCGATTAGGGGATGATCGAGCGGTTTCCTATTTTTCGAAATTTTTGGGCATCACTGTCAAAATGCCTCTTCCATTACATTTGTCTTTTTATTTTATTCTGGTACTACCCACGTTTACGAGATGGTACCACGTGTGTATCGTTAATGGACAACGGACACGTGGAAGGAAAGAGGATTCTACGACGTTGTGATGCATCTTGGACCTCTAGCTATTAACTATAGTCCTATCATACTTGGAACTACCTGTAATAAAATTTAAAAAAAGATGTACACAAAATTCCAAATGTCCAATTCACATATAAATTTTGAATTGTCTCCAAGACTTTTTCTATGCATAATTTCAAAGTCAATGAGCAATGACGTACACGTGGATCTAACGGGTGGCCTTATTAGCTTGGGGAAACCACCCCTAATATCGTACCGGATGATCGAGTATTTTTTCCGAGTTTTTCGACCCGATTTCGTATGGTCCGCACCAGACGGGACTTTTGATCGGCATTGTGGAGACTCGTGACAATGTGGCATTGTGTGCCGACTATAGTCTTGCACGCTTGGTTTTGTTCACCTAGTCTAAGCGTGTAGCACATACGGGTGTATAGGTAGGTTACCTATGACCTTACGTGTTACTGGCTCTATACGGGGATACACGAAACGATGGGGTCCAGAATAGCAGCTGTCCGCAGGGTCTGATGTCTGAAGCCTGAATTTTACTCTCTGACGTACATCCAGTTTATGGATTCTCACCTGAGACATACAAAGATACATAAGTATATGTATATGCATTTCGAAAAAAATATGTCCATTAAATAATGTTTTTTTAAATATCACGATTTCACCTATGCAGTTCCATTTGAAAAATAAAAATTTTGCCGTATGATTTTAGTATTGAAAAAAAATTGACAAATTTTCGTCACACGTGGTATTCACTTTTGAATCGTACGATGCATCATTAAGGTGGTATCACGCGTAAGGAAAAACATCTTCAGGAAGAATTTACGCTCTGCATGGTCGGTACGTTCTCACCTGTCCACATTGGAATCCCTTAGGGTGCGCGAAGAAACTTCGCGGTATTCGGAATAACATACGTTACTACTTACATACGTTAAATTACGTGTACACATGTGCGCATAATAATTCTCTGGCTTAACGCACTGCGAATTAATTACTATGCTACATAAAACGAACCCGTGGAAGAAAGATGGATCGTAAAATTATGGATATCCCTAACCGATTACTAAATACCACATACGATCTCACTCAGTTAGTCATTAATTTCACGAGAAATTACTCAGCATATTATTGACCATTACGTAGGCAATAATTTTTAAAAAATAAATCTATAACATCACTCGCGAGTCTCAATTTTCTTAACGGCCATTTTTTTTCTTCTCATTTTTAACCTACAACCAGACCGCTAGCCAGCATCCATATGTACCCTGCAGGAGGTCAGGATACAAGAGGATCCGCAGCATCCAGTCACAATGTAAAACTACGTATAGTATAGAAGCACGTAGAAAATGCAAGAGACAGAGAGAGAAAGTTAAAAAAAAAATATACTAAACACACGGACGGTTTATAATCCAAAAAGTTAAGATCGGTTCACAATGTATCTCACAGAGCGTAATAAGGGTGAAGCTTCATGGGGATTATCTCTCTCCAGGATACCAGGTAAACACATCAGTAGCATTACGGGTCTTAAAGACCTGGACCAATAGCTAAAGAGGATCGTGTCCGGTCTAGCGTCGATAAATTCATCTCTATATATCGCACGATGTGAACGAGCCTTTAAAGACGCTGGCGCGCGCCACGGAATCCTTATTACAAATTGCAACGTACCAAGGAGACGCGAAGGCAATTCATCGGGCTCGATTACACGTGGATTGATTACTATCGCGTATCGCAGTCCTGGCCGCGTCTCGTCAATTAGGACAAATAAATGTCGACGAGCCAAGTTTTTCTCACGACGCACGACGTCCGGCCTCTCACGGCGTCGTGGCAGCGGCTTTAAAGCTACGTTAAAAAAATACATAGACATTATACGAATCGATATACTGACCAAGCATATTTATATATTGAAAATTGTATAGCGATACTGATGCATTATGGGTATCCGTATGGTTATAATTTTTTCTATGATATAGCCTCTTTTTTACCCTTTTATTTCAGTTATGTTTACTTATTCGACAGACAAATAACGCAGATTATACCATTGACTGATTGGTACGCTTTTCTATGATTAGTAGGCGAACATCGTTTAACTGTTAAATAGGACGTTTCCGTGCGTAATAGTGGCAATTATCATGTTAGTAGCTGTGTGCCTTAAGTCGTCCCATTTCATACCTTTTGCCATATAATTATATCTCGTTAAGATCACGTGGTACGGTGCAGTGGGGTAGGGGACGAGATCGGTTCAGAACCGGGTAAAAAGGGTTGCCACGGAGGTATACTTAGCGCCGTACCGATTGGGCCTCACTCAGAGCTATCATCTCTATTAAGAGCCTTCTATTTTTCTCCATCCGCATCAGGAACCGCATCGACATGAGGAACGAGAGACTCGTGAGTATCAACACGTGCGACCGGATTAATGAGTCGGCCGAAATTTTTTTTCTAAAAAATTAAAATGCTTGTAAAGACTACAAGTGCGTATGCTTGGGATTGACTTCGTGAGCTATACAAAAAATATAATCAGAATTCAATTTTTATTTTTTAATTTAATAACGTTTTATCGTATCACATATGAGAACCACTGGCGGATTAGCTGCACGAGGAGCAAAGGTAGGCACGAGGCCACGACTCGACAGTCAGCGAAGGTTCAAAGGGAGCGACTCTTAGCCTCTATAGACTATGGGAGCAGTGGATGGGCCCATTTTACTGAAAGGTTTAGATGGCGGTAAAGGGGTACCGTGGCAGTAGACACGTAGTAGGTATGGTTAAGGTGATATAGGAGGAGGTTAGAGAAGGTGGTGAAGGTGGACTAGCGATACCTAGACATTAGAGAGAGAAAGAGAGAGAGGGAGAGAGAAAGAGAGAGAGACTCTGAGAAGGAAAAGAGTAACAGTAAGACGGTGATGGGGAAGATGAGGCGAGTGGGGGTAGGACCCAGAATGAAGGTGAACTCCACAGGGGGATATAATCCTTCGACTTCGTAGTCGAGCACGGTTCCCTTTAGGATGGTTTTCTGAGAGAAACCAGCTTGCCCTGGTTATGCGTTACCTATGATCCTGGAATTTCACCATCTTCATCCATACGACCGAAATCATTCTTGGAAGCTGCAACCTGGATGCTTGGACCAATAGAATCGTTTAGGCAGGAAGGTGCTTTGGGGAAATTCAGTTAAATTTTTCTGTGGATACTTTCCTTTTTTTTTTTGTTATTCTCTCACGCCCTTGGATTGTATCCACGTAGGTTTAACTGTGGTGCGAAATTGCCCTTTGGTATTACGGGTGAACCTAACCCTCCCCGAAGAGCATGATCTAATAATGACAGATCGATCTTGTCATCGCAATTCATAATTGCATAATACGTCTAGGAATCAAGTCCGGGAGTGTCGTAGCTACTGGTTCCGCCTTGGATTAAAAAAAAGGGCACCGCCTCGTCATCCCACAGTGATATGTCATCGACGTGACCCCATGAGAGAGTCATTCCACAGAGTCTCACGTCATCATTGACACGGACATCCGCTCGCCATTCGATTTATCGTCGTTCGCTAACATCAGAACGGGTCCAGATAGTTACTGAAGGAGAAAATAAATATTCGTTCAACTCAATATTCTTTAATCATTCAAATATTTTTCCCACCTACCGCCACGCTACCTGATAGAGTCGGTACAAATTTCGCAGCATCCATCTGGACCGTTTGGCGCGCCAGGTGGAATTTCCAGTCCCCGAAAGGATGGTCAGGCTAGTTTTACGTGGATTCAGTGGGAAGACGAGATGATACCATGAGAAAAAAGTAGAAAAAGAATAGAAAACGTACAGGAGAGAGAGATGAGATGATCCGACAGGTTGCATGTTGGAAAGAGATGAGAAGACCAGGTAGAGATAGTTTCACGATGGCAGGCCAGCGGGTGCTCTCGATCCGACTGGACCGGTTTTGCCTGATTCCCTAGGAGTTCTAGCCTTCGGGACTTCAGGAGGTGGGATCTGTGTTCACTGGTTACTGGTTACTGTTCACTGAGTACTGGATTTCACACTGGCAAGTAGTATAAGTGCGTTGGATGCCTGGGGATCAGAAGTGCGTAAACCAGCTACCTCATCATCGGGTACAGTCCAATTATCTATTCTATGATTCTATGATACTTCGATGTACAGTTTTAGGATTCTTTAATTACTCTTTCCCCCCTGTAGGGAGAAACTCCACGCTGTTCTATATCTACCATAGGGGACCCACACGAGGTTTAATCGAATAATTTATATACACAGGACCTCATATTTTTTCATACATTTTCATTACTTGTATTATTATTTTATCAGACATTTTCTTTATTTTGTTATGAAATATGTATCAGGCTCATCTTATTTTATCACCGATCATCTTCGTTCGATGTCTTTAGATTGAACATCCACTTTGGTCCAGACCTTTCTTTCACGTCTCCTTCAGGTATGCTCAATCGATTGACCATCGTCACCAGTGGGACTTCTCTCCGCGAAACTCTAAAGGAATCCTGTTTCGGGATCGAGTTTGTCCGACGTTGCAGCTTCTTCAAACGGTCCAGACTAGCCGTTGCCCTTCGGTTTCCCAGCAGCGTGTAAGTACGCGGGATACAGAGAAGCGTGGGGACAGATGGGAAGGAAGAGGAACGTCAAACGAGAAAGTACCTTGCTGGAAATGGGGGTTGGTTATCCTGTTAGTAGGAGGGGAAGGGATGCTGACTGGTATATCTGTATATCTAATATATATATATATATATATCCTGTATGACATATACCGTGTGTTGTGAACTCGTCAGCGACCAACGGTCAGTGTTTTGTATAGTCAGCCTCGTCAAACTGGACACCGGAGGTAATTTCAAATACTATTGAGCATCCTGAAGGAAGAAGAGGTTGCCAGATAGGTTTGAGATGAGATTTTGCTCCTGAAGGGATGCTGGAAGAAAACGTCAGCTGGATTCTATTAAATCTCGTGTGAATATATTTATCACTTTTAAATTTGCCGCCATTAACGTCCACGTGATGCACTGGAAAATTTTCTTTTTATTTTTTATTTCTTGAAATAATTATATTGTCAGTAAAGGTATCGGTCGAGCTATAAAATCTCTATTGATTACCAGTGTGTCTACTATCTGTCTTGGTATAGATATCGTTTGTCGAAGGAGTCGTTAAAGGTGGACGATTAAAATCATTAGTTCACGACAAGAAATGTCATCAGTACCGGACATTAAACAGTTATTAAACTAATCAAGGGTCAGGAAAAACGGTTGTTCAGATTCTTTACGTGATTCAATGATTTTTCTCAGGCATACTAAACCAAGCTACAGATACGCACGTAATACACCTGTAATCCATATATACCGCGTTCAAGCTAATTCCTATCTTCCTGTCAAGAAAATGACATAATTTTCCCTCAAATAAAAAAAATATTTCAAAGAAATGCCCGTGCGAAAATTATAAAAATTTTTTTCTTATTTTCCCATTTCAAGAACAGACATAAATTTCGCGCGATCTGCGTATAGGACCTTTAAGCACCTAAAGAATTATTTAAGAAAAAAAGTAGTAAATGGCATCCAGTACAGAACGCTTGAGGACAATACAGGAGATATATGGCTATATGGTCCATATATTATATATATATATATACACGTATACAGCCCGTAAGAACAGCATCACAATGCCAATGATCTGTAAGGCGTTTTTCCGTGATAATGGTTATAATCGACGAAAAATTAGCACGGATAATGGCCGACGGCTCCCGTGAACGGTTACCATCTCGCACGTACAGATTACTCACATCAGGATCGGTCTCTTTACATGGTTCCTTGGGCCTTATGTATACAGATATACATAGGTGTATATACTGTAGACATATGTATACCTACGGCATATGAAACGTGTTCCGTACCCGTAATCCTTAGTTCACGTATGAGTATACGTATGTACAACATATATGCAGAGGAGATGCGGATTCGCTCAGTGGTTGCATAGCGCCGGAGTGAACGAAGAAGCGGAGCGTATAATGATATTAATCAGGGCGGCGTTCAGCTTCCTTAAAATTGCCGGCAGGCTCAATTTCTCACTTAAAATCTAATTAGAGCTTCTCTCTGCGGCCTCCTCAGTATCTCCGGCCCACTCCGGCCCCGGCCGAGGCGGTTCGGCCGATACGTATATCTTCACGTATAGAGCCGCACAAGCCAATGGGACCCCTCGCCTTACGTCTCACGTAAGGCCCCGACGTCTCGCAAATTTGACCCCAGGATAAAAACGGGCCTAAGCACTTTGCGAAATTGCAGTTTCCTGCTCGATTACTGATTATCCTTGGATATCTTACCCGGTTGGGCCTAATGGGTTGCCTCATCTTTGACACCGGCCCAGTTGCATGGGTGGGATGGTAAACTATGCTGTATTATCGTACACGTTTAATATGGGTTGACTTAATTGATTATTTTTAATAATTTTATTATTATTCCTTATGGCATTTATTGTTACCGATGGTGTACAAGTTTTTTTTTTTGTGATATAAGATTGAACTGATGTATGCATTTCTTATATATCATTTTGGGGATTACCAAGAATAGGGTAGGAGTATGTGCAAATTTAAAAAAGAAATGGCGTCGATCGTTAGCGAGGTACAAATTTCACCATTTGCCGCAATAAACCTTCGAACCCTCTTGTAACTTCTTCTTATGGGAGGCATGAGTAATCGCCTTGTTAGCCCTTATGGCCTATAGCGTTCATACTCACTCCCGTGGGATGGAAGAAAAAAAGGCGAAACATTACAAGATACGCCATCGACACGGCGTAAGGCCCAATAAGTAAAGGACCGCCAGGAGGAGAACATAGGGACCGTGTGGGCCCTATATCGAGTTATTCCCTGATTTAAGCTTCTCATCCTCTATCCAAGCACCATACCGTACGAAACACATATATCTCATATACCCAGTACCATATATTAATCCAAGCAAAAAAAAACCCCATAAAGAAAAATCCTATAACAAATTAAATAATTCCCATAATTACTAATCACTTTTAACCGTTTTGTAATCACGATAAATACAATTTTACGGAGAGAAAATCTTCGTGAAAATTCATTAAAAACCAAATAGGTCCCCTTTGTCATTCACCATAATAATTTCCCATAGGGCAGTACGTGCGTGTCAACTTCAACGTTATACGCGTGTCCAATAAATAAGCTTCGTTAAAAAGTGAAACCACCACACAGAGTAGTACACCAGCTACACCATAAAGACAAGGCTATGGTTTCTCATGTACACGTGTGCCGATGGGATTTCCGTCTAAGAGAAATTTGTCTTTTTTTTTCTTCTACCTTTCTTCTCATTTTTTTTCCTCATGGGTACCCATACGCACTTGCGCATCTTCACGCACGCATAATGACTCTCCTCTTATCTCCTCAACCATAAGAACTTGTAGTGATGTTCTGGTATAACGGTGCATACCGCGAGTGCGTACACGCACTCACTCCGGGAACGTAGGACGCAGTCGCGTGGCCCCATATCTTAACTGAACCATGGGGGTTCCAGGCGGACAGCCGATGGGGACTAACACTGTTTTATCGTGTAGCCAATTAATAATCCTCTCCTCCAAGAACCCAGTGGAGATCTCGCTTTAAAGATATCCTCGAACTCTGCGAGATGAAACCGGGGACCCCATCGTCTTATGGGGAAAGACACTCTTCGGCGATATTACTCAAGCGATACTTATGGGGATGATATGGGAAAGAGTTTGGGGAACAAATTTGTAGGGTTGCGAAATTATTGATTTATCGACATATCCTTTCTTGCAAGTCTTTCAATACTATTATTATTATTTTTTATCTTTCTCTTTTTCAGAATCCAGTCATTCTTTGGACGTCTATGTGGATGCTGTGGATCGACCTTAACGGTGATCGAGTTAAAGGACAGTGGAAGACACTTAGTTATATATATACATGAATTAATATCGTGGTGAAGTTTTATCAGTGTTAATCGTTGTAGTGAAGTGATACGTAATCAATAAAAATACACTATTTTATGTAAATAATTTTTATTCATTAATTTTATTATGATAATTATCGTTTATCCTTGTAGATACTATCTAAGAAAAAAAAAATGTTGGCTAGATTGATAATTAAATGGATACGTATTTTATCATCGATACCAAACATTTATTAACTGCCAATTAAACTAATGCAGCGTACAACTAACGCGCTATAAATTACAATTGTTTTCAGTTAATTAATACCGCAGAGTGCTTGCAGTGGTACGACGGTCCAGAGTGCAATGGCGTTTAGCTGGGCGCAGGTGGATCTGAAAAGAAAAGTAAAATGAATAACTATCCAATTACTATAAAAAAATACTATCGAAGACTCTACATGGAAAGAGGATTATTGGTTCGAAGTAGATTTTTCTATTACGTTAATTGTTGATATTAAAACTCGACGTTGAAAACGACAACGAAAGAAATAGGGAATTAATGAAATTCAAGAGTGTAACCCAAAGTGTCTCGTTTTACGAATTGGAATTTATTGGCATTTAATGGGAAATACAAATGGCGCTAGCATTACAGTATAACAGTCTGCCCATTTCGCTGGCGTAAAATCGCGCGACTGTAAAGAAAGTCGAAACGATGGGAAACAGAAGGCGCTTCTTGACTCTTACCATGAGGGGGTAGTAGTTACGTCTAAGCGTCGCGACGTCGGTGTATGGGATGTGGGGGAACTAGAAATGGCAAAAAAAAAATAGCTGGCAACTTGGCAATAAAAAGGAACGCGTTTTGAATGAATAGCAACAGGGTGGAAAAAAAAATTTTCAGCAATATTCAGCATCTGCTATCTGTAATTAACGAAAGGGTTTTTATTTCTGACCCTCGGTCCGACGTCTACGAAAAGTTAAACCGACGCCGACGCCCTAGCAGTCGCCACACCCGTTCGCAACGTGTTTGATTTATATACGCTCGACGTAAAAATGTTTTTTTTTTTTTCTTCTATTTCTCTCACTCTCTTATTTTTCATCTCTCTCTTTTAATTCCAGCGCAAGTGTCACCCTGTTTTCTTCTACTGCAGTTAGTTTACCCTTTAATTTCTTTTTATGCGTAGAGTCACTGCATAGGTATAGATATAGTTTACGGACTGGTTCCTAGGATTGTTATTATTATTTCTTGAAAACTTATTCTTCTCGACCAACCCTTCCCTCTTCCCTCGACGAAGGACGCCCGCGGCACTGGCCATTCCTCATTTTCCAGGGAGGCAAGCAAAAGTTCTTCAATCTTCTGCGAGGGTAAGAAAAATAAGACGAAGGGGATGAAAATGGTAACCACCTAGGAAAGAGGTAAGAGAATTTTACTGGGGTTTTCTCTTGGTTGCATATACCATATATTTTCATCCCTATCCTTGTCGCAAGGGCGACGATTTTCAAAATTGTGTCATAAGATCCATCGACCTATTCCTGATGGGGTTGTGGAGATCGTCAGTATGGGGTGAGGGGTGTCATGGGAGCCAGGACTGGTCGACTCACACTTAACTCGGGATTTGGGACTCAGGGGGTAGTTAACCCTCGGGATGGGTTATGAAATGACTTTATGGCAGATCAGAGGCTTGCTTTAGATTGCGTAAAGGGGTACTGGGCTTGAGACCCGTTACATTTCCGCATCAGCTTCCTCCCTGTACCCCTACTCTTCTCTGGTACCCCTCACGGGATGTGAGGGGGAGTCAGTGACTGTCGAGGAAACTCCGGGGTGACAACGACTGTGGTTAAGGTCGAAATCACACTGAGTGAATTACAGGGAATTCGTGAAATCACCAGTAGCCATTTGGATACCTAAGAGCTGGTTGAGCAATGAGATTTCGAAATTCCTCAAAACTTTTTGCAAATCGATTAAAAGTAAAACTAGCTCTTCAAAAAAGTTTCAAAATTTCATTCAACTGCATCTGCATCCTGTTATCTCAGAAATTCGTATACCTTCGATATGTACCTACGTTATTTAAAATTTCCATAATCATCCCCTAAAAAAAAATTTTTAATTAATAAAATGAAAATAATTATTCCACCATATTCACCCCCCCTACATTCACGCAAGCAAACCGAATTCCAGTATCTCACGGAATATCCATTAGTATCAAGGGTGGATTTGAGCACCTCTGTATAATTCCACCTAACGTGGGGTGGCTAAAGCTGACGCAGTGGGGTAGGTGGTCGTGGTATGCCCAGTAGCCAATTCCCGGCTCTGGGCTCGACTCGGCGGGTCCATTCATCGCCGAGCACTACGTGACCGGTTTACCAATCCAGCTTTCTACACCACATCACATATCTATCTATACTCTATATGTACATATATACGTATACAGTATACATATATATGATCAAAGTATTATATATATGTATATACATATACGCATAACCCAGTATCTATATACATACGCCAAACAACCCCTAGAGTCATATCGACCAACGCGTCGGGGTCCCAACTCGACTTTCTCTATCCTTCCTCCAAGAATCGCCAAGGTTTTTCGTAAAAGATTTCCTCTATGATATCTCCTGGAATCATGATTTATATTAGATACGTACGCGTATGTATACATATATGTAGCACACATATGAGATTCGACCTATGCCACTTCGATGGTAGAGACCATAGGACTGATATGGAATGGTAAAAATGGTAGCAGCTAACGGTAGCTTTGGCTCGTTAGTAGAGAGGAGAGAGAGAGAGAGAGAGAGGGTGAGTATTAAAAAAAAAGGAACGGGAATAGAAAATCAGGCCCCGATGACGCAGTGAGAAATCGAGTCGGTGAGGCCCTCCTGTCGATCATTCGGTTATGTCTGATGACATGTTAATATATGGATGCGTAGTACCTACGGGCTAAGTGAAATCATATACATAAATGTCCGGGGGAGGTACCAGGAATGGTACCAGGTTACGGGACACCACGCCACGAGGTTGGTCAGGACGAACAGCAGGGGCCCGTAGGCCCGTGGCGACGTCCCAGTCATTGTCGCCCTGCCTTCTTCATCTGCATACAATGCCAGAGACATCCGTGCCTCTCCAGGACCCCCATATCATCGGAATATAGTTAATATGGCCGCCCATCAAAATTATCCGAAAGAGAAACAGCCTGGTGTCTTCTTTTGGGTCTGGTACCAGACACGTATGGCTCTTGCTATCGGTACCTGGGCACTGATTACGGATGTGACTGAATCTTAATAAATGTAAAGTAATTTTTCGAAATTAAGTACAGACTAGTATCAACGAACAAGGCCCATTCTGGGTGAACTGTATAATTTAATTTCTTGGGGTACCAAAGGGGGGTTGGAGAAACGGCGGATCATAACTGTTAGTTCTGCCTCGTTTCTAACTGAATAGTGGTAACAGTTGCGGTTTATGAAATTAAATCGGTCTCGACGACCGAAACGTGCGACACACTCTCTCCCCTTAATTTTCTTCGGAAGGGGGCGGGAGCGGATGAGGAGGAGTTACTTAAAGGGTGTTTCAAAATTAATCTTTCGCTGAGCGTTATGGTCCAAAGCATAGAGAATTTTTAAATACATATGTATATTATTCAATACCTTTTTTTACATGTAGATTTGATATATCTGTGTATATATATATACTCGGATCATTGTAATTACTCCACAATTAACTTTCTACGTATATAACAGAGTATAATAGATTTTTAAACGTCCTATAGGGGAGCGCTAGAGCCACGCGTAATATACATCTCGACTGTAGCCACTTTTATCTCTTCTATTAACCCCACGAGGTAATTAAATTAAATGATCCACGGGCTCTCAATCATCCGTCGACGCTATCTTTCATATTCTAAGTATCTATTTACTGCTGGCACAGAGTGCCGAGGGATTTTGTGGACGACCCTTAACCTGATGGTTGGTTGAAGTCACGTGATATTTCATCCCCAAAAGCGCTAAGAGGCATAGGAAATAAGGACAGCTTATACGCTTAAAGGGTAGGAATTTTTCTGTATCTACCGGGTGACTCGTTAAGCCTTATCGTAACCTGTATACAAGAAATTCCTGTAACATTTGAATAGCGTGAAGATCAGCACTGAAGTTAGGCGCTTGTTGGCAGTATATCAGAATGTTCCAACCCCCTTTCAGAAAGGGGGGCCGGTATGCCGTGCGCGGATATAGCATTGCGCTGCACACGTGTTAGATAGAAGGGTGGCTGGCTGGTTGGCTGAGAAGCTCCCTAGGGAGTTACGTACCATTTTGCATAAATCGCGAGACACCCCGTCGTAGCAGAACCTCAGGGAGATTCTGAAATAGGTTGAACCGAGTCGCTGTACGACGTCGACGTAGAGAAAGCCGAAGGGAGCCGAAGAAAAGGGAGGAAAAAAAGAAAGGGGCTGAGGAGAGAGGGATGGAAAAAAATTATACCAAAGGTGGTATAAGGTAGACATTCGATTTTGCGTAGGAGAATCAACCCCCTCCCCCACCCCTAGGCAGGTTTTGGTATAAGGGGGTAAAAAAAATGTAAGAAAAAAATCGTATGCGATATTCAATGGAAATATCGTTCTGGCGATTCATCCCTGTAGGGGTTACCAACCCTTGAGAAATATTACAAAGAAAGTCCCTATGGGCCTCATGGGAAAAAATGAATAGCTGTTACTGCAATAACCCTGTTATGTTTTCCCTTAAAACGTTAACGATCCGAAAGGCCCTTATAATTATATCTTGTAATTATTATTATTATTACACCTCCACAGACTGTTTCCTACGATAAATTTAATTTATCTTGCATGATATTTTTTCAAAATTTATTAAAAATTAACCAGCTCACTATCTTTCACGCAGAGGAAGTATCCACTACTGTAAAAACTGTAAAGCATAAGTACAGTGTATAGTACGATTCGGAAACCATAGAGAAGAACTGAACATCCCCCAGTAGCCATGTCTGGGTTTAAGCTTAACAATAACCACAATATGCTCGCTCTCTTGGTAACAGAGCCGTATTGTTTTATAGCCGGTATGATAACTCCTGCACAGTCAGGGTGGAGAAGATAGAGAAGAGGAGGAAGAGAAGAAGAAGAAGAAGGGTAGTGGTGGTAGAAAATACAGAAGGGCAGGGCCGTACATCGTGGTGGTGTAAAGGCCTTGGAATTGGGGGATGAGAATGGAATGAAACGGAACAATAGCTCAGGGTGTAGTTAATGCTTATGCTTTTGCAAGGTTGGTTCATTGGATCGGCCGTTATCTACGTCCCTGGTATCAAATACTATCTCGTTCCAGCATCCGTTATCTATACTATACCATGCAGATGTATATTCGATTTTATATAAGAGTCCTTGTATATTTATATCTTCAATTAAGTATATTTGCAAGTATCGTCTAACGTGATGTACAAAACCTTATTACGGTATCAGAGTGATCAACCTTGAAGATTAAATCTAATTTTTTTTTTTTTCATGCGTCTAGCAAGACTTTTGAGAACTCAGGTGCATCCTGGGCTGACTTGGTTCATCCAGCTATGGTTCGCTGAGCAAGGTAGGCAAGGTAGGTAAAAATAGGTACGTATGTAGGTAGGTAGGAAGGCTTACGCAAGTCTCATACCTATAAGTTAAGATTAACCTTGCTTAGCGGTCTCTGCTTGGGACTGGGGACAGTCGGGACTGGTCGGGTAACGAATGAGGACATTTGACGGGATTAATTTATGTCCAGTTTGGTAACCGAACGCATGAAACGCCCAAGAGTCTCGTTGGTGAAGGGAAGCCGAGTGGCGCGGAGGGGAGGATCGAGAGCGAGAGAGGAGAGAAGTAATCCTTTGAAGAGGAGAAAAAAAGAGAGGAAAAATGAAAGGAAAAAGAACGTCTTTCGTAGGTAGATGAGAGGAGTCGCAAGACAAGTTCACTAGAAACATCGTTTTTAGGAAATACAAGTTTCGCCTCTTGAATTTTTTTTTCATCTCCTTCCTTAGTCTTCTCCTGACTTCTTTCTCTCGATTACCTACTTTTCCGACTTTTTTTTTTTCTTCATCCTCGACTTCACGTAGTCTCTGGGTATCTTGGCTTGAAAATGCGGCTTAATGGTGTCACACCCAAACGACAGTTACCGAGGAGGCACGAGTATTTCCGAAACGTGTCTAAGTCTCTGGTATCAAATTTTGGATAATCTGGAATTCTTGTGTATACGAGAATCAATGCTTAGTAAGACACCGTATAGATACGTTCAGGCCATTGAAGGTGGGTTCATTAAATTTGTCTAAAAAAAGAACTACAGATTGTTGATTGAATAAAAAAAAAAGAAATAAAAAAAATGGTCGAATCTAACGTTACGTCGCGAGAAAGTACGCACAGAGAAAGTGCATCCTGGCATCTTGGTTAAACTCACAATTTTATGTGCATTCCGACACCATGCAGCCTCATCCAGCCGAAATCCCCTTTTGCTCCGAGACCGATCTTCCCCGCCCATTCTAAGGGATATCAGGTTTTGGATCTGGGATTTGATTCCGGGACTAGGATGGTTAAGGTTTTTCTAGGTCCCTGCTGTGGAGGAGGCGGGTACCTGACCGGTGTCTTTGCAGGACACAAGAATCCACACTATACTAGATAGGATTATATCGAATCCAGTATACAATATGATATACAGATATATCTACATAATAACAAAAAAAATAAAGCCCCTGACTACCTATAATCCATGTATAATAGTTAAGATAATAAATTAACGATAATAGGATATCCATTAAGAATCAATTATCATGAACTCTCTATTGAATAAAACTATTGTGTACTGTTATCCTGTTTAGCTTCTGTACAATTATATATTCACATAGGTAAGGTTAGGTCCTTCACCAGCAAGGATCTCATTAAAAGGACAAGAAGTTGGGGGCGCGCGATTTATTTATCGCGCTCACAAAGGATCTCCAAAGGGCCAAGATTGGTTTTGTCCGAGCATCCGGTGTCTGAGGTGCTGGTGATTGATAGTGATTTAGCAGATAGCGATCGAAGCTGCGTGCACCTGACTGGCAGAGGATGAGAGGAGCCTAAGAAGAGAGTTTGAGAGGAGCTGATCGCCATTACCCGTGGGTATACCCAGTATACTGTGAAACGTGGCGACCGGTGTCTTAGGGTTCGCTACCAGCGGTACCAAAAAGGAAGAGGAGCAAAGAGAAGAAATCTAGGGTGGCTCATTGGATAGAGAGAGAGAGAGAGAGAGAGAGAGAGAGAGAGAGAAATGAAATATATATATGTATATATATATATATATATATATATATATATATATATATCTGTATACATAGTGAAAGAGAGAGAGGGAGAGAGTAAGAGCCGAACCTATTATCCAAGGTGGCCACGGGCTATCGAAGTCCCCATCTCGGTGTGGGTGTCTGAATGCCCTAAGACCCCATAAGTTGAGAGCCACCCTGCAGAGAAACCGCCCCCATGGAGTATCCACTAGACACCTCCTTAGACACCCTTTCAATTTCCTATATGGCCGATAATCATCTATGGATTCTGGTGGTAAGAGCGATCCTTTACTTTTTTTTTTGATAGACGGAAGGACATCGGGAGACACGGAAGAGGTCATGGCAACCATAAAGCTCATAGGGGTTGTACAGTTATAACTAGTGGAGTACATGCGTGGTATAGGCATTGGAGTGTAAATTCATTCTTGAATTAAATTATATTTTCTTATTTATCGTGCTTGGTATTGAGTTACAGACTTATAAGGCAACCGACTCCATACGGGGTACGTAATGTACACCATGGTGTCGGAAAAGCAAAGTATCTTGGAGACTCGTCAAAGAAATGGCGTGCTATTGTTTCCCCGCGAGCGAGCTTAATCTATAGCGCTTAAATTTTCTAAAGTACCCAATCACTCGGTATTTTTATGCAAACCAGGGGCCCCCGTCTACTGGGATCAGGGCCGTACCTTAACTGCACAATAACCGCGTGACGTATGAATCCACTGGCGAAATAAACTTTGCGTGCATATTATTAGATGTTATACCATGAGAATTACTGGTCCCCGATACCTGAGAGTCGAAAGGCCCCGGGTGCCGCTGTAGCTGCCTTTTCTTCGCTATTCCACGTGCAACTGGGATTGGGAATGGAATCATGTGAAACTTGTACAAAAATGGGCTGTGGTACGACAGCCAAATTGCAATTGGTGGATCATACAATTGAGAATTTTGCATAAGGAATATCGGGTGAGATATGTAAATTTAAATTAAGGTTGCGTAGGGAGAGTATGGGAATTATTGAGGTGAAAAGATGCGAAGAGCTGTGGGGACCGTAGAAAATTTTGAAAATTTTCACGACGTTTTTAGAATGAATTAAAACATTGCAGATGGGATTCAAAGCATGTGCCTTTGACGGAGCGTAGAGGGTAAGGCGTAGTAACGTAGAGCGAATATACAGCAGATATGGGAGTTGGGGCCTTACGTTACGGAGCTTACGTGGAATATGGAAACGCACGGCGTGTAAACTGTCCAATAAGTAAGGCCCCGAACATGGGCCTCACATGTAACCTTTTGCTTCTTGTACTTTGTACGCTGTTGCGTATAACGTATAACAACGTAGTATCTGCAGAGAGTAGGGATACCGCGAAGGGCCTGAGGCCCAACGTCCGCCGCCATAAAGAATAACCGAGAGACAAGAATAAAAGCGAGTTGACTTATTTGAACCACCGCGAAGTTAAAGTAAGGCCCCAAGGGAGGGGAGAGGTGGGCAGATATAGTTGGTATTACAAAGGAAGAGACGGGGAGGGAGAGAGGGTTGGAGCACACGCTTCGGGCCCCCAAAAAGGCACATGAAGGAGTCAGAGGACTTTGGGTCCGTACCTCGGCACAGAAGCGGTGGCCGAATCATGCTATATTGCTCGACCTTTGTCATCCGAACACACGCGGGCCCCACGCATGAGCACAATCACGTCACTGGACTTGGGGACTCGTTTCTCTTTGGGCCCAATACGCGACACGGGAAAGGTCACTTCTCTTTTTCTACCTTATAACAATCTCGTCGATTATCCTTATACGTTGCTCGACTATTTCTTAATTATGATGTCAAGCCCGTTATATCTTATTCGCATTCACTGCATCCTCACCTACGTATGATACCCTGTGGAAATCTTATGGAAGCCCATGCTTTACTTGAAACCCCATAGACTTTTCTCTCCGTATAAAAAATAAAAATTATGGGCCTTACTTGACACAATGCCGCAGGTACTCACTTCGTGACGTAATTTTTTAATAAAAATCAAAGTGCTCAGAAACAATATAAACCCAATGCAAGAACTACACGAGTCCGTGACTATCCTAAGTGACGGCAATTAACATAGAGGCATAGGTTTTTCGCGCTTCTCATTTCTAGCCGGTTATTTTTAGCGGCCATGTCACGTCAACCGGTCTTCCATAAACTTGTATATCTATACTTATATGTAAATATATATATACTCAAAGGAATGTTCTATGTTACGAAGTGCGATGCCAATCTGTTCCCAGCGTCTCCCGTTAAATGTCCAGATTTTACGAACTTCGATTTTGCACCGGTCAAACTCGAACTGGCTATCCCTTCTAATACCGCCGTCTTCCTCTTCTCCGTGACGAAACCAACTATGTATTTTGAAGCCAGGGCCTCAAGTCCCCGACCAAGACCGTTTTATCCCGATGTAAAACGTATGCACCTGGCGTCTTGATACACGTGTATGCGATCACAATGTCTACATACACACGCACAAATTCTGGGCCCGTATTTTCTTGGGAGAATCGTGACACTGACAAGTGTCCCTGAAAAACGTCCTTCCGGCTGGTCACGTAAATTGTGTAAATTCACTTGCGAGCGATGTTTCGCACGTAGATAAAGAGAGGTATAGTCCAAGCAAAGTGGAAAAGAAATGACGACGCGGGTAACCGAACAGAATGGAAACGATGATGAAAAATGGGAAAAATCCGTGGAAATAAAAAAAAAAGATAATTATATAGGAAATACGCGTTCGCGCTTTTTTTATAGCCTTATATAGATATACAGGCGTTGAATCCTTCCAGAAGCAAAAATATTGATCTACGCAATATTTACATGCGCGCGAGCTCCGGTAACGCGAGATTTGTTTAATCTGTTAAGTGTTAATTTTATATAATTTTTTCCTCAAATATTGATGGATTGCGAGATGCCTAGAACAGTAGAGGTCCTACTGCACGGATGCCTAAATAGCTGAGTAAACATAACAGACGTTTTGTACATACGTTATACTGACTACCATTGCGTCTCTTTCTTTCTTTCTCTTTTTCTCTCCTCTACTTCCTCACGTCCACCATCTTATCTACAGCCTACGTCAATGGCCGGCTACTGATTACTTACCTACCGGTGTCGCGGTTGAATCTCTAATAAATCTGTGCGCGTGAAATAAAAAAATTCAATACTTAACAACACGCTAGTTCTTTCAAAATTTATATATTTTAAATTTCCCGCCAGTAAAGTAACGACACTGATTAAATGGCCAGGTAAAGGTACTGCGTCTACTATACCTTCTCCCGACAACTCCCACGAACTTCTTTCAACAAACCTGAAGGAATGTCCTTTCCACTCACGTTATCTGCCAGCTCTTTACGCCTTGTTGAGTACGAAGGTTGGTAACGAGATCTCTGACATTTTACGTGACCAGATAGAAGAAACTTAGCAGGAATTAAGATCGGTTCATGAAAATTGGGACTTAAAATTGTTAACGTATAAAAGCCTGGGACCTCTGTAAGAATTATCTTAGAGTGAATGACCGATAACTCAGTATCCTTTATACAGTATAAAACATTGAGATACATTGTAGAAACTGCTGAAACATATCGATCTGCTTGTTACGCTTGAGTAATATTTCTAAAACGTGTCACAAGCTTTTTGCCGTATGGGTCCTATATAAATTTCTATTAAAAAAATAGAAAAAATTTTCAATTTAACTTTTTTTATATCACTTCTAAAATATTTCTCTAGACTATGTTGGCTGAGCTGTACGAGCCTTTAGCAAGGTGGACAGACATAGTTATAGGCAGGTACCAACATACTTGGTGTATAACGTGCGTACGTGGATATAAACGTATGGCATGTCAGCAACGTGGTAGGCCTTGTCTGCTTTCCGGTCCAGAGTCCTCCACCCAGAACCAGGGAGAGAAGGAGAGAAGGATAGAGAAGAGATATCGAGAGTAAGTTGGGTAGGTGGGTTTATACATGGTTTATAAAGTGAGAAAGATGTAGATATGTGTACAGGTATATACATATAGATACGAAGAGAGACACTAAATCCAGTTGTAAGATGAGAGAAAGAATGAGATGAATACACGGAGAGAAGAACGAAGTTTTAGTTTGGCCCTGGGGCTACAGACTGATCCTCACTCTTGAACTATACACGCAAGAATTCCAACCTAGCTGACCTAGCTTCTCGCCGCTACATGTGAACAGTAACTTAAGGATCCCATATTGGGCTTCCACACGCATGAAATCCACGAGAAACAGAAATTTCACAACGTCCTAAGGCGATCTCGACTGTCTCCATCTTTACTTGGTATCCGTATACAAAGATTTAAGCGCCGTAAAGTCCACTGAGATAAATTGAGGTTTCCCTACCGAAGAAAGCAAAGCGAGCAAGAGTTAAACATTCGATAAAAAATGTTGTGGCTTGTAAAATAAGAAAAAAATTTTATTCGATCAAGAAAACAATGTGGTTATGACCTAAGACATGTGCATTAACATAACCGAAGCGTTGGATGGTTCATATGCATATGTGGTTTTAACCGGCACGCGACTGTCGGCTCGTAAAGGATATGTGTGGTAGGGGATTTCGAGCACGCGATGTTTTTTGCCAGGGATCTAAACAAAAGCTTATGTCGTTCCGCCTTGAGGTTACTAGAGAAGCGCCATTTGCCATCACGAAGAGGAACGTTGTGGTATTAAAAGATTTTAATGTTATGCGGGATTCCCTCGGCTCGTGAATGAGACGCATGGCGTTCTTCTTCTTCTTCTTCTTCCTCTTCTTTCTTGCTGGTTATAGCAGTACTTGCCTGTAACTTGCTCACTTGCACAGCAACGGTTATGCTCTCGGTTGGGCCTTATGCCCTCGCTGCACTCGCTCATCATGTCAGTCCTCTCGCACATGGGAAGGAGAAGCCGCTAGCCCACTTGTTTTCTGTATACTAATGAGCATGAAAATGAGATGACTGCGTTTATTTTAATTTCATCAGGTGCAACACACTGAGGATACGTAGGTACAACCTGTCACGAGACAACCGTGCGTATTACGTATAAATAGTAGGTAATAAAAAAAAATCTAAATAATTAAAGAACGCTACCTAATTACAAAATTACAATTAAAGTATTCTATTTCAGGATAAGATCGATATTTTATTATATCGATTATCAAGTTCAGCTTTGATCTCAAATTACTGTGAGGTATCGAGCAGTCGACGAACCAGGCCACCATTGCTGTTTGTGATTGCATAATTTCACTTGGTTATTAAGATGGTGATTAAGGTATTTAGCGACTATGGGTAACAGGTGCCTGTGGTTAATGGAGCGAGAGGTAGCCAGTCGCCAGTCGACCTCGACGAATCTTGGTCTGATTCTTCAGGACGGGAAGGTCTTGTGATATTGGTAAATTTTCTATGGCGATAATAGAGGCGGGGATATAGGAATTTAATGATAAGACTTCAGCGTTCCAGATATGGGGTTGTATCGGCGGAAATAAAATAAACTAGTTTTATGGTAACCTAGATAAGACTAGTGAGAGGGAGACTCGGTGAATAATTGTACAGGGAAATTCCTATTGATTATATAGTTAATGTATGTATATATATACATAAATATACACAGTGTATCCATATTACGTAAAGAAATAAATAGTACCCATAGCATTGCGACTGCAAAGCACCATTGGCTATTTCATAAATCAGAGGGTTGCTGGGTTTGCTACTACCGATTCGTTTCCTCTAAGGGATGATGGTCTCTATATACGTACATGTGTACGTAACGTTAACCCTCTCTGTAAAAACGGTTAAAAAACGTCTTAGCTACCTCGCGCCAATAGTTACCATATAGGCGAAGGTACCTACGTACCTACAGCACGGCGGTTGCTTTGCCTAACAATGGGATCCTGGCTCTGGTCTTGCATACGCAGATCCGCCTGAGAATCGTACAGCAGGGCTACCAGCATAAGATAGACGAAGGCTTTTTACATATGCAGACGATTGTCTGGTATGGTGGGGCAGCTACAGTGCCCATGCATAAGGGGTAGGACATGGGTAAAGAATGAAGGAAGGAAGTAAGGAAGGACATAGAGAGGCGGAAGGGTTGGTTTTGGGTATCCTTATGGGTCGATGCCAGGGACCATCTATCTATGGGGTGTGATCTCTCTGTCTTCACTTTAAGGGTCCACGGCGGTCTTCCTATGGGGGTCACAATGGTTTGCATACACTTTCCCATACGGATGACACCGTCTGGCCATGGTATACCTGGACCTTTAAATGCACCACCCTGTATGGATAACGTATGGAGATCTATGCAAAATCACACTTACCTGAAGGAAGGATATGTCCCGTCCCAGGGTCTCCTTTTATTATTGTTCCAGATCGGAAGAAGGGTTGCCCGGCCACCCTTAAATTTAAATATGCAACGAGCCAGGTATATTCAAATGGGCATACGTATTACCTGGGCTCTTCCTATTCAAACATTCGAAGGCACCCTGATCATCGAAGATTTATAAAAGCAATACGCCACAGGCTCCTCTCTCTCTTTCCCTTCTAATGCCCGTTAGCTCTCTCTCTCTTTCTTTCTCCTTCATCCAATCTCTCTCGTCGAACTAGACACCAGAGAACCACCAGCAGCGAATACTGTGGGAAAACCTCATGGGATAGCTGCTTTGCCTATCAGCCCGTGGGGGGGCATTAGACCGATTTATCCTGTGCTAACCCATGGGCCTCTTCACAAGGCCCAACCACGGGAATGGGTCCCACAGTACGTATGGATGAAAAATCTTATTGACGACCGTTAAGCAAAAATCATCCTTCGGACCTAACGGATTCTAGGATCAGCTGAGACTTTCGATGGACCATTTAAATCTTGACGTCACATGAGAACCAGGCGGGATTTTAAACGGCTTTTTTTCAAAATCGGTTATAACATCTGTTACGCGATTCGATTTATTCGTTATTCTAACTCCTTTTTCACTTATGGAAAATCAGCTGACCAAAGTATAGTGTATTACGATAATACATTACGGGCATCTTTACATAATGGAAAAATTATCATTGTTCAACTGGGTTGGCACGAGCTACGACAAATTATATTCCTGCTAATGTATTCTACCACGTGCTAATGTTTTCCTCTTGTGATAATTAGATGCCAACCGGGTTAGCTGGCTGCGTGTGTGTCGCAGGATCAAAAATTAATGCAATGCACCGCGGGGATGGCTACCTAATGTCAGACTAGACATAATATGCAAATGCTGAGGTCTGGACGCGTGCGCAACCGTACCATCTCCTTTGGTTATACGTGGAATATTAAGAAGAAGAAGAAGAAGAAGAAGAAGAAGAAGAAAGAAAATAAAAAATAAAAATGTAAGCATCTGAATTATACTCGAAGAAAAGGACTGCTTCGTTATACCTTATTTCTGTATTTCATTTTTGATTAATTTAAAAAATTTTTGTCATTCCATTTGTTTTTACTTTTCAATTTTTTATTATATCCCTCCTTTTTATTCCAACCACCCCATTCCGTCCCACCACCATCTATCTGTCTCTACATCCGACAAATAAATAATTCATCGAGGCTTTATAATCATTATGCTAATCTACGAACCTGTTACTCTGCAGCGTCGTATGGATCCGCACTTCTCAATGGGTCCGTAGACGGACTGTAGGCGAGATGCTACTTCACTTCAACAGCTGACTGATTCAATGACTGATCGGATGACCGAATGAATGAATGACTGACTGACTGACTAACAGAGACACGGTAAACCGTAACGTTGCACCTTGCGCTCCGAACTGTTTCCCTAAAGCAGACTCCATTTTTCGGATGAGTTCCAGGGAATTTTATGCTGCAGGTGTCAAACGGGTCTCTATTGTAGGAAAAGACTGGTTTTACCATTTCTCTGTGAAAAAGCTATAGGACACAATTTTTTTCAAAGGATTTCTCAAGAGGTTTTCATGTGTCACATAAATTATGTAATTGGATATGGATGCTGGATACTTGTATAATACTTTAGAGTTTACCTATAACAGAGAAAAAAGAATTCTCTTGATATTAACGTAGATACCTTTTCATGCCTGATATGTGGTTATATAGGTAGTCTTGTGTATCTATATACCCGGAAATCAACAAGTCGCCATCTTATCAGGTTCCCCAGGCTCGACTCGACTGGAAGCCATGGCGTTATTAGCATTGGTGGTTATCCATGGCTATCTAATAAATTGCCCAGGGGGCGTAAGTGCGTGTGTGCGTTAACAGTTAGACCCTGGCGCGACTCCCGACTCTCTGGAATGTCGACACACGCGTGGCATGCGTACGCCTTGCACTTCCGACATCTTTCATTTATTCATCCTCCATCGGTAGATATTTTTAGGATATGAAAATTTGTAGGAAAAAAAAAAAATATTGTCAAGCGAATGAAAATTTTCGCACGAAAAATATCATCCGTGTCAAATTTTATTATTGTCTCGTGTAACGTGTGACAATTTTTTTATCCCATTTTCCTCTTTCTCCGGAAATGATCAGGGCGTGTATCTGGGTCAGCTACATTAGTAAGGAACCTTTATACTTGGCATTCGACAATAGACGTCAATGGTGGATACTTGATTCCTCTCGCACCAGATCTGATCATTCCCATTTTTCAAATAAGGCCCCGGAGATCCAATCCTGTCTTTTTCTTTGATCTCGAAATCCTGGTTCGCTCTGTATATAACTCGACGCCAATAATACAACAGGTAGAGCAGGTAGCCCAATGGCACCCTTGCACTTCTGACACCCTTTGCACCTTTGGCACTTCACTGGCTCTATAACCCGTGGGCCAATATTTTCGAAAAGGATGGTGGGGAATGGTTGGCAAACTCACCAAATTGTATACTGTCTACATATGTACGCATTATATTACCCTGTAGTGGGGTACGCATATAGGCAGCACATATATGACGAAGTGGTATCCACCTTGAGGCAAGTTAATGTGTTTCTTTTATTATGCAATATTCGATACAGCCTAGACCTGACCTGCAGCCCGGAACCGTTTAGGGAAATTTTTCACTGTTATTCAAACGAGGGTCCAACCGAAATGCACCCATCCGCCCAGACCCGTACATACATATATTGATCATTCTTCGATCAATGAATGCGTGAACGAACGGCTGTAAAGAAAAAGAAAAAAAACCCCTTCCATTTCCAACGGTTTTTTTAACTCCTGTGAGAAAAATTGCAGGTCCAACTAAAATCGTAACAACCCTTCTGAGGCGAATTTTTGAAAAATTGTTTTAAACAGAATTTTAAAAAAATGGGTGTTTATTATGATAATTTTCCCAACCACAATGTTCGCGAACCTTCATATTCTCAAAAGTACAAATTCCCAAATTCTCATCTTTACTATTATAAATACGTGTAGTTGCAACTTTCATACAGATAAGAACTCCAAAGATACATTTTGAGTTTATCGTACAGATGGCGTAGCGATCGGCTGTCATGACACGACCAATGACAGAATAATTCTTTTTGTGGATTTTGTTCTGCCAAAAATATGACAGATGATACTTTGTAGTTCGAAAATACTGATAGAGATCCGAAAAAGATCCTCATGTAATCCTAAGTCAAGTTTCGCAGAAATTATCATTTGGACTAAGGTTTCCCTGCAGAAAATACTTAAAATCAAAAATACTCCCCAAATACAATTAGTTACCAGCAAATGACTTAGATCCCTAAAGTTAAACGAACCGCCATTCATGGCCGTTTATTCGTCTGGTGCGTGTAAATAATACAATTCCGAAATTCGCGGCCGGAACTAGGGGATGGTTTATCAAAGTGGTAAGGGTGTACTACTATAATTACACATATATATATATATATATATATATACATATATAAACTGTGAAAGGTTTTACGGGATAGTATGTGGTTACGTGGGTGCGTAGGTTAATGCAAGACTTGGTTCACGCAACCCCTACACGCATTTATATCCCCATCCATATACATATATAAATAAATATATATATACACCTGTAGATATACATATAGCTATGTACTATGTACATACGTGTCACAGGATGCAGGAAAGAGGGAGCCAGACAATCCTGACTAGAAAAGCCAGGGAGAATTCAGAGACAGCATTCTGTTCTGTTTGTGTTTGAGAAGTAAATTACAATAATTGAATAGACCACTAATTTCCCCGACCCTGCGAGTCTGCTGCCGTGTGGGTTCCGGGTGTGTATATGGGGGTGTGTTTGCGCCAGGGTGTCAGGGTGCCGGATACCCAAGTACAACTGGACGGTTTTACACGTGGCGACTGTGCTTATCGGTACAACAGCATAGTCGCATTACAACGGATCAATAGTAATTAACCGATACACGAAAAATGCTGGATTTCGATGAAATTATTTTTTGAAAATTTGTTTGGGGAAATTTTTGAAAATCGAATCTGGTCTCTTACTGCTACGGCATGGTTTTTTAGAATTACTTTGAATTTTCATTTTTATTAAAATGACCAATCGTTTATGTCAGCTGGGCTGTGACAACGGATAATAGTTGACGTATCATGACGTTCTAAGGTTTGCTGTTGCAGGAAAACACGTGCCGCTCGTCCAGTTGGCAGGAATGTCACTCGTTTCCACTGGGTATATTAGCATACTCTTGCTATACCGTTTTTTTTCATTTCCTTTTACTTACTCGCCATGTTTTTTTTGTCTCTCCCTCTTTTACTTATTTCAACGCTATATAGCTGCAGTCGATATCGCGAGTCTGACGCAATTCGACAACAGCTTCGCGATAAGAATTCCGAACCTTTTACTCCGACAGCGTTCCCACCTTCGATCCTTCCTTTTTCTTTACTTATCTTTTCTACGACCTTTTTTTTTAACCTGTAACCACTGACACTAACAAGACAGGCTTCTCATTGACAGCCTTGGACTTCGCGCTCGACTTTCCGTCAGATTGATTTTTTCTATCTGGAAAACCGGAGAGCGCAGTCGACGCGATTACGTAAAAGGATTAATAATTTTTTTTTTTTTCAAAAATCATTTCACGAACTACACAACAAGCAACGGTGAATTGACAAAAATTTTCCAAGAAACCGTAAAGACGCCGTCTTCCGGCGTAGCTTCGGGCGCCTCGCGATTCTTCGCGGCGTCTTCACGAAGTAGACAAAAAGTGCGCCAGTGACGTCAATAACTATATACACGCCGTGTTATTCCGTCTCTCTAGGAGTGTCAGTGTGGTTTTTAGAGAGACACGCACGGTATTGTACACAAGCTGTGGAAGCTGAGTTGTGGGCAGAGAGGTTGAGGTTGAGGTGAGCAAGCTACGAAGGAGTAGGAAACACGCTCCGGCGTCCCGGCGTCGACGACGTACCATCTACCTATATACCATAGAACACGAAGCCGACTGGCATTACCAAAGATTCGTTCCAACTTCCAAGTATTCATTATTTGTTTACTCGACACTTCTCGGATGGCTTCGGCCATTTCAGCGGCCTCGTCGTCACCTACTAGCTTCTACTATGCACATACGAGTACCCACATGTCATTTCACCTTAGTACCTCCTAGCTCCCCTTCGTTGGCTTTTAGAGCACTGGGTAATGATAGGGCATACCAGTACTTTGGTATAAGGCTCACGAAGTACTTCTTACTAGAAATTATGTTATGGTTGGTAGTGAAATTTTTCTCGTCAGTGGGTTTGTTGGGACCAAAAATTGGGTCCCAAAATTTTTATTTACTTATCAAAATAATTAGAGTATCACAGGGGTTATCAGTCTCCCGTCTCTTCGCCGGGAAAGAGAGCCACGTGCTGGATGATCTCCACGAGGGAGTCTGGTGGAAGGAAACGGTGTTGGTGTCAGTTGCGAATAAAAATGCTGAAATAGCGCCGGGGAATTCGTGGGGACCAAGGGTCCTCGAGGAGTATGGACTGGCGATTATAAAGAAGAGTAAAAAAAAAGGAATGGGTAGAGAAGAGAGAAAAAGAGAGAGAGAGAGAAAAAAGAAAAAGAAAGTAAAGGAAACGGGGAGGAGTGTGGCCATCGTCGTTGGCTACGTTTAAAAAACCAGTTGTGCGACCCGAGCCGACAGCCACGGCTCTCCGGGGGCCTGACTGCTATAGGGCCCAAAGCCAGAGAACGTACGAAGCACCGGTATGTGGATATGTGGATACGGGAGAACGTGCGCGTGGGCCGCACGGGGCCTCCTTCTCCGAGTTCTCATCCTCTTCAGGGTCCGACCTTCCTCTTCTTCTCTCCTTCAGATACTTTTCGCGGTCCTCATAGCCGCAGTCACGAGGCGAGGTTATCCTTCAGAGTCCCATGTGGCTACTTTGAGGTCTGAAGTAGTAGGTCTAAGTTTGCTTTGGTCCGTATACAGGCGAACTATAGGTGGTATTGCCAGGGACCACGTGCCCGAGAAAGTGACGTCACTGGTCCCGGATTACGGCGCGAGGTGCAACCAAAATTATGCAAATACGATGCAAATCCCGACTTGCCGTGACGTTAATCCGTGTCACAATATTGGAGGTAATTGGCCGGAGAGTCTCTGCCGAGTCTTTCGATCCCTTTACCGGTCTTTGGACAGTCTCTTTAAATTTTTCAATCTTCAAATCCAAAGATCCTGCCGGAAGTCCAAGTAAAAATTCCAGCATCTTCGTACCAAGAATTCCCTATGGTACCAAGTATTATCTCCAATTATCAATACTTGTACCCAGGACTCCTGCAATGGGATGGATAATTGATATGGCTGGCACGATGGCTGCGATTCATCGGGTACCCACCCTTTTGGATTATTCACCGAAGAGGTGGAGATGTTTGCAGACAATATATATATACAGGATGTACCAAAGGTATATGGATATGTCAAGATGCTGGTGGTACGGCGCCGTTGAGAAAGGTAGAAGACATCCTGCACGAACGGCAGAGGGGTTTCATTCATACGGGGCAAGTCCTGGAGTCTCTGAGTAGTGTGGAAGAGTTATCTCTTATCCGTTATCGTAGGGTATGCAGAGATTGGTAGGTAGGCAGGTAGGTAGGCAGACAGGAAGGTAAGGTAGGTAGGTAGGTAGGTAAAGAGAGTGAGATAGAGATAGGGAGAATGAAAGTCCTCCTTGCCTTTTTCTCTCTCTCTCTTTCTCTCTCCGTGCAGCAGAAGATCTTAGGAGAGTCAAAGAGAGCGGCGGTGGGGTTGATGAATGATGGGCGGTCAGCCACGACTCGGTTAAAGTTATCTGGGTAATCTGAGAGCGAGGTCCCCACTGTCTTATGGCGGGTTTTATTATGGTGTTCCTACTTGGCAAGGGCGAGGTCAGGACGAGAGTTAAAGCTTGGAAACAAGACTGGGTCAAGTTGGTTGCATCAGAGTTAGAGAGACTTTACAACTGGACGCGTGCAACTGGGCCCGGCTGGAATCAGTTATTTCTTTCTTTAAGAATCGTATACGAGTCCTTGACCCACTTGGTGCGGACGCCATAATCACGCCTGTCTTGTCTTTGGATGATGTATTGACTCTGTCGCTAGAAAATGAATTCCGCTCCCAGCTATACGAAGGGAAACATCCTGTACCTCGAAATTCAGGATTGCTGAGAAGTATTGAATTTCGGGCTGTTATCCCATAAGGAGACCGGAATATACTTAAATTAAGAAAGCGTGTAGGGTGGTTTTAGCGTGGAAAAAAAATTGCAAAAGAGACTATCAGCGACATCTCTATATTTGGTAGAAATTTCACAGCTACCTTGTAAAGGCAGGTATCGGTAAATTCGTGTAAGTCCCACGGCAGAGAGGCCCAAAGTAACGTAAGAATCTCAAGGCAGATGTTTTCGGCTCCCCATGGGTCCGAAGGGTAACGTTCGCAAAAATTTCTATAGAATTGGGCCTTAGTCCCTCGATACGGTAGGATGCTGCACAAGCATCCTATATTGCATCTTTGGAATACATACGTTCTATATGTATATTGGTAATGCAGAATTCTACGTCGATCCTTATGAGAGTGTCGTATGTGAATTTACAAATATTTTCATGACCCATAGAGTATAATTTTCATATGTTCATACTGATATATATATATATGTATATATAATATACTATGTTCTATATAGCTACGCGTTCTTTCGATACGACTTTCGTAAAGGTCGGACATGACTCGGACAGGTTTCGGCTACCCGTTAGCCGGCGCCATACATGGCAGGCGAACTTAACTTGAGATTTTAAGGCGATTATGCTACGTTTGACCTGCGGTCCAACCAGTTCATTAGAGATCCCACTGGTACGAAAAACAATGTGGACCCAGCCTCCTATACTAGACGTATAAAAAAGAAGAGGCTATATGTTTCTTTGTTTATTTTAAATGTTTCTAAAAAAAAGAACAAGATAAAATTAATCATGATCGTAGAAGAAAAATTATCCTTAACGCATATATAATTACCCGTGTATATTTCAATAGCCGTGAAAAATAAAAACATAATGAAATCCACGAAGACGCGAAGCTCAAATTCTTCTAAGAAGATACTGTAAAAAATATGTATATACTGGGGAATCAAGTTCTTACGTCATTCACTCTGCAAAATATATATATATTTTTTCAACAATGACATTTTTACCGCCAAAAAAAGTGTCACTACTCATAAATATCTCATGGCGATATACAAAAATAAAAGAATTTGATATACAATCAATATCAATTCAATTTTTTATTCTTTAATTTAGTCGATTGACACTGTGGCAAGATCAATTAATTAATTTTATTCGTTCCCAATAAATTTCGCCATTGAGTACAGTTCATTGAGTATATATCTATATATTTAACTGTACACAGTAATACACTTACGTATCGTATTCAATTGTTACACGAAATACAGTACGAGTTAATGTAATAGATTATGAGAGTACTCATCACATATGATATCTCAAAGACAGAGATATAATGAGATATCTGAGAAGCAACGGAGAAACGGGCCCGCTCGGGGCAAGCACTACGAGTACTACACGGTTGGGACTCACTACGCCATTCACTGGGCCCCTATGAATGAACCGACGAACGCACGATGGTAACTTTATACACACGACGCGCAACACAGAGACTTGTAGTAGGTAGGTGAGGTTAGGTACGTATCTGTACAATGAGATATTTATATGTATAATACATATGTAAGATGTAAAGATATGTATATGGGACTAGTACGTAGCAATGTAAATATAGATATATATTTCAGTATTAGATACATTATAATTATGCATACACACAATCCAAGCATTGCCTTATTATTCAGCAGTGACAATAATTGATCTTCTCTATGAACAGTCCCAAGCGAAGATTATGGGACTTACGTTCTTTGTTTAGTAAAGATACCTTATGGACCGTAATAGGCTAAGTATACCTTGCCTGTAGCCATTTCGTTACAGTGCTCCAGGTGACTGTCGACGAGCAATCAGTAGGAAATGGCGTAATGATTGATACTGTATAAGTGGGATTGTTGTGTGTTTAATGATAGATTAATGATGACAATGAAGATTGCTGTATCTAATTTTTCGTAATTGATTAGCCAATTGTCACTGGTCATCATTATGTTACGAAGTAACATAACTGTTAGAATATTGTAATTTCACCATTTATTTTTTTTTAATGTTCACAATCATCTTACGCACTTTTCACAATCCGATCTGTAACCACAATGTTTAGCACTATCGAATCTACTATTGGGATGATTAATTGGATTATTAACCGAACACAACGTGTTTCGGACGAGTAGCTACCTACTCATCCTACGCAAGTAGAAAACTGGTAGTTTGCAAATTCTCAATCAACGTCGCATGGCGACTTCTTATTTATACCCGTTGTGACGTTAACGGTTTACGCAATTGGATATTGTACCCTCGGAGTTACCTTTGACCTTTTGCCTTAACATTCCTCGTTGACTGTTAACAACGTAACGGTTACATATGATCTCTAGCACGTTGAGAGTATTATCCTCCACGCACTTGTAAATCAGATGCAAAAATTTGGCGAGGACCAATTGCGAGCAAGTTGATTGGCCGCGAATTGAATGTAAAAAAACGGTGATGGTAGGGGTACGATAATAATCATAATGCTTCCGGCAACATAGGTGGCCACACATGTAAACGCCGTAATATCCTTAAATGTATTACGACCTGGCTTCGACGTTATGTTTGTTTTTGATTCGTCAAGATTACTCCAGTAACCGATTAAAAGTCCATTTATTGTTTCTTCATCGTGCTGAGAACCCGTCTAGAGCGGACTTAACGTTGCCACGTTGCCAGCTGAACCACCTACGGGACCCGACAACAGGAATGCCGTGTGTTAAAATGCCTCTGCACGTGTGTTCAAATTGTGCGTGGTGTTAGTGTCCGGGCAGGATGCGTAAATGTGCGTCTGTGGTTCTCGTGCCTCGGGCCCAGCATCACCTGTCTTCCTTCTCTTCTCTCCCTTGGTTTGGGCCCCCTCTTCTATACCATACACTACTTCTGCTGGTTACCCTATCTCAGACTGAATACTCTTCATCCTCTTCGGCACTCTACTCGTCATCATCCTCCATCTCCTTTTAGCGTTTACCACCACTGACCCCTTCTATGGATCTACGGACCCCGAGAGACTCGTAAGGCCCCCGTCTTCTCACAGTGAAACCCCGTGCATTGGCATTCTAGGTACTTTGGCGCCTCTTCTGTAGCCTTTATTTATTTATCTCTTATCTCTATCGTATCTCAAATTTATAAGATTCCAAGTTGCCTGCACGTCTGATATATCTATTTTTCTTATATCTCTACCCCCTTCCTCCCGTCCCCGACTACTACCGTCTTTAATCGTACTGTATAGATCAGTAATTATACCTTCTATAAATACTAGCTGTGCCATTTAAATACTAATGCGTATGATACCATTGTTTTTCTCATTGATATACAGTTTGGGCCTTACGATGTAAGATTGTAGAGACAATCGCTATTATCGTACTCAGCATGGCTTCTAGTCATCTTACTGGGCCAGTCGCCTCTTTCAATTTACTTTCATCGTATGCGAAGGTGAGATCAATTATCTTGATCGGAATCGAACATCTCTTAACTGACTGTATAAGGTAGTTGAAATTTCTCAATGGCTCGGACGGATATGCTGAAAATTTCTCTCAAGTGTACTTCATGGGGACGATGACTTCTACGTACGGATCAAGTTTACTGTTTTGGCAGGATAATCATTCTCACCGCAAAACAGGTCATCATTATGTCATCGTACGGAGAACGCGAATGACTCGCTCGTGTTTTAAGATGATTCCCGACTATTTTCATGCGTATTGTTCTTCTCCCTTTTAGAGAAAGGGGGGGCGAAGGGGTAGAGAAATGAAGAACCCGTTCGTGAAATTATAACGTTAGGTCAGGTTGCTGAGTGGTTGAGTATGGTGGACAGAAGCACGTGTCCGTGCTACTAAGTAATAATAAGAGATTTCCGTATAAGAACTACTCTGCGCATGCGCGCGGGGACCTGCCTTTACGACTTGTGGTCTTGCGGTTTGCCGGTTTTGTGGTTAGACCGATTCGTTTCATCCCTCGAGGTGGTTTTACTTTATTTGTCTTATTTTTTGGTTGACTTATATTTTCTACTATGCAATTGTGGTTAACAGGTGGTTTATACGATCTGCTAATGAAGTTATTATATCAACGATTGATTACCGAGTAAAAATGGTTAAGTAGCAGACATGTCTGGGAACAGTCTCGCGTATAACTCTTTGATGTCGATCGAGTATTTCTTATGTCAATTGAGTATCAGTCAAGTCTTTTTATCGATGCTTGTCTGATTGAAGTCTTGTTATGGTCCGGATCAAGTCGGTCTATTTAGACTGTCTGATAGTTTTTAAGATGCAACATTTTGTGAAAAAAGTCGGTTTGACGTAACTATCAGAATGGCCAAGTAGAGCGACTTGATCAACAAGACTTTAGTGAAACGAAAAACAACGAAGACTCGACTAATACCCAATTGAGATAAGATGCATTTGATCGAGATCAAATAGATACACGGAAGACTATTTTGAGATATTTTTGATGCTTAAACATGTTAACTAAGGTCATTACAAAAATCTGAAAGAAATATTTTGTCATTACGTCATATTTTGAAAAGCGTTTAATGAGTTATCGTTTAAATATTATTGTCTGACTCGGTAGATTTTAAGATGACTGGTACCGGTTGATAATTATTCTTGGAAATTTCGAAGTTGGTAACTGTGGAAGTCTCTTAGGATGGACCGTCTGTTTTCTGGTCCTTGGAAATCCCTTGTACAAGCCGAGTTCCAGGTAATTTAATTTTACTAGTGTTTAATGTCTTTTCTGATTTTACAGAAAACAATCTCGAGATTTTAAAATAGTTTTAGCCGAACCACAAGTATGATTACCTGTTTTATTTTTTGGTCTTTCCGAAGTTTCCATAAGATACGTGGGTTTTACGGAGGTCAAGGGCCAGTCGGCATTGCCCTATGTTATATCCTTTACCTCTTTTGCCTCTTTTATATCCTATACTCTTACTCTTGACCGATCCAGCATCCCTCCCTACTCTCCTGCTAAGGTAGGTCCCAGTCTTAGAAACATCTTGAGGCTTTCCACTGCCGTCTACGTTTCCACAATATATCCAAGCCACGCTAAGGCCCTCGACCCCAGAACACTGTTATGTGTCAGGTTGTATACCTGTACACGTGAATAAGTTACGGCCGGCCCCTATCTATGGGCTGAACGCGTGCGTGATCATCGTGCCACACTTCTCTCAACAGCGAAGAAGTAAGACTCTTCATAGTGGGCCCGATGAGTATTGGGTGATTGGGCCCGGTCGCAGCGACTGGACCATTATGAGAAATTAATTGAGAACACGATGAGAGTCTTTGAGCTATTGAGCTTTAAACATGCCCATATAGCTCACTTCACCTTTGATTTAATACCATTGGGTCCCTGGTGGTACTTTGGTTTATGGATGATTTTACAGGTTAATTTTTATGGGTTTGGGAACGCTTAAAAGTAGGTTTAGAAGCAGGCGAGATTTCGTGGCTTCTTTTAAATGCCATGTACAACACGTACAGCAATGCCTTAAGAATATTTATTTTAACGGTTAAATTGTTGGTCAAGTATGGCGGACCTTTGCGTGCTTACCAAGAAGTATTTAACCATTTCCTTCGAAGAGAAAGGACTCTTCTCCCTATAGACTCCCCATCGCGAACAGTGGCGAGAGTGGGTATATCCTTCTGGGACGTAATTCACGTCTGCCTATCTGCTCGCGCGTTCTCCTTTGCCGCATTGTCCTGGATCCTCGCTGGATGCTGTAGCCATCCTCCATCCCGACGATCCTCCCGAGGCGATCCTTCCTTTGAGCTCGCGCGGGAGCTCCCGCATTCTGCGTAGCGTCACTTTATAATATTTACAGTCCTCCGCCAAATTCCTTCTACGCCATTTTATACGGTTTCGCGAGACTCCGACCATCCCTTATCCACCACCGCCGCACTCCTTGCCGCGTTCCTGACTCCGTCCTCGTCCTGCCGTTCGCTCGACTTTTGCTCGATTTTCTCGTCTCGAGTCTGAGACTTGCGGGCCCGTGTATACATGCAGCCTTATACTGTATATGCATATACATATACCTTTATACTATGTATGTATAAGAAAGTGAGAAAGAGAGAGAGAGAGAGGGCGAGAGAGGAGGGGCCTCGGGAAGAGATATCTTCTATTTGTTAGAGACCGCCGGCTTCTAACCGCGGCCGCTCTTATAAACCCCTTGGCATCGGGCCCCTGGACCCCAAAGGGGCCCCCGGGACACATGAAAGCCAAGAGCCGAAAGTTGTCGTTGATCTAGTGCTGTAGCGCGCGGTTAACTAGGTCCGATACTTTCAGATAAGGGTTGTGCATCGACATTCGACTCAGAGTCTGTCCAGCGGCCTCATCTATTATATATCTGCCTACTGGGACTCTTCGAGAGAAGGGCCTTACATTGGCTACCGTACGGGGATGCCCATAGAATATATTATTATACCTATCTTCTTGCATCTATCTTGCAACCAATAGCGCATCGCATACAATGAATAGCTATTGCAAAGTTTAATAATCATTTCTGGGCCTTATCCAATCTTTACCGATAAACTTCGCAGTTTCTTCCTTGACTTTACATTCCCACAGTCACACCTAACTGTGGACTTTGCGTAATCTTTAGCAGCTTCCCGATCTCTTTGAATATTCGTTAGCGGCAACAAGAGCGGCATCTTCTATTACCGTGTCGTCCTCTAGAAACCATTCGAATCTACGGCCCCACGATCAGGCCCCATGTATAGATAAGAATACAGAACGCAACGGGGCCTTAATGCATACCGTATTTCCCGACCGAGTGAAACGAACCAACCGAAAAGGAGGACGTTGTCCTCTTGGTTAAATCTATAGAAAATTTTTTTTTCGATTTTCATTTCATTGATTGGTACAATTGTTGTTATCTTTTAAATGATTATATCGTCACTGTTATTATTTTATTATCTTTATCTGTATAGTCATCATTTTTATTTGCCAGCGCACCAAGGAAACTACTGTACAGCTATGGATACTTCAAACTGTCCACGAGTTGGCAATCGGCCGAGATCCAAATGATCGTGTTGTAACGTTCCTTCCTCAAGGCTTTACACGCAATGACTTCAGTATAGACATATAACGTCGACCATAGGCGTCCTGTAGGCGTCAGGCGTTAAACGCATTCCATCTAGGCGGGCCATTGCGAAATACTTCGAGACTGTCGTCTCGTTAGCCGCGATTCGCACGTCCTTAGCTCAAGTTCGCGATTCGTCTCATGCTATTTCTTCATAAGTGGATCGAGTGATAGACAGTGATATGATAAGTATGGCTTTTTATATATAGAAATATATAGAAGGCTTCGCAATATTTGACGCAGATCTTATGCGTTATTTTATCTGAGCTATGAAATTGTTAACGGCTGGTCTTATATATATATATATATATATATATATATATAGTGGCAGGCTATAGTACGTGTATATACATATATCAGATGTAGTAGAGAACGAGGTCGACCAGACGAACGAGGGAAAGTTCAATTTATGGTTCGATTTGGGAAGCTGGGACCAGTTTCTAAATTAAACTGGCTTGCGATAATTAAACTGTTAAGAGCTAATAAGATTGCGGTGGCTTTTAATATAGGTACATGAGGTATATCAGTATTCAGATCGAACACCGATTGGAAATTGGTCAGGCTTGATTAGAGGATTGATTTAGTTGTTTAACGATAACGGTGGGTATTTTTAAATCGAGCGTCAAGATGGATTTCGTGATGGTAAATAATTTTGGTAAATTTTGGAAGGGCGATTTTTTCCCCTAGTACGCTAGGGATTTTTTTCGCTTGTACGTTTGTGCCCTGGTCATTACGTATGAGTAACGTTGATCTTGACAGGGGTTCAATCGGTTGACACCTCCTCTACTGACTCACCTGAAAAATATGGCGTTGTGTATAAGTACTTTTCCGGATACGTCATTAATTCTGACTTTGGAATTTCACCGTCAAAACAACAAAAGGAGGTTTGTTAATATGTCAGTAGTCGCGGAGTGTTTTTTTAAAAAGGGGATTATTGTACACCCAATTTTAGTTTTTTTTTATTTTACTTTTCTTTTTCGAAAATAGGTTTTATCATTTTTCATTACCAATAGTATTTGTCACGTATGGTCCTGTACAAGTGGTGATATGTGCTACGGCGGCCTGTGGCAGTAGAAAGATTCCAGTCCGAATCAGCCTGCTCATATAGATAACCAAGTTATTTACGATGAAAGCTTTCTCGCAGCGAGAATTCATGATGACTACAGTATTGTCGCTTAGATCTTCCGTCGCTCTCATGTGGGGAAGGCCATCGATCGTACCTACTACACTAGTCACATATACGCAGATAGGTGGATACCAGCCAAGAAACGGACGCCGAGAGTCCTCCGCGAACGCAACGGACTTCTCTCGGCGATTCTTGCGTAATTCACAACGAGCGACGAAGGCAATCGAACACGGCGGTCACGGATCAAGTCCATTTATTTCATCAAGCTGATGTTTATTGATAACGTAACGTATGATCGACGAGTCATTAATTTCGCAATTTAAAAAATTTCGAGATATCTGACATTTTTTTTTTTTGAAAAATATAAAAATTTTCAATAACCACCAAAACGACAATATAACGAAATAAATTATCCGTATATCATGGATAACCCATGTTTCTGTCTTTCGCAATATACAGAGATCAAAGATAAGACACAGAGCAGATTTTTCAAAATGGTCGATTTGTAAATTGTCGTCCGTTTCATAGCCACGATCGGAGAACTTGAGACTTGGGAGCGGCTCCGTGACAGAACTGGTCTTAGAGCAGTGGGGCCCCCCAGTCTTGGGTACCCTTCGGGGCCTCTTGAGTCCCCATAAGATCCTCTCCCCCTTCAACATCTCAGCCCGAAGCGCACGAACCACACGACTGACACGGCCGTGAGCGTGGCTGAGCGTCCCGACGGTCAGGCAGGACAGTGTATAAAATCCTCCAAGGAAAATAGCGTCGCGACGCAGCAACATGACAAACAAGTTAAGTCCCAGAGAATGAATTGAGAATAAAAACACCAGAACACTCACCATTAAAAAATACTCAGTTTCTTCCTATCCCCCTCCAGCCCCCCTTCACATATAAAAAACAAAACCTCCCGTTTGTAATCACAAAGCGATATGACACGCGATGATGATCATCATAGCTTCTGCAGTGGTACCAACTTACGTACAGTCAAGTATCGAGAGATACCTGTGTGCATAGTCACCAGTTTGAAAGCCGAAGGCCGGTCCCCGCATTAATAAAACAAACACAACATTTGACGCAATGCATAAGTACAGCCCTGATACCCCAAGCGTAACACAGGTACGTACGTAATACATACACACATGGTAGTATATACTACAACGAATTAGAATCCTCTCTAATTCTCCGAGACTATACTACAATATTGATACTAACACTTACTATATCCAAGATCCTCTCTCCCACTTCTTGTTATGGTGCTTACCGTTGTGCAATCTCTCAGAATTCTTCCGTATTATTAACATAGCGATTTTCACGATTGCCATTGAGGAAGGCGCGCGTGGCTCGTGCCACACCGCGTTATTATCCAATGCATTCGTAATGGGGCCTCAAGTCCTCTATATACTTCTGCTTCGTTCGTCTCAACCATCATCTCTCGCTCTTGTGCCTCTCAGTTCTCGCTAATGAATAGCTCGACGAGGGCACGAGACATTCATAAGCCACGTAGAAACACACGAGGCGCATACGTGGTGCATTATGCGCGAGATGAGGTCGGGACACTTACACGGGTCGTCAGTGAACGCTGGCTGAGGTTGTGAACCTGAAGTTGTTGTACGAGGGACACCGGTACTTCCGGGTCGTACTTGTCGTAATTTGGCGATGTAAAATAAATATTAAATTAATTTTAGAAGATTGTTTCATGATTTATGGGAATATATCATGCTAGGGTATTGCATTACGTGAAACCACCTTGGGCCTTATTCGAAAGTCTGTTAGGATCCACTAATTCATTTTCCAAGGTATTCGATATGGAGGATCTGGTTTTAACCATGGTGACGTAAGGATCGGTTTATGTCACCTGGTAGGTGCTTGGAGACTTAGATTTATCTATAGCTTGTGTATATATATCTATACTCTAATGGATAATTTATTCCGTTTGGGTCCACATCACTCGGGTCGTTTTACACGGGCGGATCTTTCGGACGTTCCGCTTCCTTCTTCGGTATTTCAGGATGCCTGATTCTTTGTCACCGTTGTCGCTGTCGTAATGGCTTCCTTGGTCGTACACGGATGATCCGTAGAGTAAAAGTCCCATCCGAATTTGGCAGGAAACGCAGGGGAGTCGCGTTGAGGACACGAGTGGGTCGACAGTTGTGGACGCCCGTAAGGACTGGCATGCCGCATGCCCGTAGTGGCGTTGTCGGATGGAAGTTGCGACACGACAGGCCTGTAACTTGTAAGGCGGCCATCCTTGACTGCCGTGTTGAGCCGCTCATGGCTCATGGCTCACGGCTCATGGCTCATGCGTGCTCCGGCATGAAACTCTCGCGAGCCGATGTCTGCCTATTGGACTACCTGACTAGTTACTTCAATGCCTCGCTGACTATATTACATGCCTAGATGCCTGACTGACTGACTTACTGGCAATGTCTCTCATTGTCAATGGCGTCACGGTATCAATGACTTACGGCTAGAATAATTATGCACTTTTTTTAATACCTAGCTTTTTCGGCTACTCGTGTTCAGTTAGATCAGCCGTCTACGTGTTAATTGATATCGGATTGCAATTGGGTTATACAAAAAAATATATAAATAATTGCTGATATTAGCTGACTATGAGCTTAGGCATTCGGACAGTGGAATACAAGGAGTTAGCCCGATCTCGGCGCCAATGGCTATGAGCGAGCGAACGAGGCCTCGGTGACAAAGTGAGCCTTGGGTGCGCCTCGTACGCAATCTACCCGGTACGCACACGTATGCGTAAGTCCCACCTGTATTCACGTAATTCACATATCACACGGGTGTGGGACTTACGCACACGATTGGACGTCCCTAAGGCGACACTGGCAGGCGACACCATCCCGGCAGCCACTCACTTCACTTCACTTCACTTCTCTTTGCTTCTCTTCTCTTCTCTTCTCCTCGCCTCGCCCTTCTCCTCTGACTGATCTCATCGACTTCACTCACTTCAGGATTCACTTCGCGCCTGCACCCGCTTCATTTAGACATCAGGTATATGCGTGATGACGGATCTGCGCAAAGCATTTTTAATTCCATATATCTTTTGCTTTTTCGCCCTTTTGGACCTTATTTGCATACTCGTTGATCCGCAAGAGCTTTAAAATTCATGTTAAAGGATTTTTGGCTGTTTGGTCCATTAAGGAGGCTGTATGACGTTTTTTTTTTGAAATCGATTGTAATTTGAAACTGTGAACGAAGGGGAAATTGTTGGGGGGTAAATAGGAATGATGTTTAAAGCGCATAGGGGTTCAGGAAAAAATAATTTCTAATGTCTGATATGCTGATACGTATTTTCCTATCTCTAATGGTAAGACTATTTACGGACTCAGGAAGTCTGAGGGATATGCAGATCGTATGGTAATCATGGGATGACTTATATATCACACTGCGTTTTAAGAATTATCTCCGGCGCCAATTCTCTATATATTATGGAAGTCCTCTGACGTCACCGTAGGTGGGCCTTATATTCCACTTGGTGATTCGCTCTTGTTTCATTTATACTTCTTTCATTTTATTATTCTCTCACTGCTGTGCCTTCACTTTCTACATCTTCAGTTTTCTTCTCTACTGATATTTATCCCGGGAAATTACCAGCACGACTTGGCCAGACTGGCGCATCAGGTAGATATACATACCTACGCGCTGCGAAATTAAGCCGGACAGCCACGGCCGCGGGTCCTGCTGGACTTCGTTACGTTTTGCAAACTGGTTTACGTCCTGCGAGAAGGACGAGTATAAGAAGGACAAAGAAGGAGAAGAAAAGAGAAGAAGAGAGAAGGAGAGAGAGAGAGAGAGAGAGAGAGAGAGAGAGAGAGAGAGAGAGGAGGAAAAGAGAAAAAAGATTTAACGAGTCCAACCCAGACCTGGCACTTTGGCCGATCTGTCCTGTTTAGAAGCAAGAAATTCACGTAACTTCCATACAACGTATATTCCATCATTATTATATACATATGTACACGTAAGTGACACTCGTTCACACATGTGTTAAAGAAACATTAAAAATTACCGGATTTTCCAGAAATTCTTAAAAAAATTCGCCAACCTCGCCCAACCTTTCGCTTTAGATCCCAGTTTCACTCTGGTGGTCACTTTTTGTTTCTTGGACTAGGAATTCAAAAGTTTCGCCGCGACGCCGACGTCGCTAAGCGTCTAACCAGTCATTAAAACCTGTGGGTTGACATTCGGTTCGTGACCTCGGCAAAACAAACGTTTTCAAGGAAACTGTAAGCACGCTCGTTTACGTATACCTGTTTCTCTTACGGTTTAATCAGTTTTAGCGACTTTGGCTACGACATGCAAACTTTTCGCATTGTAACACTGGCAAACGGCGTTAAATAGTATTTTTCATTAATTACTGTACAAATCGTCTGTATTATTTTATGCAAACTGTTTTTCATCTCCACTTCTATTAGGATTCCTATGTTGTTATGCCCAACAAAGAGGAAGGACTAATGGCAAAGGATGCCCAGGATCCAGAAGCTCTTAGATCCAGTGGCGCATGGCCACGGTCGACGGTCACGGCTTAATCGTCGACGAATTAATTATTTATGAGGCGTGTTTCATTCATTCATTAAAGCGAAGATCATTATGACGCGATAATGTCTTAATTAACGGCGTTTAATGAATCCCTATCACGGGATCGTTTCGCTTTTATAATACGAAAGACCACTGAGTCTAAACGACGAATTAACCAGTTTAAATGATCCTCGTGAGCACGTGCTCCATATATTCCAAGTATCCATTCGCGACAGACGCCATTGTTGTTACCATGCATGCCAATCGAGTGAACAAAATCTAATTGCAAATATTTTTCGATAATCAAAATAGTTTTTTTATTAATTTTAGCCTTTTTATTTAAAAGCAGCCATGACATAGTTGGGCCTTATATAACTTGAGGTTAAATTAAACAGAATCCCAGAAAAAGTTATTAGCAACGGACTCTGCTTATTATTAGACCGCGCGAGTCCCCCACGCTTGAAAGTGCGCACGCGCGCGCTTTTTTTCCTATACTCGATACTTTTTATTCGAACAGCGGCGGGGCCCTTTTCTTGCCGATAATTCTATTATGTACGGTTTAATGTACAATTAACCGATCACTTAGGGACCTGACGTAGCGCCGAGTCACGATGTCTTATTAAGGCTCTACCTGCGTGCAGCCTGCCGCTATACTCTACACCATAAGCCATAGGGCCCAGCCAGGCTACAATGCCTACGAGCCTTATCCCGGCTATTTAGTTACTCTACTATGTATTCTAATTTAACTGCCACTATCGGTAGGTCCCATTGCGGAAGTTTAAAGTAGGATTATTCACTGTGAATCAATATGTACAGTCACCCGATATACACACAAAAATACATATATACATTCCACATCGTATATCAAATATGAATACTGTATTAGACCAAGGAATAAATAAGGCCCAATTCCAAGATCCTTGAGACTGATTAACACCAGGAGCTGAAAACCAGCCGATCGTCACCGCGTCCAGGACACTAATTTAAGAGTTTATAAAACGATGCCGATCCTTTTTCCTGGCGTCGGTCGTCTTGTCTGGTCCCCATCGGTTACGGTCAGCGACGGACCCGGTATAGGGCCCAATGACACACACGGCCGCGGACTGCTCCCAAGTCCAATCCACCGATGATACTTTAGTGTTAATTGCGACCGATATCTACTGTTCCAAGCCGAGAGGAACCTCTAATCTCAGGTTCATTAGGCCCTGGAGAACAACCGAACTATTTTCAGATCCAGACGGTGTCGGGGATTTCGACATGTAGGTATGTGGACGCATATATGGGACTAGGCGGTAGGTATATGGGTCCCATATACTGAAGTGAAAGAGTGGTATGTCTATTTTATATAGAATTATATTATATGTACATATGTGGATGAAAGGCACGAATGATTTTTGTACGTGTGAATTCGACCATAGGATATAGTATGCATCCACCTATATACATATATGTATATATTTATACATGGCTGTTATATGCTAGGTACGTATATATATATTTATATATATGGTATATAAAGGCCTATAGTATAGGACCGCGCGAGGCTTGCCAGCCGATTTCCATTTTAATTGAACTCAACGCAACATCATACTTAATGCCAGAAACGCGTCAGAAGCTCCAATTAAATGGCGACGTTATTCCACTTTATCACGTCACGCATTTGTTCGGATCTCTCTGGGTACCTGTGGACCAATCATAGTCTGACCTAGGTACCAAATTTCCAGTGAATTCTGCAGCGTTCATTTAAATTTATCCGTAGGATCAGGTCGAGTGTCAAAGGTCGTCAGTATTTAATAGTGACGCAATAAACAGTGTCCGTCTTAAACCAGAAGTGACTACGTATTAATTACATAAATAATCACAGATATGCGTGTTGATAATAAAAAAAGATGGCACGGATATACAAAATGATTTTCCATCGGCAACGATACTGGGACAGTGAGTTAAGGATGATGTTTTTCTGGACGTCGCGCGAGCGTCGTCGAGCGTCGCCGAGTGGTATGAATAAGGAAGCAGGGAGCGGCGGCTGAGGCAGAAATGCCGAGGCCGACCCGCACGAACTGACTTGATTTATTGACAGGAAAATCTAGTCGGCGTTCAGCTCTTGGTTCCAGCTTACCTCACTGTGGAGCTATACGGTGTCCTTCGTCCTGTGAGATCTTCGATTGGCTACCAGTATTGCCAGTAGCCAGTGCCACTGGTACCAGCCGTATAGATACGTGCACCATGCGTACCTTTGATTAACCCTATGGTCGACCGGATAGTACGAGGTGAAGAAGCGCTTTGAACGAATCCGATATTCCGATGATCAATATACCAGGCTGGGTAGATAAGAATGTGATTGGCGTTAAATTTTAAGGATAAGGGATGCGATTGGGCCAGGTTTATTCAGTTGTCCGAAAGGGAGAGGAGAGACGGAGATAGAGAGAGAAGGAATGAAAGAGAGCGTGCTCGTTCGAGCACAAGAACGATGGCCATGGTCGAGCTCATTAGGCGAGCCATGTTACTCGGCGACGGTCCAGCTAGCGTTGGTGTGGCGGCAATCCACCGAATCCGAAACAAACACAATTCCCTTAATTTAATTCCTCATAATCCAGTTAAGCCGACCATTAGTGGGCTGCAGCAGCACTCTCACAGACCCAGTTAACCGTGGGTATCTTCTCGTAGATGCTACCAGTCGCGGGGATGACATTGTGGTAGTGCTGGTCCCCGTGGTATCCTGCCGTACAGCATCCACCGGGACTAATGGATTTTTCGGATTGAGACATGCCGCCACATGCCACTGTTGATAACCCTGGACTGCGTCCACGTGGGCTTTTGGGTTTTAGATTTTTTTTTGTTCAAAAAGTTTGCTACCCAGGAGTCAGTCCAGAGAAGGTGTATAGGGTCCGAGTAAGGATTGCGAGGTTTTTCGTAGACCTTGGTATACCTGGAGGAAGATCTGTGGTCCAGGAGTAGGAGTATGCTGCCTCTGCGAAAGAGGTCTCCAGACTACGCATGTATCCCTGGCGGATCAGAAGACAACGCCGCAGGGGCTACCGGTGTTGTCGGCAGATCAGGGCCGGCTCCAAGTTCACCCCGAGTTAGGACCGAACGGTTCTGGAGTATCGACAGAGTTGCAGTGTGGGTCTGCTGTGAGTCCCAACAGGCCGAAAGTCCGGATCAGGCCCTGAATACTCTCCTCTCTCCCAGGCTCTACTGCCGGAGCTAAGGCATTGAGATGCAGAGAGCGTGGTGCTACCGTGCGATGGTCCCGATACCGCCTAATGGACCGTTCCGCCCTTTCCTCCACGTCCTCTTCTACCCTTCAGCGTCCCAACCTTCGTATCCCAACAGGCTGCGAACCCTACCACCTTCTCGGGCCACTCAACCTACTCCTTTAACTCACCTCCGGTATACCGAGAGAACGAGAGAACGGGGAAGAGTGAAACCGACTGGACCCCCGGACTCGAGTGATAACGACCTGTCTTTCCTTCCCGACCTTCTGATACTTCCATCTACGCGAACCTCCCACGAGTCACGCATTCACCGGGGGATCCTAGTCTGCAGACCTTGCTTCCAGGAAAGCTTGACCCTGCAGTCAAACCTTTTAAAACCTTTTTGAACCTTTTAGGCACCGAGAACAAGAGAGAGAGAGAGAGAGTGAAGATTCTGATGAGGTTTTGTTCGTGGGAAATTCATTTATAGACGATTTACTTATATAGGGTATTCTAGGAAATTCTTGTGCTCCTCCAAGAATTACTAGGGATCTTCGCTAGAAATTTTATTTTTATAAGGTTGGCCGTAATGGGAAACTCCTATCGATGTCATCGTGCTGGAAGTCGCACCGGCACCAATTTGTATTTAAATATCTCGGGTACGAATCTTCCACCAGCTAAACTCACCAGCATCCTTACTGCCTACTGAATACACGCGTGTCTATAGGTTGCACTCAGTAATACTTGGTCACGTTACGCGTTTACACGCATAGCTACGCGCAGCACCGACGCTGGGCGTACCGACGCACAGACGCACCGACGCACGGTAGCGACTATAACCGCGTCGCGGCATCATTTATATTTACGAGACACCAAGAGAGGAGCCAAGCAAGCGAGTCTGCCTTGCCAGCCGCATTGTTACTGCCCAAGGGCCTTATAGCCGCCGTCTGGGCCTTATAGGGCCGCACAATCTTACGGACAGTCTGCTACGGACCCAAACCAGCTCTTCCCTTCGTATCGGATACCAGGAGCATCGCGATTGATCGAATTTACTGTCTCGAAATGGGCCCAATCGAGTGGGACTCACAAGCAAGACACGTAATTGGGTTAAAATGTTCTAATGCGGTGTATCGCGTGTCCCTACTCGCGTGATCTTTTTTTCTAAAAACTTCTCAATAAAATTCTTTTTTTTTATAAATAACAATTTTTTCCCCAAGATTCCTTCCGCTTCTCCAGAGATTCGTTTTAAGTATTTTCAACGCACGTATTTACGCCTTCATCGAAATGCGAATTATTGCCGGTCACAGGTTTACTGGAAATCGGGCCAATCGTAACGTATGCCACTAGTAGATATTTCACAGTTATGGCTAGATAAACCAGCCTTTACTCTGGATATAGGGCCGTTTGGGGAATAGTGCGCATCAATGATGCAACATCCGCTAGCATCGAACACGCATTTGTCTTCCTTAGGAAACTTTATAGCTGAGAATATTCCTAGTAACTTCAACTGTATATTATCCGACGGCATATCACTTTCTAACGACTAGATAAGATTTTTGACGTTTTTAATCTTTCATTATTTACTATCGTCTCCATCTACTTAATCACACAGATAAATTGATCAATCCCATCGGCAATTACCGATCATCGATTTACTTACAAATAGCTGAAACGCACGCAACATTCCCATGTAGCTACCAGCAAGAATGTCACTAGATAAAATTTCTTCTAGAGGTTGGCAGAGCTGATTGCTCCGTACAGGTAGTTACATACACGACTAAGATGCGCAAAGATGGTGATCCAGCTTCAAGATGGAGGTGAAGCGGTGCTTGTAGATTGATTATCTCGCCTGAGGAGTACACGGTAGAGATTGTAAGATGGGAATTGCGAGATGAAGTCTGGTATAACCAGATGAGTTCACGCGTGAGTGCCATGCCACATGTGAACACGCATGTGCATGCGTGACTGTAACTATATTGGTCCAGTTCACTTGGACCATTTCCAGCGTAGCTGTTCTCTGCTCATTTACTTCCCTCACCTAAGTCATCTGATTTATCTAAGTGATATAAAGTTATATTAAACATACATGTATATATTTATATACGCACATACTCACATACGACTAAGAGAAAACCCATTCAATTTTTTTGGGCCTTTTTTAGATTTTCTATTTGTCGGTCCATTTTCTATATAATATACGTACATAGTAACCAAGTGGCTAATAGTTGACTGTAAAAGATGGCGTTGATATCTAGCGGGACATCCGCTTAGCTTTAGGGGTGACTTTTGTACGTGCGTGCTCGTCGACGAAGCTTTCTGCTGATCTCTGCAAAAGCGGCTACGTAGGTAGCTGCTCCTGGAGGACGCAAGGGTTGCTAGGTGGGGGTAGTTGGCAATCGGCTCCCTCTTCTGCTAGCTCAGGCTGGCAACGTTTTAAACCGCAACGATATCTCTGCTCGTACCTACACAGTCAGCCATCGGGTTGGTCGGAAAAGCCACCCCTTGATAGTCGTATACCGACTCTGGGGACCTCGAGAAAACGAGAAGGGTGGTGCGTGTGTGTAACGTACTGAAATAAAAAAAAAACCCTAGAACTTCTACTTCCCTTTTTGCAGCACTGTTACAGTACTGCTTTGAAAATCTTCATCCCTTAAATCTTATACCAAAATATACCTATGTATATTATTATAATATATATAATATATATATATATATATATTATTTCTGTATATAATTTTACAAGCAGGTATACGTAACTCGATTACCCATCAGTGGTACCAACCCTATACTCATCCTATAATATATAAAATTGTTCACATCTCTGAACGTTCCGGAATCACGTAGTAAAAAAAATCTAAAATTCCATCAATTTGATTCGTTTAGCTACTGGCCAATCTATACCTATATCTATACTTTTTTTTCTCCTTTTCCTCCCTCTGGCAGAATCGGCAAGTCTCATACGGGGTGAACACGGACCAGCGTTATGTATTTGGGGTTTCGGGCCTTATTAATGATTGATACGAGGATATCGACGTCTCCCCCTTCTGACGCAACTGATATATGGCCTAGTCGGCCATACTTTTGCACGTGACACAATAAAACTGTGCGTCCTTCGTTTCGGTGAGGATCTGAGCTAAAGCCGAATCCAGTCAGACGGTAGTAGAGGATACTACATTATAGCCATGTATTTTTATCGATCCTCCTGATAAGAGTAGCGATAACAAAGAAAAACATAGGGCCACTCCATTCAATCGTTCGGGGCATCCCTAAACGATCTATACAGCTGCAGAGACTTTATTATAAATCGTATGAGCGGCCTTCATTTTATGGGGAAAAATTTCGCTCCGGCAAAACCGGCACCGATTAATCTGTCGATCGGCAATAAGTCGCGATGCTAACGAAAGTCTATTTGTCAAGGACAGCTAGACTGGACCACACACTATATATATATAACCAACAGTATATATATATATATATATATATATATATATATGCACGCGGAGATATATTAATAGAAAAAAAAGGAAAGAGAGAGGATGAAAAGAATTTGGCGAGTATCTCAACTGGGGAGTTTTGTGATAGAATATGAAGGAGGGAGGGGGGAGGGGAGTAGGTGCAAGAGATGAAGAGAGAGAGAGAAAGAGAGAGAGAGCTAGTAAGTAAAAGAGAGGAAAAGAGAAATAGGGGTGGAAGAGTGCCACGTGGATTCCCCAGGGTAACATTAATCCCACCCTCGGCATCTCGACGTTACCCACCACCTAGACAACAGAGCCGAAGCAATCATATTTTCTGCCCCAGAGGCACGATTCGTGTCAATGCGAATCAGACTTAGTGATCTAATACGGATTCCGATAGCGTCTGATTTACTCGACTAATATCTAACGCGTTCTCCCACGCTCTCTATATCTAATAGCTGCTAGGTATATTTATATATACACATATACACACAATACTTTCATTAGCGGTATATAAAAACAATGTTCACTATAATCATATATAGATAAGCCGTCATTTCTATCGAGAGTATTGCGCAACGTTACTTTTCCTTCGTGAGAAATACCATTGGATTATTTTCCATGCGAAAATATAGCAGAGTATCGTTTACTTGGATTCGAGAAATTCACGCTTCTTTCTACGTATGCGATTAAGATAAAATCCCACTGGTCCAGCATGGGACGTTACAGGATAATAAAATAAATTAGAGCATTTTTCAAGGTAATGTGAATGGAACTGTTTCTTATGTAAGAAGGTTTGAATGCTTGTAAAAGGGGGGTTGGTACTGTGTGAACCCATGTAGGGTATGGAGGGTTGTCTAGTGCAGGGTTGAAAAGGTAGAAACTCCCTTGCGAGTCTTCCTCGTCCTGGCGAGGATCTTCAGGGTAAGTCCGGCTCGAAGGAAATTCGCAGTGTGCCCCTTTCTTGGTTCTTTTTTTACTTCAGTTTCTTTTTTTCTTTTTCCATCTTCCCTTCACTCTGCCACTTCTTCCATTCCGCTTTTTCATCCCCCATTCTCGTCACGTATATGGCGAGAAAAATTGCAGCCGAGCGCTTTACCCGGTTCGCGTTCTGCACGCTCGGCTTCTAGAGTTCCAGGGTGCTCGCTGAGCTTGTAACCCCCCGTGTAGGCCGAGTGCTCTCAAGGGTGGACTACGGGGGTGGCTATGCTGCGGGACGCGTCTCACGTGCGGACCCACACGTCGTAATGGCAAGAGGGTTGAAGGTAGCTGTAGGTAACACCTATATACATATATACACACGAATAAGAAGAGAGGGATGGATATCGAGAATAAGGGTGAAAATCATTCAATAATCTTGACTGGGGTTACGCGCGGACAGATATTGGTGCAGGAGGCCGGCGAAGATTTTTCTTTGGAAATTGCAGTACCATCCCTGGAGTGCCTAGTCAAAAATTATTTCCCCAGGGCAGGGACAGTCACGTATGTAACATACAAGGTTCAGGACAGATGTAAGATTCCTTATAAGAAATTTAATTTAATCAAATCCCGACTTGATCGATTTACGGTAATTAAATAAAAGGATTTATGTTTACTCGATTGAATTTGTAGTGTAATAATATCATGTAAAGCGTTTTGTGATCACAGGTAATTATCAGCCGGCATATCATTATCCTCGGCTCATACTTTAAACGGCCGTAACGTTATACGGAATTGCATCTAACTGGGGAGAAGGAGCGAGGGAGAAAGTAGCAAAGGAATGAAGATGAGGGAACGCGTGTAAGTATACCTAGAGCAATAATGCAATTACGATGGAATGGAGTGCAGTCTGCATCGCTAATCTTCCGCCTATTCCCTCTCCATGGTTAATTAACCTAACAGCGTACTTGACTCGCTGACCCAGAGATGTCTGAATAAATCCATAGTTTATCCCTTTAATAATTCTCAATACACGTCGATTAATTTATTCAGCAACAGCCACTACATCATTCTTGCTCTGGACATTGCTACCACCTGCAGTATACCTGTATATACTTGCGGCAGCATCTCACGACTGTAGAAATAAATAGAAAAATCTTAGTCAGTAACGGAAATGCTTAAGGAGCCAAGTAGGAACTTTCATCTTCACCGACGACCAAGTTTCTCGTTGATACGTGGGGAACGTGTTGTTTATTTATTTTTAGTCTTTTTATTTTCCCCGGAGGATACCGTATCTGGCTGGTAACGTTAAGTCAGGTACTGAAGTAGCGTAAGGGAAGACACGCGCATCCTGGACACATCGTGACGACACGCGTGCGCCTTTATCTTCGTGCTTAGATACAGTCGCTGTATGCTATTTCCTTCTAAACGGATGAAATTCTGACGAATTAACCAGCTAGACACATTACCTCAGGCTACTTCTTCCTGTATCGACTGTACCGTACCGTCACGTTATAAAGTACAAGACGAATCTAAAAAGTGGATATCCCATCAATCGGCATCTTTAGATCCTATTCACTGTGATTTTTAAAATTCGAATTGGAATCATTGTTTTTTTATTAGGATTACTTGTATTATCATATTCAAGGTATGTACCTGTAAATATTGTACCTGTGGTACGTATCATAGATAACGGGTATCAGATGACATACTGTAATTGTTATCACAGATTATCAATAGTGTATTCAGATGATCCAAACGTACATTTAGGCAGTAGTTGGTAACCACATAAAATTTGTGATTCAGGTAATTTTAATGTTACTCTTGAAATAATGTACAGAGTCATCGAATGGGCTGTTTTAATTAAAAATTTTGTTGTTTGGTGTAATAAGGGATGTCGAGAATGGTTCTCTGGATTTAGATAACTAGTTAGGGCCTCGGGTGTAGGTATAGGTATCATCTGAACTGATTAGCATCACACCCCCATGTAAAGCAGACACAAGGCCAGCATACCTACCAGCCAGACAGAGGCTGCCTGCCACCACCGTAGTGAGGATGGGTGTTGCGCGTAGAACGCGGCATAAATATGTAAGAGCCACCCCTTCCGCCGGTGGGCCCTCTGGTCTCTGTAGCTCCAACCCTGGTACCGAGACCTTCCTCAACCCCAGAGGATGACGTCAGAGACCTCCACGTCACTCGGTCTGCGTGCAACGTCACTGATCGAAGTCAGCTGAGCGGACTCCTGGATGAGAAGCCACGCTACTACTATCAACTTCGATTTAGCATAGTATTATATATTTATCATTCATATATATTGATAAATGTTAATTAATTCTCATTATCATTTTTAGCAATATTTTGCTTTTCTATTTATGATTACGTAACGAAGCTTCCACGTATTTTAGAAGGACGATCTGTCCAGCTTCTGGGAACCTAGTTCAGGGCACTGATTATTATTATTATTACTACTGGGAATTTCATAGGGATTCGTCAACCTGAAATGAAACCGGAAGTTACATTTTTATAATGTTTCCGTCTTTTCGTATGTGGTAGATCGAAGATGGAGTTGATTCTTGGATTCATCATCAGGATGATACCCAACGGCTGCGACACTGTTAGAACATTCTCGTTCCAGTTTCTTTGAGTGTTATCCTTGAAAGGAAGGTCCACTTTCCGGGACACGTATCCTGGACGCTATTCTATTCAGCCATTTCAATTGTACAGGGCCTTTCATCGATCAAACGGTCAGAAGGTATAGCGTGGCAGAGAGGAGGAAAAAGATAAAGAGTAGAAGCGTTGAAATCGTGATCTCGTCTAAAGGAGGTTTCATGCCATCCACTTGAATAGAAGCGGAAGGTAAGGATGGCGAAGAGGAGGGTGCGACGGTGGAGAGAGTGAAAGGAGTAGGAGCAAGAGTAGGAGAAGTCGAGGAGGTAAGGTGCTCATTGTGATGAAGCATGAGTCTGACCCAGTGGGGTAGTAGGGCAGGTCGCAAGCGGATGATACATACATATTTATGTCGCGCACCACCTCCACCAGCTTGGTGCGACCGTAGTTTCATCCCTCTGTCATCCCCTCCCGCACCCCTAGCCATCCCTTATGCGCCCGTTGAAGACCAAGCTGGGTGCCATTGGCCTTCGCTCACACACAGGGGTGCGATGCTAATCAGGACTCGTGGAGGTGCACATCCTGAGCACGCGCCAAACCCCACGAGGAACCTTTCCTCACTGTCTTCTTCGCTTGAATACTTACACCTACCGGAAGTCCTATTGGATCTAAGCTCAAATTTCGTTTGAGCATTACAAAATAATTACTAATCGTTATTTTCATCAAAATATCACCTAGGTCAATTTTACCAAACCGAAAGAGCTAGACAATTTTGCGGCCTGAGCCTTGTCTACTCCTGGGACTTCATCTCCAGGGGTAAAATCTTACAGAAGACCCGTTAGGTCTAGTACCGTCATTTACACTGTAATTTGCAATGGTCGTTAGACCATTCGTGGTTATGGTTAGGGTATGGCTAAGGCAAGTGTCTACCTAGTGTTAACACCTGGTACTAATACTACGATCCTGAAGATTCTAGTAAATTCATCACGTAATATATCATGTTCATTCCTCGTCAAATTTTTTTTTCTTTCGTAACTCCCAATTAACTACACCTTGAATTATCGGCTATTAATTGCCATAATCTCATGCGTAAACTCCAATAAGTTTTTATGTCTTTTATTAAATTCGACTGAGCATAGAATACTTAATGACACTAAGGCACCATCTTTGACTCCTTGGCTACCGGTAGGGAACACACGCAACCGTCACGCAATAGCGATCCTGTTACCGACTATGATATGTAATTATAACGAGAATGTGCCTCGGGCACGCACATTTGCTTAGGAAGTGTCCCGGCACTGCTGATTCAATGGTTTATCCTCTTTAACCCATTAAGGCCCCTGGCGTGACCGCCCATCACAAGGCCCATATCACCTGTAAACAATTACTGTTCCATATGGGATTAAACTGTAGACAATGTACTCTGTGAATATCTTTTCCACACGTGATTATCGGTATCAGATGATTATCGTATATTCTTATCTATATAAATATTTTTTCTTTAATTATTTAATTTGTCTGCTAATAATAATAAGACGATTAAAAATTACGACAATGGAATGTTGTAGGGTTCTAACGAAAGCATCTCTGTAACGTGTCCAGTCATTATATTATTGGCTTTGATTAAATAAAATGACGTTTCGTAACCGACTCGTTCCGCTGGATCTGATAATAATAACAATAATTATGATATAAGTATGGATAAAGATGAATTAAAAAATAATTAAAAGGAAAGAGCGTGACACCGTTGTAGGAGTCTTCGCGGATACGAAGATTTACTCTGGCAAGAATGCAGTTAGCCGTAGGGTACAAAAAAAAGTTATCAGTGAGGCCGACGAGGTGGCGTTACTACTTTGTGTTACCTTCGAAGTTCCTCCTAGAATATTACTATAGTATATGGTATAGTGTATATAAGGAATTGCTATAATAGATAGTTTGATACAATACGTATGATAGATGCTACTATGTTGACTATATCATAGACTATTCGTGTACGAGGACACGTGGATGATATGGGAAAAGATGTAGATCCTTATAGGCTTCGATTTATCGATCGATTATATAGCCTTACGTAAAGTGTTTATGTTATCTTGACTCTGCCATTAATCAATGTTTATAATTAATTTTCAGTTAATTTACATTTCTTCGTATGTCGATATATATGTATATATCTCCTTGCAATTATGGTGAAATAATTATTTTTAATTTTTTTTTTTGAGTTTCTGTTGAAAGATTTATTCTTGGGGCAGAGGGTGCAGCATCCCTTGTGCCGATATCACCCTAGTGACCCTTTTGGGATTGATCAGGGAATTACAATGGTAGATGCAAACGAGTACTGTTATTCTCAGTATCTTCTAGCAGAGTAGGTTAGGTTGGGTTTACTATAAAATGGAGGAACGGTAGAAAGTGTGGGCTAAGCGAAAAAGCATCCTGGTTTGAATTACAAGAAGCGGAGCTTTCGTTCTCTAAGGGTTGTATCAGCCCCAAGTGTAGCGTTCATCAAGAAATTCGTAGTGGTAAAAGTTCGAAGGGAGGAGAAAAAATTTCGAAAATCAAAGGCATCGTTTCTATAAATTTAACGGTGATGTATTGCGAGGCAATTAAAATGAACAAGATACAAACGTCTTGCGGGCTAATGATGAAATTAATTAATGGCTAACTTATTAGGTAATAGGCTCATATTGTGGGGTTATAAAAAATTAATTATACATATAAAGAGCCAGAACCGAGAATGACAAAAAGCCGTAAATCGTGAGGGTTGATACATGTGCTTATCATTGCACACGTGTATTATATACATATAAGTATTAAATGTGAAGATTATCAAAAAATCTCAGAGTGGCGTAAACAGGATAGTCAGTGGATGCGAGTGGTCAGACTGGAAATAATACTAATTAACGCGATTATATCATTTGGTCTTTAATTCTTGGTTATAGTAAATGGTCACATGGCGATTACAAGAATTTATTGCGACTAATAAAGCGTAATGAGTACGCCCAAGGCATCATCGTGTACTTACTATACCTATTATCTTGACTATAGTATTATATATATAGTCTCTGATCCTATTGTATACCTACAGGTAATACAAAATATATACCCTATAGCTATCTATAAATATACTATATATAATCTCATAATACGTCTCACAGTAACCAATCATGCCAAGATCGGTTACGTACTGTGTGATCTGAGGACAGGAATCTTTGATCTCTTTTACCAATCAGTTATCGATTATCGATTCTTCCAGTGCTATAATGTCCTATGTGGATGTCCTTGCGTCTTTAATAAGTGTTACAGAATAACTATAGATATAAGGTAAAAACCTTACAGCTTAGGTAATAGTTGACATTATAGTATATGGAGTATGTAAATGGTCGATTATCATTACGTATGTACCTGCCTGTGATATTGGTGCATATAAGCAGAGTGCACTATATGTTGGATTTCTAAAAAAATTTCTAATAAAGGAATAAAGGGTAGTTTCTTTTTAAAATAAAGATTTCAAATAATTGATAAGAATTCGCTGTATAGAAAATGTAATGGCCAAGACGCAGCCAGACTGTGGATGAAATCGGTTCTCGTAGCCGCACCCCAATTTTAATCAGAGGGTAAAGTATGCAAGACGTAATGGATGCGCCTACGGAGTCTTTCCTGCGTCGAGAAGAACCGAGCGTTACGATGCATGTAATTTATTTTTATTGCTACCAATTTTTCTACCCCTCGATCGGCTCCTACTAATTCCGATACGGTGCCACTGTGCGCGAGCGGTACCTTTTATAGCATAGAAATTCAATAGGGGTTGTTGCGGTACGCGCGACTATACTCTTAAGATTGTCACGAAAAATCGTACTCCGCACTATGCAGTTTCACCATTTAGATATTTATTATCGTGTCTCTTGAATGTACCGTGAATTATACGAAAGACAAGGGGGTTGAATATTTTTGATATTCAAGAGAATCATCCCCTCTCAGAGCATATCGGGTTATGAGGTATGTGAGTGGAAGTGGCTTTTCTTTTCTTTTTTTCTCTTTTTTTTTTAAGGTAGAAAGATTTATTGCCAGCAACGCATAGAAACGGGGAGATACATAGAGTGAGTGGTGGGTTTTGAGTTTGAGCCGTGGGGGTTATTGCAGTAAGCCTTCTCTTGGGGGTTCAAGAATATTACTACCCCTGTATCCTCCCTCTCTAGATTCACCCTCGTACGTACCAGCTCACTCCCACCCTCATTCAAAGTCACTTTCTCTCGCTTTCACCCCGCCGGGGAAGGAATTCGGCGTGGTGTTCGGGGGGGTTGCTCCCCTCACCCCGAAAGCCCATTCCGACGATCATATATGCGGGGGCGATCTTTTAAAGGCGCCCCACTTAAAAGAACACGGTTTACGTTTATGGCCACTCATTCGCCAAGAGACGTGAGCCACTGCCATAGCAATTTCATGGGGATGTAAAGAGACGGGAGGGGGGGCCCCCCTATCAGAGGGGCCCTAGTGTGATAAGCAATAACGATACGGCACTGCCTTATGCTTCAAGTCGTTTCAGGCAATTGGGACCTTTTTTTCTGTCTACCCCCACCAAGTCAGTCTCGCGAGTCTTTCATCCCTTAATGATATCCTTGGCGGAGGGTTGCCTTCTTCGATGGGAGCGCAGGGACATCCCTGGTAGGTACTTAAAGAATAGGATAAAATTTTCAGTCACCTGAAATATACATCTCTCTTTTTTTTTATCTTTGTCTATCCTTTCTTTCTTCGGTCTTTCAAAAGTCCTCGCGTCTCTTGAGCTTTCGGATTCATTAAGTCTTTTTTTCTTTTTTCAGGATAGTTTTCAACCCTACGAATTAATGACAATCATAATCATTGTAACCATGGCCAATTTCACTTGGCTAAAGGAGGTGGAGACTCTTTCATGAAAGTCAGACCTTGTCCTTCCAAATCCCTCGTTCCCGAGTGAATGGGAAGCAGGCTTGACTTAGTTAAAAAAAATGAATTAAAAGTGTAATCCGTACGCTGATTGAGAGGGGTTGCGTGGGCGAATGGAACAGTGAGAAAATGTCAGCGTCTCGCTTCGTGATTTTCTCCCTCTCTTTGGGGACCGGGGTAGGGGTAGAAAAAAAGTGTCTAATTAAAGATAGAACTTCATTCGACAAGAACCAGCGGTGATTTTGTCTGAAGGGCTTTCAGGAAGAGCAAATTCGGTTTTACTTCGGAATAACAATAAGGGTAGGAAGAAGGGATTATTCTTGATTTTCATTATTCTTTTTTCAACCCTTAAAAGACAGTAATATTGTATGACTTTCCTTAATGGCTTCTCAGAACTTCTTCGCGCATATAGAAACAGGATCTTACCTTGATATTGACGTATCTGATAATGTCAATAAAAATTTCAATCAGATATAAATGACCTGGGAGAAGAAGTGGGTAAAGGTAAGAGTTAACGTGAACAGAGTATAGAGAAACGGGGGGTTTAGTATCGAGTCTGCTGTAGGGACGATTAAAGTTTAAACCGCGAGCTTGCCTCTTAGGCTTGGCTTAGTTTGACTTTATTTAACGCGTGTTTAAAACTAATAAAATTCAGCTGGGGCGGGAAGGACGCAGTTTAAACTTATCCGGAAATCCGCAATCAAAGCTGGAAACTCGGCAATGGACAACCGCATTAGCCATGATTTCGAGGGTTGCTAGGTATATACTTAGTAGGTACATAACTTTACCCCATTTTATACTCACTTATTTCCTTGCTTATATTTAATTCGTCCTTACTCTCCTGTCAGCTTTAAGATCTTCTCATCCTTACAAAAGCTAAAGATCTGATTACTTTTTGACTTTTACCGTATTATTTTACAGTCATTTACGTCCAGTCTAAAATTTTGTTCTTGGCATTCACGGTATAGTTGAACACCCTGTATGCTTGTTTCACACGCCCTGTATTCGATTCAAGGAAAAAATGTCAATCGATCAAACCTTTTGTTCAAAGAATTTATTCTTGTCATCAAACCCAAAGGCGATTAAATTTTTACAACTTCGATTACTCAAACGAATATAAGAATTGTAGGATTAAAATAATTCATTTTCAATACAGATAATTATTTTATTTAAAACAACAATGATTCTATACCAACTTACAAAACTACAGGTTCATTTGACTTCTCATCCTACAGGATGTGGCTTGGTATACAGAATGTAGGTATGTACCTACAGGTGATTCAAGGTTGGATTCACCATAGAGAAACTTGTACCAGGACCCTGACATACCTTTCCAAGGAATGAACACCTTTCGATCCCGGCATCACCTTGTTTACTCCGCAAGGCAATAAACAAGTTGTACACGCCGAGTGCATTGTCTACGGCAGAATGCAGGCAGTTAGAATGACCTGCAGTTTCGGCTGGTGGTTGCATTCACAAAGCTAGCGGGTGGTCGTACTTTATTGGAATGACCATTCGTTGACCTGCATAAACACCAGCAAACTATAAATAATTTCCAAAAAAGTATATATATATATATATATAATTACAGTAAAATTTGATAAAAAAAATATTGCCAATTTTTATTATTGGAAAAATATAATTCATATGCACGGTTGCGAGTGAAGCTTTTTATGCGCACGACGTAGGTGGAGCACACTTGTGTCTCTCGTGAGTTCACAGAAAACAAGGATAAGTCCCAACTTCCAAAGGCGAACCTGCCGATGCCAATAAAACGATTAAAGCCAGATGCGTCTGGCTTTCCGTGCTTTCCCACGTTTTCCCAGGGTGCGTCCCGACGCTTGACAGTACCTAATGGCACCTAGACCAACCTACGATGAATGAAGGTAGCGAGGGAGTGACGGGTGCCTACGTGGCTAATACGAAACACATGTTCGACTAGTGTCACACCTGATTTTAGGACAGGCTATCTTAAGGGTGGGTTAAGGGTAAGTCCCCGGGACTGTCTTGTGTACCTTAATACCCATAGGTACTATCTGTCTTACTCGACCAGCAAAAGCGAAAGCATCAGTCCCAGTACGGAGCCGCGAACTGGACACCTGTGAACTTTTAAGCACGTGCTCAACAGATGCAGTTCTGTGCACTTTTCCAGATGGTGCACTTGCATCTTTATGTTAAATAACAGGTAGGTACCGCGCCCTTTTTCTAACCGAACCCTTCGGATATTTGTTTTTGGAATTTCAAGAATTTTTTTCTGCGCTATTTGCAAATTTATCATCCTCGCATGATGTAGCTACGTATAAGGGTTGATTTAAAAACTGTTTATTAGCACAGATTGTAATGGTGATACATGCAGAATCTAGGACAGGTCAAAGTGTCACGCGGGTCATCCTGCAGAGCTAATTTTCTCGTTCGCCTTCATTCAAATCAGATCGTGGGCCTCCGTGCGTCCACGCCTCGGATTCATTAAAACCGAGTTAAACGCCCCCGACAGACAGCTTTATGAGTCGTCCGCATTCACAGCTTTAAATTATTACGTTATAACCGGCGGAGATCAGGATCCCAAGATAGGACGCTCACTGGAGCGAGCACGCCCTTATACTGTGTAACAACCTACCAGTCCTAGGATAGGATCCTCAGGTAACCCCTCCGAGATCATTCACGCGTGACGTACATATGAGCAACGATGAAAAATAAAGTTAAAAAAAAGCACTAAGTCCTTATTGAAAGTCAGCACCTACCTACATAGCCACGAACAATTTCAAAAAAAAAAAAAAAAAATTGCTGTACCCGGGATTTGAACCCCCGACGCGACGTATCAAATAATGAAATTAATATCTACACGTTCCTTATAACTACTGTCGGCTAAGGTCAATAGAACAGAAGAGGAGGATCTTCCTAAAGGCGGTAGCTTCACAGAGGTCCACCTGACGATGCACGTCTTCATCCGTGCATCCATGCATCATCGGTGAGATAGCTGCATTCATTTGTTTCACTCTTTTATTTTGTACACGTTCTTTTCGTCCACCTCCTTTTCATGCTAGATGTTTTTTTTTGGTTAGCCAAGAGAGGTGGGTGGGTGAGTCAGCCCTTCGTTGGGTCGATGGACGTTCTCGTGAGATAAAAGATTGAAAAAGAAATATTAAAAAAAAAAAAAACGTAATACCTCTGTGATAAGAAATTTCAAAATTATTCTTCACGGTTTCACAATCTTGAAAATATACTTTCTGCTGTATATGTCACGGATACGCTGTGGTACTTATATCTTGTAATATACGTATACCATATGGAATGCTGTCCTAAGGATACTTTGTGTCCAGTTTCTAAGTTAATAGTCGACGAAACGATTTTCTAATTCCATTGATTATGTCACGATACATATACGAAAGGAGCTAAAACGTGTCCCGTTGGATTCCCAAAGTCTATAGGTCATCAACTCACTGAAAATACGTGCAGCTTCGACGACTGGATGTACGAGTAGCTGAAATTTTGAATTTATTTTTTTTCAAATTTTTTCAAAATAGTTCAAATTTATTTGCATTAATTTTTTTTTTATTTCTATGAATTTTCTTAGCTTCCACGCCTAGAGATAATACATAGATACAGTTAGGACGGGTGCGAGATAGAAGATGGTGGTAGATGGGTAGAGAACCTGAGAGAGAATTTTAAATGGAGAGAGAGAAGGAGAAAGAAAAGGACAACGGGAAGGGCGTTGTCCGTTAGTATGTCCTCCCTTAAAAGCAATCGCCTGTTCCTCTATTTTGAACATTGGTTCACTCGCAGGGCCAAAGGGCCCAAGAATGGCGTTCGCGTTAACTTTCCTTTCATTCTTGCCTCGCGCTTCTCCTTGAGATATAACCACCTGCAATTAAATTATAGCCACCCTGACCTAACCGGCCCTAAATAATGTGACAGGCGCATTTAAATTATGTAATACCGTGCGTAAATGCTCAGAGCATATACTTGAATTTCTGTAGTTATACACAGACGCTGTATACAGAGTGTATCAGCTAAGATGCACGTTTGAGATTTGCGGTGAAACTGTGCACAATTTTGAAAATCTGATGT
>JARQSW010000471.1:121898-269374 GCA_030142375.1 Calameuta pallipes | reverse complement strand
CATCAGATTTTCAAAATTGTGCACAGTTTCACCGCAAATCTCAAACGTGCATCTTAGCTGATACACTCTGTATATATATATATATATATATATCGACTTCCCCTTTGGCACATTGTATATATACCTGACACCTTATAAATGAGTAATTAGCAGCTTTCACTTTGCCACTGTGGAACCAGTTGTCACATAGAAAGACAAGCGCATGTCGGCCGTATTGAAATTTGTGTAAATTCCAATTTGCGATAATAATAATTGCTAGCTTTAAAAAAAGCATTTTATAGTAAACAGTCAACAAATAATACAAATTGTACGATTTATATATTTTTCCCACTTATTGCGCCATCTGAATGTGGTTCAATACATGAGAATCAAATCGGACGGCTAACTTCAGTTGGTGCAATAGTAACGAGTAATCCTATATATATATTTACACTGTCGTCGAAAAGTTTCCGGACAAGGCCTATAACTACATTAAAATCGTTTTGCGCATGTTTATCACGGGCAACATACAACTTAATTTAAGATTTGCCTACAGAACAACGTATAGCCCCACTACTCTGCGTTCTGGCCGACCCAAAACGTGTCTTAAACGTTTATGCATTTTGCTTCAATTATATTCCCAATTTATACTCTTGTCCGGAAACTTTTCGGCGGCAGTGTATATGTATAATATGTGTATATGTATATATATATGAAATATATGATTCCACTATATGGGCTTGAAATCTCAGGTCGCACAGGAGATGAGACTTCCGGTGGCTAGGTTCACGTTACTTCCCTTCTTCTTTCTTTTTTTTTTTACTCATCGCTACCAAACATCTTCCCATATAACGTGGCACCTTCTATTCGTTGGTTTCATTCGGTCCTGTGGACCTAGCGATCCGTTTCCAAGATAGCGACAACCATTTTTTTTCGAGTACAATTGCTTTTTAAAGAGATAGCGGCTGGGCGAACGGGAACGGAACGGGAACGAGGACACGGGCCCACTGTGTGTCGTAGAAGAAAAATGAAAAGAAGCTGAACTGAATGAAAGAAAGGATTGAGTAGTTGGAGCTCTGGATGTAACCAACAAAGAGGGCGTCGCGACGCAACGATGTCCCCACAATGCGAGTCTGATAAACGAGGCGAGATTGTCTTGTCCGTTTCGTACGTCTATCGCGCGACTCGTTCCACCGTTTTATGGTGACCATAGGCCTCACCGTTGGCGTCAGTAACGAAACAAATTGTTCTGCAGTAAATAAACTTAAATTGCAAAAAATTCAAAATAAGTAAGAAATAAATTATTCATATACACATTTGAAGAAAAAAAATGGGCGAATTTTCAAAAATTCTATTTTTTCACGGTCACTACCTGCTTCCGGTATAGGGAATAGGTATTTTAATACAGGTAAGTCTGGTGGTGGTAACTACGATTATCTCTATGAGTTAAAGTGCAATTTATGATATAAAAAATACAATTGGTTAACGAGCAGACGCCGACGTCGCGTAACTCGACGCTTTCTATCTATTGTGGAATCGACTTAGGCCTCAAATTAGTTGGGAAGATACTTTTTTTCTCCTCGTTAATATTTTGCCCCGTTTAATAAGCCCGAACTTGGACATAAATAAAACCCTAATTGGACTGGGTTTATTTTTTTTTCTCTTCGTTTCCGCGGCGGTAGCTTTTGCTTTTTTTATTATCTCTCTCTCTCTCTCTTCATCTCGTTTACTTCTGATACCCGTAAAACTAGTTCCTTCCCAGAGGCTGTGGTTCGCTTATCCGCGGTACGACGCGTGTATCTCGCGGTACAGGAACGTTAGCCAGAGGAAACAACGTTGCGTAAGTCGTACAGACGCATAGAGTAAGGCGTCGCTGTTTCGACGCCTTTCGACGCCTCTCTTCGACGGACCGTGTGAACCTTATCTATCAGGTGAGAAAAGGATCAAGAAAAAAAAATAAATAAATAAGGAAGCTGAAAAAGGTATTTTTGTTCAGGTCTCTTCTGGTTAATGATGACTCCGGCTACTTTGGGTGAACGGTAAAATTTTTTATGTTCGCCGCTTTTTTTTTTTTTTTTTTTTTTCTTAAAAAAATCTACGGGTCCTGCCGATCCCCATAAAGTAGAGAAGCGCGTGTCTTGGTAAAGACGCGATTTTTTTTAGCTAACTAGAATTTCGAAAAAATGAAATTTATCAAGCTGACTAATGATTTCTCGAGATAAATCATTGCAAGTAGTATTTTCAAAATTTACTTGATACTCAGGAATCAGAGAGGTGTCAGAGGACATTTTAAAAAAATCGAAACATACTACTAATGCCATTACGACCTTGCGAACGTGAGCATTCTCCTGGGTACTATTACTTAGGTACTCTATCCCTCGGGCCAATGTATAATTCATACGTAATTCGCTTGTCGCTACGGCTTGCGCATATCCATATGTATTTTTTTTAGTAAATCTATCAAGTATTTTAATATTAATGCTTGGCACAAAAACAGAGGTACATTCGACTGAAACGCAAGACTCACCGACTATACTAGGTGAAAATAAGACGAATCGCCTCTTTGATATCCTGGCAAGTCTCTAGATATTTATATGAGTCCAGAGTTGTGCCATTGATGCCAGTGATAATTAATTACTAGGGAGAAAAAAAAAGTTACTATATATTCTCGTCCATTTTGAGCGTACCTTTGCTTTGGTGGATTTTCGTAATTTACTCGGATATACAAATGGCCGTTAGCTAATCTATATGACTTGATAGGATACGTAATGGCGGATTGGATGTTTCCGGTTGTTTTTACCGACGCGTACTGTCATCGGAATTCTCGTAAAATAATTAAGAGAGACAAGAGGGGAAACCCTTGCGAGACTCAGCGACCAAGTACGGCATTTTAAATGCTCGTAAAAGGGGAACATTAAAATCTAGCCTGAGCCAGAGCTTCTCTGATAGGTTCTTCCTTACTTACAGGATATAAGTACTTGCGGTTTGATAAGATATCTCCCTTGTACTTACAAATCTTTGACGCGACTCATTAAGCTTCCGTGTGGAATAAATTTTAGTGTGTTTTCCCCTTTTTAGTTTTTTAATACCAATTAAATCTTGTTTGTACGAATTTCATTTCGTGACATTTCCATGTATGGCATGACGAAGATTTAATGTAATTTAAAGCAATTTTCATTAACAAAATCAAGCGAGTTTATCTGATCGACTGATAAGCTTAGACAAGACTATTTTTAATAGTCATTATACACTATAGCTATATGTATACGTATACCTGCTATAGTATACTCAAACAGACTTCCTCGTATCCTTATAAGAGATAGAGGCGTTCATCCGGGCGCCAGTAATTAGACAGTAATTAATTGAGGTAAAAATGAAAGGTCATCCAAAATATAATATCGCGTACAATGGCCCCTTACCATATGCACCAACCTGTTTATTTAGCGTACAACGATCTACGCACCTGGAACGTCACCTCATTACCCAACTTCTATTACCTGTATGTTCGATAATTATCGAAATAATAATTACAAATTAATTGACAGTATCATTAATCAGCCAAAAGTCTCGGTGCGTCGTTTCATTGATATCCTGCTATAATTATACAATATATATAAACATAGTAGGCGTGTATCTCTAAAACATTTCGACACGTCACTGATGTATATCGCATTGCTAATAAAATTCTCTTGACTCCTATTCTATTTTGCGTGTCGCAAAAGCACTGAGAAATATTTCACATTGGAATTCGACAATTGAATATGCATGGCCCGTGACCGTTGATCCAGGTCAGAAAATGCTAATGAAAATTCACAGAGTATCCTGAATATGTATAGAAGTATCGACTGGTGTGATGAATGAAGAGATGGTAAAAAAAAATTATAAAAATTTGTAAAAAACATTTCAGTACTATCGATACATAGTAGGTGATAAAACACGTGCGTATCTGTTTAGGCGCAGTAATAAATAGTTACTGCGAACACAGCATAAAATATCCATGCTACAGGCGTCACTCGCGCTGTACGTACGTATAGGCGCGTTTGTGGTTAGTTAATTATGTATACGAGAATAAACAATTACAAATGCGTTTAGAGAGTGGGGGAAAATTATCCACACTCATCCAGTCACATATCGGAGACTATAAAACTTATGTATATTTATGTTATCGTCTGTATACGTTAGGATAGACACCTATCGAACTAATAATGCACGTGGGATATACATCTAATCAGCATAAAGAAAGCAATGCAATATATAAGATTCGATAATTCGGATAGATTTTAGTTCATAATTAAAAATAAAATTTCTTGCTTGCTGGCTCTTATCGTACAGCGTGATCAAAGTGCAATTACTTAATCACACGTGTCAGTCACTTGATTAAATCTCTCTTGGAGAGTGTCTGGTATCATAAAGCACAAGATTTTATTAGAATTTTGAATTTTCTTGTGTAAAAAGTACTTGACGTTTTTTTGTAAATTTTGATATTTTTATTGGGTTGGTTTTTAAGTTAAAAAATCTAGCAAGTATTAAAAATTCAAAAGAGACCGTACGAATTAAGAGCGATACGCGTGTTCTACGCTAGAGAGTCGTTGCCACGTATCTGGATAAGGGAGTAGCGAGATAAATCGTAAAGTGGGCTGGCCCCAGGGCCCTGGCTCCGGACGCAGAACAAGTTTGGTGACACATTGGGCCTTCGGGCCCCTTTCGGCTTTCGGACGTCGTATCGGCTCTCGAGGCCTAGAGAAAGTGCGTGCACGCGTGAACCTACGCACCTACTTCACCCGAGCGCCATCGTCTCTTCACAAATTTTTTTTTTCACCTGGCCAGCCGCTTCTTTCATCCGAAACTCTTCACTCTTCAACTTCGTCCATCCACGTTCAACTATTTTTCCTTTTTTTTTCTCTTCTCCTTAATAGAATAGACACTCTTCACATATACCAGCGGTAGCCAGTACAGGTGGCTCGGGCTACCTATAAAATAAATCTTATCCCTGCCGTATCTCCCTAGGTAAACTTATATCGAGTATACTCTATCTATCTTTCAGCACTTAGCACTTTTTAAAATTATCCTAATATTCACGAACATCAAAAATTGCAATACAACTTTCCCTAAAGACTAGTAGCGAACACCCTGAAATAACTATATGCGTGTCTTTAACAAAACTATACAAATTCGTATATATATGTATATGTATACATATACGGTCAAACACTATAGCAGTGGTACCAACATAGTAGCTAAGAAAGAAGCCTACAAGATCTTCGATCTCCTTGCAAAAGTTTTACCAGGAGGCGAGTCGGTGGTGGTTGAGGTTGGCAGGCCTGCGCTCGAAGCGAGACTGCAATACGAAGAAGGTCCCTGCCTACGTCCCTTAGGTTGGGCCTTATCTTGCATCTGGCATTGTCGCTCGCGCCGGCTGACAGTCGGGCTACCAGAGGAAGGAGAGAACCGAGAAGAACCGCCGCCATCGAGTAACAGTCCAGGGTAGCCAAGAGAGGATCAGTGCTACCAAGCAAACGACGGAAAGAACCATTCAGTACCATCAACCTCAGGGAGTAGTAAGTTGACTACCAAGCAAACTCCTTGGTCCAGCGTTGGACACTGGGAGATAGCCAACAGATCCAAAGATGCGACGCCGTGACCAACGCCGGACGACGCCGTCGCCCCTTGGCGTCGTAAGATCAAGACTCCTCTTCTTCTTCTTCTTCTTCTTCTTCTTCTTCTTCTTCTTCTTACTTCACTAAGAACCAGGCAGTGCTGGACTCCGATAAAAAGAGACTCTGGACCAAACACGTCACGTTCACTGGACAAGTTGCATCTTGCCGTAGATTCTACAATTACTCGTTCCCATTCTGCAAACTTACTTCGGTATCTTCAGCTGGTTACGGTCTTTAAGTTTTCGACGGTGAAAAATCAATGCTTTTTTTATGGTGTTTCAGTATGACTTTTTTTATGGGTTTTATGTTGGTATAATCTCGCTTAGGCCATTGGCACCATACCACAACACTGCCAGTATATTATTCCACGTATACACCTTTCGCTTGTCAGGTTGTCTCGATCTCTTTAGGCAACGTGTAAGGCCAGCCATGGCATCTGTACCGATTCCCATTCACTTGGGAATTTATGTGTCGATGGTTAAAACCGGAAATCGTGGATTGGATGTCCAACCCTATACGTTCTATATACACCAACCATATACCTTCCCCTTTAGACCATCCTGGATCGTGTCTGTTACTCTTTTGGTTCTCATTCACCATTCGGACTGGCAACCATACTCTTTTCTGGTTAAATGGTAACACTAATGCTTTTAACCCTTGTTAGGCCACCACGCCACATACGTATTTATACAGACTATATTTTTCGTTTTTCTTGTATACAAGTTTTTTTTAGAAAAAAACAAAATGACTAGGGACACTTTTTTATGGAATTAGAAATCGATGATTTAGAGATATTTACTTATATACAAATTGGTACAATTTTGAGTTCTGTTGTTTTTATCATCATGATCATCATTATTATTGTTATTATTATTATTATAATTCTTATCGATGATATGCGATTCTTTTTATTCACACAGAAATCGTTCCTATCGCTTATTACTTTCGTAAAGTGTCGCGGCCTATCTCGTAGATGGTGGACGGACATCGAATAGCCTTTTACCGTTTCAGCGTGAGAGTCTTCACGCTGGTCAAGAAGAGCCCGACGAAGAGGTCGAGTGAAGAGCGCCTGGTACGACCATAACCAGTATAGAATATGCCGTTAGGTGGAATTCCCAAAAAGTGTGATACTCAGTGGTCAATGGTCAGCTTGTATAAGAGAGACTTTAAGAATTTGCATTTTTTATTTTTTTTTATTTCTTTTCCTTATAGCACCTATACGGACGTCGAGCGTCCCGACGCTTTGATATCTCACAATTTTACCGTTCGATCATAGCAGATGTATCACACGTACGCGCGCAGGGGTTGAAACCCGGGGTCGCTTTACGAGTATCGTATCACAAATTTAGTAGGAAACTCGTGGCGTCCAAATGATCAGTTTACCCTCCCGTATAGACACTACAGCTTCCGGTTTAGTAGTGATCTCTGCATACGTATATGGAACCATATTTGGCGATATCATGTTTTGCTTCCTTTTATCGGTACGAATGAGACTTTATGACGTTTTCTCATACGGCACCCATTATATATCCATGTAGCTTTAGGCTCCCATCCACACGTAACTTTTACGCCCCTTACTTGGGCCTAACCGTGTTTACCAGTTCTGGTCCATGATATGTCGATCAACTACGAATACAGAGAGGCTGTAAGGAAACGGCCAAAAGACAGCGAAATACGTAATCATATATGATGTGTGATCATACAGAGAGTATATCCAGTGTATATATACCTATGTAGGTAACGTGTTTCTTGCGGAGTTATGGGAGGTGAGTCTTAAGATCTGAACTCATCCTGGTACAGTCTCTACTGCAGAAAGATGCTTTCGTTCTCAAATTTTCAAGATTTACTCAGCCTATCAATTTTGAATGGTAAGGCATTCTATTGCGTTCTTAGTATTGTTAAAAAAAATTATGCGATCCAGAGTTAGCTGATGATCATCCATGACCACCATCTCTTCATTAGGCTCTGCTATCTAACAAGAACGACTTTCAGACAGGACGAGTGTACAGGCCTGCATCCAGTCGATGGCATGACGGACGGCCTCTGGTTTTCGGCATTGTTAAGCCTCGTGTACTGGGCCTTAAGGCCCCGTTGGATTTCTTCGTTGGGTTCGCGTGAACGTCTGCCGCAGCGGGTGGTGCCTCGGCTACCTTGCGCACCTGGATTTATGCGTTTTCAGCGTACCTGTATGTATACGCTCTGCTTGCGCAACGAGTTTTAATTGGCGGTAGTCAAGCAATCAGAGTGGCCAACTGACAATTGCTGTAGAAAAATTATATTCGTGTGATTAATTCTTCAATTGGTACAGTTGGTTAAAACGTTATAAGCACAGTTTTGTATATTCGTAAATTTTCAATGATTCCTGGGGTGTTTTTCAACGATCAATATGACTGTCTCTCTCTTACCCATGTAATTTTCCATAAGTCCGTCTCTCTCGCTCTCATGGCAGGCATAGGAAACATCAAAAATCTAAGGTCCGTCCCTTATCTTATCGCTGGCTCCAATTGGCAATGTTCTAATGGATATTCGATAATATTTTTTGTTCAAAATTCTCATGTCTTCAAAATGACTTGTTCAGGAGGAGGCATTACCAACATATCCTTTAACAGAAACTTTATTTGGTGGGAATGTGTTTAATATGTATTATAAGCTATGTCGGTATGTGGATATCATCAAGGAGATCGTTATCAATGGCAATGAAAATGGGGGGCCCCGTGTTGAGAAACGGGAAAAGGTAGAGTCCTGACGTAATTGCTCCTTTCATAACGCACCGTTAATCACGCAAGCGCGTTCCTTGCGACCTTTAGAGAAGACGTAGAGAATCGGTGGCGCTTTAAGGCCGTTTTAACAATTTATTGCTCGTTCGTAACAGCGGCGGATCTGATTTTCGTACGCGAAATTCCACTTTGGGTGGTCAGAAATGTTGCTGGCAATTTCAAGAATATTTTTTATCTTCGGATCTCTGCGCTGAGCTTATGACGCAACTATGATTTTTTTTGTTTCCATCAATCCACCAGTTCTTCCAATTAACACGATAGAGTACTGCGCCATTATTTCTGTCGGCCTGGAAGGCATTAGAACGCATTAGAAGGTAAACGCCAGAGTTTTCCAGATTCCACAGGGATCAATCGAGCAGTCTCATCACGCAATTGCGTAAGGATTTTTAACAAGGATCGCAAGCCAAACGGATCGGTCTGGTAACGAAGGACGCCTGGGAATTTTCCAGCCCGATACGAGGACTGACGAGCGGATTGGAACGGTCTTGTGGATCGTCCAATCATCCGGCAGTATTGGCATCTATCGGTATTAGAAGAGTAGAGATCACTGGTGTATACCTATATAGCACAGAAAACGACTATCCTATGAGTGACTAGGAAAGAAAACTAGAAACCGCTATAGATATAATGGATTTTTCTCACACTGCGTGTGTCCGCAATAATAAAATGCCTGCGGGGTGATCTATCGATCTGCGCTGCCCGATCTACAACCGCTGAGCTCCACAAGGTGGAATTATCGCGATGTCCCTTGATTGATGTGATTGTCGTTAGATGTTGTTAGAGAACCGGTATCCGTCGCGTTCAGCGAGAGATACGAACGATCTCTTGGTAAAGTACAACTAAGTTTATGCACAAGATTTACGTGATCGTTTGATCCAGAATCCATCATTAACTTACAGATTGATCTGTTTTATCATAACAATGCAATACAAGAACACGATCGTTAACTTGAAAAAAAAAAAAAATACAGATCAATCGCATTTATCTTCACTCGATTCCGTAACGATTATATATATATATATATATACATTTTTTCAAAGTAAAGATAATAAAATGAAAATTTTCCGATATTTTTATAAGCTAATTATAATTGATCTATTTTGACGTAACTCGCGTCTATTCCTTCTTACGATACTTCCAGTATCACCGGTGGCTTTGCTTGCGTAACATATACATATTGCCCACAATACAGCGCAGTCCTGATACTCAAATAAATACGACACTCGGTATACAAGTGAATTCGGATTAATAAAAAAAAAATCTTAACCTCGATAAAATGTCTGATCGTAAAATAGAGGTCTCATTGATCTCTTCACAAATCTTGTGAATCCGTCCGGTTATATTATCGATTCCCAATGAACTCTTTCCGGCGTTCTTTCAATCCCATTGAGAATCGCAGGGACCCGATCGACTTTAATCGGTATCCCTCGGACTTGAAGGCTCGACGATGGTTGCCGATGTCGATGAGTAGCGATTGGCTTTCGCGGCACGATCTGACCTAAAACCGTGTGCACGCCGTTCGATTCTCCTACCGTCGGGCAGCTTCGAGCGGCCCAGGTCGCCGGAGACTCGAGACTCCCGGTGCTGCGGGTTTCTTTCGCTTGGATGCTTAGAAAAACGGTGATTTCACTCCGCGGAATGGTGACATGCTATATTGTGTCGTTGCCGTACGTATGAACCCGCCTTTAGTCGTTCCGATGGTATATGCGCATTGTAGCCCAGATACGGACGGATTCTTCAAAGCGATCGGTATGACAATTTTATAATATCCTGCAGCTTTATCGAAGAAAAATAGTGATAATAACATAGTGGACGGTAATAAAAAATTGATTGATCAATAATCCGTATTAATTAATGACATATATTTAGTACGTGTCATTTTTATGATGGAAAATTTTATTTCTGCCTTTAGTACAGCCTGGATGATTATGTCAGATTTGAATGATGTAAACTGTGTGAATTTAACGCCCACGATTTCTATCCGGTTTCTGGATGCTTAAGTAGGGACGTGGACGTCGCGACGACGTCCCCCCCGCTCTGTCTACCCTGGGGACGTCGTCAGTCGTGGTTAAGTGCGTCAATTCAATCCTGCGTTATATTCAAACGCTTCCTGAAATTCTGCATACATGAATAATCAGACGCGTGGGGAACCTGGTCTCAGGTTTTTCGGTTAGGGTCTTCTTTTTGGATTCTTTTTTTCTTCTTCTTCTTAAACTACTCCTCCCTCGTTTCCTTCTTCGCTATGTCGATTATGTAATGCGGAAATTTCACTCGATCTCAGCTGCACTCTGATACACGAATGAGAATATATTTCCGTTTGAATATTTTTTCAAAGGGGTAAACCCATAGTTATATTCAAATTTCCATACGAAACTGTAACTACTCGCATACATAGACATGTAACATGTTTATATACCTATAACTGCAGGCTACTATTTTACTATACATATGCATATATGTAGGAGGGTTGATACGACCTAAGTTCACTTGTACAGAGAATGCAGTTATGATAATGTACTATTGGTCACCGTGCCACGCTGAGATTGTTAGAAGCAACAAAAATTACCGAATACAATAAGCTATAGTACGTTGAAATCGGACAAGCAATATAGATTTTTCTTAAAAAAAAATGGTACATAATGTGATCTCTAAGCAACTACGCTTTTGTTGCTTCACTGTTTAAAATTTTGAAACATTTTTTTATTTTACCATATACTAGAAGCACTTTGCTGTTTCTCAAATATAGCTTTCTGACTGTCTATTTCATGCTTAACATTTGTTTAAAACTTGTTTTTTCATTTTCACTCTCACGTGATAGGATTGTACCGTTGAGACTACCTTAACCTTAAACTAAAAAAAAAAATGCAATAATTTCTCAAACTAGATAGAATCTATATGAGCAAAATTTACTGTAAATGGCATTATTCGAGGGTAGTTTTTGGCTACTGTGGGAAAAGGGTGGGTGGGTGTAAGAATTCTAGGGGGTGTCGAAGGGTGAATCGAATCCAACATATACCTACATAGCACTGTACCTTAACTACAGTCGGTGGCTAAGTCTGCTGCGACCTAGCGGATAAATTGTTTCCAGTCCATTAACCATTAACCGACTTGGGGATTTGGCATGGAGGTTTTCTTTCCAGTAGGTTGGTAGCAGTCGCAGATTTTACGTCGAAGAAACGAATCGAAGGAATTCTCTTTTTCTCCTCTTCCTCTTCGTCTACATGAGTTTTACCGCCATCTTGGACTTTCACAAGAGATATAGGAAAGACGGCCGAGAACTGGGTGCTTCTAAGACCAACCACACCACCCCCCCCCCCACCCACCCTCACCTACCACCCTTTAAGGATCTTACTCACTATGGGTATGAGGATAGGGTGGCCGTGGAAGAGGTCGAGGAAGAATGAGGGGTTAGTCTGGGTGGTTTTTAAATAATTCTACTATTTCCATGCATATTGCAGGAAACAATTACAACTGTAATTGCTAATAGAAGATTCCAGACGAGGCCAGGTTTATCTCGGGGTGGAAAACTCCTCGCGTCTTTGACGATCTTTTAACATTTTATACTCTGCTGACACTGACAGTTGTTGTATTATATGTATATGTATGTGTGTGTATACTATAGTCAAAACTCAATTTTGACTTTTGATTTTTTGCATTCTCAAGTTTCCTTACACGTCCGATCAAACTGTATAATGACGTTGCTAGTGCAATCCTTGCATAGAATGAAACAGCGGAGGGCTGGTGAGTGTTAGGGATATATGAGTATAGGCAGTATGTATACGGTACTACCTAGTATCTCCCTGAATTTCCAGTAGGAGTTCGAAGTCTTGGAATTGCACGATAATTATAGAGACACGAGAAGAGGTTGGAAAAAGAAAATAAAAAAATATATATATAGAGAGCGATGTCCAGATACAGAAGACAAGGAGTTTTTATTTTCTTGATACGAAAAAGGGGGAAAGAAAATCGCCATTATAATTGTTAATTGTTAATTGCTAATTAGAAACGTGTTAGTTGGTCAATTTGATAAGATCAGTATATTTTCCTGACATTGATTTTCTCAATTAGTATTGTCTTTGTTCATGATATATAATACATATATATTTTTGCAACTATCCAATGGGAATTTCAATGGTAACCCCATCAGTACTAATTAGGGCAAGAGCAGTACTGCTCTTGTCTTCCTCAAGACGTTTTGAACTTTTGATCCTTAAAAATATTGCACAATTAACTTCAAAGATCGTTTCAGTTATCCTTCTTGACGTTATCGATTCTAGTATGAAAATATATATTTATCATCATAGAGTACTTGGCAATTTTGCTTTTATGGGAAACTTGAAAAAATCGACGTAACCACGGCTACGTTCACGCAGCTTTTTCAAACGAGATATCAGGTTTCTCAGGTTTTACGGCCAACTCGAAGGCCTCTCTTTACTCATAGTCTTCTAGCGAGAGGACTTGAGGTTCCATGTAGGTAGATAGGTATATAAGGATAGGCAGGAAGTCCGAGGGTGTAAAGAGAGAAAGAAAAAGAGAGAGAGAGAGAGAGAGAGAGAGGGTGAGTAAGGGGTGGCTGGAGGGAGGGTAGGCGGGAAACCAGCCGGGCAGAGCAAGGAGGGAAAAAATCAAGCAAATTGGTATGCAGCACACAACAACCGGCAGGAGGGTACCAGAGGGAGGTTAGGCTAGCTAGGGGTTGCTGCTCGGGAGGGTGGGATCAATACTCTCTCGTCTTCTCTTCTGCACACACTTCCTTCCTTCCATCCTTTATTCCTTTCTTTGCTTTTTCTATACCGCACAGCCGGTTCTATTGTAAATTGTCAAAATTTACGTTGCGGAGGTTGGTACCAACTGCTTGAAAAAAATGACAACCCGGATACAAGAAAACGCACGATTTCAGTTACAAGAACAAAAAATATATCTAATTATTAAACAATCTGCAATACGCCATTAAATTTTTTGTATCTTTATTTCGTCAATTTAAGGGTTGGTCCCTTAATAAAGTACAGTATAAATCTCAGCATTACGTTCAGCCCTTTTCAATAAGGGAACTAATGTCAAATCAGAATTATCACAGTAGGACGTATCAGTTTTTCTTTACCGCAGCAATTTTTAAGGGTGACCTACCCCCAATACCAAAGGGGTGGATTTTATGAAGTCCAGGTAATAATTATGATATTCACACTCGGCGAGATACTGGTCGGGATTAACAAGGCGTATCCACAGAATCCCCATAGCTCCAGGCGCCCAAGAACCGTAGCCACCCCTTTTCTGGACTCGACTAAGGGGGTTGCGAATCGCGGCTATGTTTCTCGTAGCCCTTCCACACCCCTTCTTGCAATATATAGAGTGGGCAACGTCGGCGGTACCTCGCAGAAGTTGTTTTGTTAACGAGGTCACTTTCTTCCCTGGCAATTAAGCCCTTAAGCTTTACGGTCTCGATCGTGTTCGCCCAGCTCGCGGGCTAAACGGCCGCTGCAAGGGTTGTACACCCCTTAGCTACCTAGCTAGTCTCCCTTAACAAGTGTTGCAAGGCTTGCGGACGATACGGACTGCCTAATTCTTTCAGCGACTTAATAGCGTCTACCTACAACTACCTTTGGATGCTGTCCTGGAATCAGTGGATTAGATGAACTAGGGGTAGAACAGTGCTTTTGGCTATTTCTGAACCAAAAATAATTTTTCGACCGTCACTTTTATCCAGAACGGACTTTTCAGCGGTTCTGGAAATTCGTGGGTACCATTGTCAGAGAGAATCGCGACGCCAGACAAAAAGCAGAGACAAACGGTCTGACGGTCACGTCCTGGGTTAATGCAGCGTGGAGAAAAGTCGCTGGCTTTATTAAACCACTGCGAGAGAAAAGGGTGTCCCAACTACTGGGGGGAGGGCGGGGGGTAGGCTTAGGAGGGGACGATGAAGAAAAATAAAAAGAAAAGTATGCGGAAACCGGAAATAATGACAAGAAGAAGAATTCTATTAGAACTTTTATTGATATCGATACACGATGCTATGATAAGAAATTATTCTTGCGAAGTGAAGAAGAATTTTTAAAAACGGACATTTTTCACCCCGCAGACATTCCACGTACGTAACGAGATCTACGCGCATTATAATTGTCTTATTACCATAAGGACAATTAGTGGGAACATTCGGGTGGCGATTTCCTGCCGATTGACCCCGACGACGGAAGCGACGGTTGCGAAAAAAGAAAGAGAGAAAATAAAAATTAAAGAAAAAACAGAGGATAAGTCGACTCGTCGTGCGCGCCAGTATTTAAGCGTGTGGGAGTTCAGGGTCGTCTGACTGCACAGGTTATGGGTTACAGGGGTTAGTATTTCCGATGTTATTTATTTTGTACAAGGTTATCCGTTTTTTTTTTTCACCTTATAACGATACCGATCAGCATTAAAGAAAAAAAAAAAAAAATGTCAAAAATTCTAAAATAACGTACACACTTATGTAAATCGAATTTTTGGAAATCGTGTATACGCTATATACCTACATATAATTTGTATATATGTATATATGAGAATCAGCAATTTTATGGCGAGTTATCGATAACGACCTCTTCGCTATGGTATGACAGGGCCGATTTCGTAGAAAGACCTCTGGCCAACCGGTCGCCATATCTATTCGTAAAATACGTTAGTTCGATGAAAAAGTTAGGATTGGCCAATCGTTGACCCCGAGATTCCTAAACGGTCGGCCACCTGCGAGTCTACGGGACAGGCGCAACGTACTGTAGACTGTCCACGTGTCTTTTGCAACATTGGTTAAGTAAAAATATAAAAATTAGGAAGGTTAGAAAAAAAGAAAGGTAGGCAGATAAAATAAAAAAGAATGTCAGTGAAATCATTCCATATAACCTACTGGGTTTCAGTATATAGCATACGTGGGTATATATTTATGTATATATAAAGCCCATTTATACTATACATAATACTGTATACTTACCTCGTAAAGACCTGGTGACACGATCGTTTTACGCGCGACCGATTTACCCGGATTTGTCGGTTAGCATCTGTGACTTTTCCAAACAGTATAAGAACAGTTGGCCAATGCGGAAAGAGAGACGCCATTTTTGAAATCTGTAATAAATAATAATGATTGCCGCTACGTGGTCGCACAATGCGTTACGCCGCTTAGGATCCTACGGCTTTCGTCGTTGGGATGACTTCTGGGGCCTTATGGGTGGGCCCCGCTGGATACCCTGGCTTTTGTTAGCTTCAGACTCTCCTCACTTCACGTTCCATTTTACTCGGTTTACTTGACGCCCTGTAGCACTAGTTAACGACTGGAAATCTTTTTAATGGCTGGTCGAAACGGAAGTCGGCGAGAAACTGTGAAATTGAGGAATTTTGAAAATTTGTGAAACCAAAAAATATATGGGATACGAAGAAATCGGGATTTATTTTTACAAATTTTCATATCATATTTTGTGTAAAAATAAAATGGTAAATGGTGATAACGACAAATTATAGATAACAGTGGAATTTTGTATTTACGTCAGAATTCAAACACAATGGAGAAGTGTACCTATATGAATTCTTATTTTGTCGATGAGCTAAAATATTAGAGCCAGTCTCATATTGGGGTGCTGCCCATCCCCTATCAAACCCAAGGTTCAACCCGCGCACTCATCCCCATAAATAAGATTTTACCGTGTAATATGTAATATCGCGTGCGGTTGTCTCCATTGTATTTTTATCTATATTCATTTTGCATAGTTTTATCACTCGACTCTTATACTTCAGTCCTTTTATCCGACAGTGGCCCTATTTTCCTTTCTGTCTTCTCCTTATCTCCCATATATACCTAACCATTTTTGAAATCGTCGTAGCATATTACAAAACGCTGGATAAACGTTGAAAATTTGTCAACCCTTTTGAACTTTTGAATTATTTAAAAATCCGCCCTGAGTCCCATTTTATTCCTTTTGTCTCTTTCTCTCTATATATTATATGTATATGTGCATATATTATTCTATTATTTCCTATCTGAAAATTCATTCCCTATCGCTATAGCCGACCACGATAAATATCATTTCATGAACAAACGACTTTACCCCCGGTGGATCCACAGGAGTAACACTATAGATGATAGGCCCAATCATTTTACTTAATATTATGTAATATAGTTTGTATCGATATCATCCCTTATTTCAACAAGGGCATTTTAATATTTCCTTGATGAAACTTCAATAGTTTTGAAGACCGTAAGCGAGTTTCTATGTGCGGCAATGGTGTTGGGCCAGTCGTCGGGTCGCTAAGAAAAAATTCCCCTAAAAAATGTCGCATTGATGTAAACGCAGATTTTCGTCGAAAGAGCGAGAGGACTAACGAGGCGTCATTCAAAGTTTGCGATGCGCGGAAGGCGTCGTCACGTGAAAACCGTCGCGACGCTATATTCCCCGGTCGTCGACAAAAATGGACAAAATATGCAAAATGAAACACTGCGGGAAGCTTCCGCCAAATAAGGGAATTAAGAGCGAGATCGAGAGACTGAGTGGAACCAAGAAAATTCGCAAGAGAGAATCGCGTACGCAGTTAGAGAGACCCGTCGCTTCGTTGAAAGTAATACAGGTAACTTAAAAAAAATAATAAGAAAACCCCTTAATTTAGCTGGGATCCATTCGCGATCCAGGTTTTACCACTACAAAGGGTATCCCTGGTATTACCAGGAGCGTCGGATCTATATTTTGAAATTTCTAGAGTCAGCCTGAGGATACTGAAAAAAAAAAGAAATTATAATTGATACAAAATCAAACGTGAGGGTTATCCCTCTGGCGCGTGGATGTTATACTCAAAAATGAGAAAAATTTGAGAATTTTTGAAGGCTGTCTCGCTGGGTGGGAGGGTTCTATTGGCGTCGGCACGCGATCGACTGTCGCCCTAAGCGAAGACGCCTTAAGGTTCTTTTGCGTGGTTCCTTCTTTAAGTGCGCCATATTTTTTATCTGTTCGTGCTAAAACACGTGAAAAATATAAATTTTTAATTTTTTTGAATTTTTGAAACCATCCAATATTGGACTCTGGCTTTGCAAAAACGATAGCGAAATATTTCATGGCCATTGAAACAAATTTTTAAATTTTATGGACAATCTTACAGCACGCATTTTTATTCCGTACGCACATTTACAGAATCCTTAGTTAAGCACACGTGCTCTCGCATAACGTCGGGTGTCACACATTTTATCAGTATTTCCCGTCTCACTTGGTTGCGTTATCAGCACATTTTATCTCAAACCATCTCACACGCGTCCTCGATAAACCCTTTTTCTCACAGTATCCATAGTGCGTCGTTTCGCTCGTAAAAAACAAATAAAAGTCAAACCTTGTCCTCGATAAGTTTTCTATAACGTATCTGCACTCCATACGTACAGGATACCATATGCAATTTTGCTAATAAAACTCAGCATCCATATAAAAAAAAAATCTCAAAATTGCCATAAAAATTAAATTCTCTCCCATTAATTTCTAATTGACATATCACTAAAAAAAATACTCCCTCGACATCGTCATTGGTCACGCAGCATTAAGTCTGTCCAGTCATTTATTTTTTTCTGCCTCTTTGACACGGACAACATTTATTAGCATAAATAACCGTGACACTACGAGCATCGTGTCACTTTCAGTAGGCACAACCGTCATTACATTTTCTCCAACAATGACTGGTCCCAATGGATATGGATGGAGAAAGCAAAGCACGCGCTCACCAGCCGTCTCCCGAGTATAATCATCGGATGCCAGGCGTTCCTGTGATCGCGCCGTGACGCTGGGGCCTTAAGGCCGCGTAAAAAGGTATCATTTTCGAAAAGTAGCCGCGACCCGCCCGGAGGATATAGTAATCAGAGAGATCATGCTTTACTGACTTCTCACTGTGTATCCGAAGAGGAGTCATTAAATATAACCTACGTAATGAGTGTCTATCCAGTGCCAAGTTAAAAACATGAGGAAATGAGAAAAGTCGGTGGGTCCCCTTGAATCAGAATAAAATGGCATTTAGTTAGGCCCTGTTATAGGACCCAAAATGATTATGGGTTATTAGGTGTCGGTGTCTCTGGGTTGTGTACCAGGTATCTCCCGACTGTTTATGTATAATACAGTGCCTGATATATATGTATGTACAAGTATACCTAATTTACCTGCATATAGGTACATATATGTGGGCTGTTTAGTTTTCGACGTTTTCTCTTGCGGCACGTCTTACCCGTGGGCCCTCTAGCAGCCGGGTAACGTATTATTACGTGTCTGGCGCTCGGCAAAGAGCACGGCCTTCTCTCAACCTCTTCTCAACCTCCTCTGAACCCACTGAACCTTCTGAACCTACCTCCTCCAACGCCTGGAGGCAACAGTGGGCCCCGTGGGCCCGTAGGGCCCTGGATTGAGGTACCAGTGTCTCTCAGTGAGGTCTAATCAGCGGGGTATAGACGAACCGTGAAGATTCCTGATTAGATGGATATATTTATCTTTTCTGTTCACTGAAGAATTTTTCCGCAAACGGGTAAAAGGGAGTAAAATGAAGGGACGCTGCCGAATCTGGGTAAACGTTTTCACTAGGGGAATTCCGGGTAGCCCGGCTCCTTGGGATGAATTGATGATAATGATTAGACACAATAAGGAGACAGGGAGGATGACGGGAGGATGCTGTGGAAGTGGATACCTACTCATACCTCATCTCGAACAAGTTAAACCTCGTCCTCTGGGCAAATGCCCATTATGCGTTGTCGACGTTGTGCCCGACCGTAGTTGGCCGCGCTATATTATTCAATAGCCGGTGCCTCGCCTCCTGGTGAAGCACTCTTCCGAGAACCGATGTAGTTTTAGATAATGGACCGGTGAATTGGGATATAACGTGTCTTAAATTGTCTAATGAGTGACCGAAGGGTACCCGGTGCTCAAGGTTGCCCTATTTTTTTTTTCTACGGAAACGCGAAGGGATCATCCTCTGGGCACAATTGAGAAAAGCATTTTCAAAATTGACTACCCTTACGAACGCATTAGATGATTTTCCCTATAATTCACAAAAATTTCATTTTTATTTGACAAAACAACGAAACGTCAAATCCCACAACATTTATTTTCCCCATAGGTATCACATGTGTGCACGTATGAGCACCCACTGTCCTCGATATACCACGGTGTAAAAGGGACTTTAGGGAATCGTGCGTGCAACCCTCAACAATGCTCAAAGTCCGATACAGTGCAATGGGTAGGTGGAACGAAGGGTGGTTAAAGGCGGAAAGGGGATGAATTGAGAACGATCGATTTTTGAAGCGGCCACAACGTTTGACAGCTAACGGAGGCTATACGCAGTTTCGGCGCCACCTGTTTCCCACATGAGTTTCCTCTCTAGCTAGCAAACAGAATTCATCCCCTTGGTGCGACTCACACCCTCCGAGAGTGAGACTCTCACACCCTTCAGCTACACTGCAGCCTGTGTTGGTATTCGCGAGAGGTTAGATAGAACCTGAAACGTGGAAGGTAGAATGTAGAGCGTAAAGGCCGCAAGAGCCGTATATACATATATGCATACATATATAGTATATATCCATATCTATATATATACATCTTCCTCGCATGTTTGCTACCACGGCCGCGCGACTGCTGCACCATGCCGGCAGACACGCCGCCAATAAGTGAACATCGGTTGCGTTCTACACCCTCGCTTTGCTTGGTCGGATAACCCTGTCACCCTCTCAAGCAACGCCGCAGAAACCACCCTGCCGTAGAATCACCCCTAGGGTGTTGGAAAACGTTCGCGACATGCCGCAACGAACGTGCAATTCGAAAATCCCGTCCTTGGGCCCCTGAGCATCAATTACAGCAGGAAGCGCCAATCGGAATGTAAATCCATTATTATGTTTAAAATTTTTTAAGCATATTTTCAACATGGCCGACACATTGAATCAAATTCGATAGAAAAATGCATTTTCGTATCAGGATTGTCCATGGTTCACGGCTAGGCAATGATGCATATGCGTTGACCTCTAGTCTAGGACACGTGGGTCGTACACCCTTCATACAGATACGAACGACTATACATCCTGATCTCTAGAACGACGTTATAGTGTTATATGTGCAGTGTGCCATGGAGAGACATTGATTTATACTGTCCAAGTAGCGAGATCCTACGTAGATGGTCCAGGACGTGACCCTAAGCCTTGGGAAATAGTATTAGAATCCCCAAGGTTGTTCCGTTTCGTATCGAGAGGGATGTCCAATTATGTGAATTCTTAAGGGTACCTAAAATTTAGGTGAATTTGGATCTAGGACCTGGGATTCAAATTGATACGGTATGGATCCCTGAGAAAAAATCATCCCCTATTCTAGGGTGGATAGCGTATAGAGGTTTCTCTAGGCTAGAGGGTGTATTATTTATTTTAAGCCCTCTACCAGAGAGTCCTACTGCATTCTTCCAAGACGTCACGTATATATTGGGTGTCCGGATGGAAAGACCAGGCGATATATTGGCATACCGAGCAAAAAGAATTTCCCCAGGTCCGTCACTGCAGGACACGTTCCTGACGGGGATGTCCCATACCCTTATTCCATCTCGTACGCATACGTATTCCTAGTCGTAGTGGTCGTAGCAGTTTGGTGGTCAGGATCGCGTGAGTGCAGTTCAATTGTGAACGCCGCAGGGTGATAGATGTCCTTTCGGTTACGGAATGCAGGGAGGTCCTGGCTCACCAGGACGTGCAGGCATCTCGACGTCACTTGCGTCAAGAAGGGGAAGATATTTTTGTATTTTTTTTGTCTCACCCTATGTTTTCTTAAATGTCTTTACCCTTAACGATCCGATAACCATTTACTGAATTAAGTTAATTTCATTCCTGGACACAGGGTATACGAAATCTATTCATATACCATTCTCTTATATAGATATATATATATGTTTTCAGTTAATTCAGGCGAATTTCTATGTACGACTTTGCACGGTTTTATACTTCATTGCCGCGAGCCTATGCGGACCCCATAGGCCAGACGGAGCATATCCCATAAAGCGGCGTTCATCACACACAATAGACAGCCATGAAACAAAACGGCAAGCTGCGGCTGTAAACTGGAAATATGTCAAAGATAATAAAACAATTAGCCATAAAACATAACGACCCCCGTACGTACAGTATAGCAGCGCTGATGCTGTGCACTTGCGAGCAAAGGATAGCCACACGCATGAACGGAAACGTGAGAATGCTCTCGTGTATATGAGTACCTGACTATATATGTATATATAGACGCCGGAGAAATAGAGAAGCGTAGACAAATGAATGGCCGCCAGTTGGAAAAAGTTTACGGGACAATGAAGACGGGGATACCGGCCATGCTCACCTACTCGAGGCGTCGACCATTGCGCCAAGGATGTACCTCAAGTTCGCGCTGCGTAATTCGATACGTCGAATTAACGTCCAAGCGGCGCAGACGCTACGCGTCTTATGTAGCGGGGAGTGACGAATTAAGGGGAGTTCTGATACCATTACGAAACAGTAAAAAAAAAGTATGCAACGGATGAGACTCGAAGTAAAGCTCAATGTTTATCTTGGCGTGTGGGTATTTTGCAACCCTTAAAAAATTCAAGGCCATACGTCACCCTACTGTGTTTACCATTAAGAAACCGTGGCAGGACATTTTTTTTCCATAGCTATCTATAACTATGGTTGTCAAGGGTGCCACGGTTCCTATGGTAAATCATTCCGAACGTCAATAAGGTGTAAATTAAACAATTATTCTTAAAACAGACTACGAGACTGAGCGACGGTTCTTTTACTCATTTTCTTCACCCTAGCAGAGGGTTGTTAGTAGACAAAAAACCGCCCTACCGTTCTCATGGGCCGTCGACCGCATGTCATTTCGCGAAGCAGCCCTTAGAAGCACGTTAGACCTATTAAAAAGACGCCAGTCTCTCTTTTTCGTGAGGATGCCTTTTTTTTTCTTTCTCTCTCCTCTTCCCCATCTCAAGCCGAAGTGGCACCGCGAGAGCCGCTGCATCAGCTCGACTGTAATGAATTCGGAGATAAATGGCCGTAGATACCAGGCAATATGTACCGCTCTGTTCTACCTACATCCCTAAAGTCCTCGATCCACTTCGGTTGCACGAGAAAACACGAGCAGTTACTATACTATGTATATTCTAATGTTATATAGGCAGTCTTTATTCAATGAGGACTATTAGATATAATGCTGTAGATACCTTAAGTAACTAATCATCTTTAATCTTGTATTGTACTGTGTATAGGTGCACTGGAAATTTAAGATTTTTAATGCTATAGTATATGTACAGTAACTACGTCAGTCATCGGGACACGTGTACTCGTTACGTGACAGCGTTTTCCTTTGTGATGGATCTTGCGGAATGACGTAGAGACGTATGTAGTAATAAGCGCCAGGCCTTACAATACCTGGTAGTACCCAAAGTAACGGTACGAGTGTAACAGACAGTACCGATGATACCGCATGGACAGTCTCTTTATATTTTCTTATATTATCCCTCACGGTTGGTACCACTGTCATTTCCGGGGTCACGTTGCGAAATAGAAGCTGCAAACCTTCGCGCATTCATTCTAAAAGCGTTACTCCTTTACGACGTCTACGGTATGCATATGTAGATGGGAGCTTAGGTTTCAATAGCTAAGATAAACTTACCCGATTAACAGTGTCAAATGAAAGTTGACAGTGTAAAAATGAAATGTGAAATTTTGTAAAAAATAAATATGAGCTAGAGATCACTTTAAAATTTAATAATCTTACAGCTATAAAAGGTGGTGCATAAAAATCAGTCCTACGGCATGGTAAGTCAAAGGACCGACATCCCTTGCAGAGAATAAAGAAAGTGTAAAAAAGGAAAGGGGATGAAAAAAAATATAGTAAGAAAGCAAAAGAATAAAGGCAAAGTCGACCTCGTGACGAATCTTAGTCGTGGCGTTTAAAGTGCACAAAGCTATCCTTATCCGAGAGTCTTCCGGGAACTCCGCCATATTTTCCATTCCATTCCACCCTCATCCCCAGGCCTACAGCCGTATAATACAAGAGACTCGAGCGAGCAAGCAGTTCGGCAAAATGATTCTATTAATTTTTCCATCGGGAGCGGCACTCGTGCATGCCACCCTCTCCCAACGTACCTCCTCCCCTCCCCTCCCCCCTTAACTGTCTTACTCCTATTTCGCCTCCAGATATCCAAGGACCCTCTCTACGCTAAGGGATGCTAGCTTGGAACGCGGTTTCAAAATCCACCCTTCATCCCTCCCGCACCCCCCTGCTAGTACCTTATAGGGGTTGGGGCAACATCGGCTATAAAGACGCTTGCGAAATTTCGAAAGACTGCTCGTTGTGTTTGGGTAAGGGGGGTTGAATTACCCTCGTTCAAGTTGACGTCCGGCAATTATTTCACTGGTAGAAAGGGGATGTCGTTACGGGACACTATATATTTCGCAGGAATTAGGGTCACTACGTAATTCAAAGGTGAAACTGACTATAGTCCGTGTATATGTATTTTTTTTCATTATATGTACCTATATCTATAGATAATTAACATAAATATGTAATTATACGCTATCAGTTTGAATTAACCTATTGACGATATGGAGACTGTAATATCTCGCGAAGTTTCACTGCCGCGAATCAATCAGTCATTTCGCGTGGGCTTGCGCGTAGAGGCAGGAAGAATGAAAGAGAAGGAGAGGTGGTAGTTACATGAGGATCGGCATAAGAGAAGGTGAAGTCTAAAGCTTGGCAGGGGTACGAAAGGGCAACAGGAATGCCTGTCTGGTCCACCCACGCGCTTCATTACAATCCGACGTCTCTATTGTCTTTGGATTGCGTGAACCCTTCGACACGAAAATGACTCCGCCGCAACAGCGCAGCGCAGCCGACCCTGTTATTTACCAATTCGTTTGCGGTTGGGCCTTATACGTATAACTATACTGCGATATACCCAACCTATATCAACCTACGTGACAATTTGGATGGTCTGTCTTTTAGAACGTTCCATTCTTGTGGGGTCTTACGAGACGGAAAAAAAAGGATTCAAGGTGTTGCCCAAAGAAAAAAGGGAGGATCTTCTAAAGACTACACAAAGTATACACATATATATATGTATAGTTACGTGGGTGGAAAAATGGACCGGAAGAGGAGAATTCCAAGACACGAGGATGAAGATCCCTTACAGCACTGAATGGAATAAGGGGATGAGATGAGGATCCACCAGGCGCCACCCTGACCTCGTGGCACCCTCCGGCCATCAATCACAGCCCGAAATCAATGGGTCTTATATAGAAAAATGAAGGAGATACTTCCAGTCAAGATTTTCAGGATACCTAATGCACTTTACCAACCTTACAAAACAAACTGACTTCCACGTGCACATCCTTCTATACGAATTTAGAATTTAAAAAATCCCCAAACACTTGCATTTATCAAATAAAATCAAATGCCAAGATCACGACAGGTGTACCAACTGATCATTCTCATGGCAATCCTACTAACACTGATTGCTATCAATGCTTATTCCCAGTATCCTTTACGACGACCAGTCCACCTACCAACCTACAACCAACTCCTACCAGTAGGTAGTAGGTATGTACACAGTACGATTATTACATGTCGGAGCATTTTCATTGTTTAACGATAAAGGAGGAAGAAACAAAGGGCCCTCTGGTAGATAATTTTTTTTTAATTCACCTCCTTCTTCCTTTTTTCATGCCCGGTGTGGGCGAGAAGGTGATGTGTCCTACGGAGGAGGTGAGTGAAGGTGAATCGAGGCGAGGCAAGTTGCAGGCTCCGCCCGTGCTTAACGTGGCTCCATCTATACACACACACACACGGTGTATACTGTTTATACATTGCATATGCATAGTATATACAGTGCAGCTAGTACCGCAGTTATAAATGCATTGCATACAGAGAATCCATGTATCAAATAATACTGCATAATTTTAAATGCTCGTAGTACGTTCAGCATATCTAACAATGGGCCTTGTCCTACGAGCAAGTAAATTGTCACAGGTTAGGGGTTGTAGCCCTCTTTACTCTTCCCGTCATCAGGAAAGTGGAGGTTCGGGTAGGGTGTGCCATGGAACATCCTTGAACGAGTGGCCCGTGTCCTGTATGGCAGCCGTACGAGCTAAGGATCGTGTTCCTTGTCAGTAACGATAGGACAAAGCAATGACGTCCTACACGCAGACTTTGGGCCCGGTGTTACTTGTAACGCTTAGCTTAACCCCTGTGTCATCCTGGTCGTCATCCTCGTCATCATCTTCCACCTCCTTCTCGTCCTGATCTTCACTCTGTATATCTGTAGCTACAGGGTGTACACTATAGCGGTCGAGTCGATGTCTTGAAGAAAGGCGGAGATGAATGAAAGAGTGAATGGATGAATCGGGGATGAATGCATTCGAATTACGTTTCTGGGCCTGACTGACCCAACTAATACAGACCTAGCTGGGTCCGTGCGTCTATACAGCGAGGCATGCACTGGTGTACCTACACGACTTGTAGGTACATGGCGCACAGGTTAAAAGGTAAAAAGAACGTAGGAGGCCATTCTGGTAGGAGTGAAATACATGATGAGATTGAGAGGAGTATTGTACTAGTACACCCACGTGGTTCTGTTTACAAACTGTCTAATCACCTCGACAAATCGGTACGGGTCTTTCGTAGCTCGCGCAGGTCCCGGTTCGGAATGCATAAGCGATCATGGATTTTGTTTCGGTTTTTTATTTTCTCTTCTCTATCCTTTCGATGTCGTATGAATCATTACCTGGAAATTTTGGGACTCCTTGAATTATGTATATCGGTACAGGTTGAATGGGCATTATTTTGATCCTTATACCAGTTTCGGTATAGATAGAGCACTGAACCGCAGCCACTGTCACGTGATCGCTCGTAATGCATCTAATGGCGAATGAACGAACGCGACGAAACCGCAAATTAAATTAGCGAGACGCAGAACGACGCGAGGCGGACAAGAAAGCGTTGGCTGCCCGCTGTTTAACCCGGCTTAATTACCAATTAGCTAATAAAAAGCTACTGTACCACCGCACCGACGTATTATGGCCGAAGTTAAGAAGAGGGCACAGTAGTACCGAACAGCGCCGTACCGGGCGCTGTGCCCACACTGCAGGAAGACGCAAAAAAATAAAATAAAATAAAGGCACCCTGTATAATTATAACTGGCAAAACAGCAGACACGCCGTTAAGAGAACCACGACCGTACCGATTGGCAGGGCCTTTTCTTGCCCGAGTCTCCTTAATGCCCAACAATTCGTTATTTTTCTCAAGAGATAAAGAAAGAGAGTGGGGACACACGTCACGAAACAAAATGGCGGTTCAAGTACAATATACGTCATATAGGAGCGATAAATATCGTCGAAGGAATTTCTAATTGCCAATTTCGTCTCGGGACGTGGCACACCTAAGTCTCTCAATGGTCCCACGCCATTTCCGGTTCGTCCCACTTCCACGGCTTTGGGTCTCGTGGCTTCGGAGCTTTTCGGTACTCTAATAATTGCGGTGCTCTCCGACTGTTATTATTAAGACAATATTTCAGCTATGGTTGTTTGAGGGTGTCTGTGGGTGGGGGGGGGGAAGTGAGGAGAGGGGTCAGGAGGGGACGACAGAGTCGCGCATATAATTTGCAAAAGCCTCTAATTATGGGTTAGTCGCGCGCAGACAGGGACCTTAGCTCGCGCGCTGAAGAATGGCGTTAGAGAGGCACTTTGCCAAGCATGGAAAGAGGAATATAAAAGGGCGAGGCACTGGCCCTTTCTTGGATATTCGCCTACGCGTTAAATGTCCTGCCTTATTTTTATACAATCATTTTGTCATTTGCATTTGTCCCCATACGTTTTCTATGGCTTTAAGAGCGTATCACAATGCGTACCTTATACAGCATCCTGTAGCTCTACCAGGATCGCCAAACTGATCTACCCCTGAAGAATACTAGACTGGAGTCAGATGATCGTATATATTCGTTAGTTGACCCCCGTGACTTCCTCAGGTCAAAAGTGATCCTCCAAACTTTTCACTGACGTATGTGAAGCGAACGAGTGAAGAGGTCAAAAAAAAGAGACACGAAGATCCCGTAAATAAGCGACGGAGATAGCGAGGCACAGTGGCAACAATGAAGTGTACCAAAGCGTGAAGTATGGATTCCCGAATGACCATAGAATATCCAAAGTGTACCAGAGTCCATTGTATTCCGCGTCACAGTCCTTTATAGTACGGTGAATTGGAGGGCATCAGTATCTACTGGATGATCTAGAGATTTTTGGGCCCCGCGCTCTTTTGTACGTGACTAGTTATACAAATTATCGGTTATAAATGATAGTTCGAAGGTTCGTGGAAGCTTCGACCTCGACGTAGGTTAAAGGAAAGTATAATTCTCGAATGGGCCTGGTTTTGGGCCCGTTGGGCAGGAGACAGGAGGTGTAGGTGAGCTGAGCACAGGACTTCGTGTTTCTTATAAGTTGGGACCCCAGCAGGGCAGAGGAACTTGAGTGACGTGACTATAATGATGTGCTGCACCAGGATATGTATATGTATACACGTATATAGTAGATGGGACCGAAAGTTGGTGCACGCCTCCAGGCGTCCCGGCGTCCAGGCGTCCTTTCCCGGTTCCCGCCCAGGGAGAACGAGAATTACGAGAAGATAGGATCTACGATTTAATCTGTTTTTACCAATCCCACCATTATGGGTCCCAAGTTACCTCCTTGGCTATCGATTCTTCCGCGATTCTAACACGTGGGCGTCTTAACTAGATAAACCTCTCTCGTCTAGGTACTCCTGCACTATTGCACCTATGGACCACTTCAGGTACCCACTGTGAATGGACCTGGTCCGGCAGCCACCTGAGCGCACCTGACTTCCACCAGAGGACATTGCGTGGGCCTTATGCTTAACTGGTGCGTGTCTATCTGAACGGGTTAACCTACCGGTTATAAAACCCTCGTAAATCATATATCAGCTGGTCAACATGATAATCCAATTTGATCTATATCATTTTCAGTACTATCTTAGGTATATCGCAGTCTTTTATTGTTTCTACGGTACCAGGTATATCCTGACTCCAATACAATGCTCCTTATCGAATACTTATTAGGTACGCCACTGGGCCGGATCTTCGAACAAGTAGTCATTGTACGGTATATCTGGATACTGTTGTCTTTCCACGTATTCACGGAGTTCTCTTGCATACGGTATATAGACACGTGTTATAGTAGGCAAGGTATGTATAGAACGAAGTAAGGTACCTACCTACCTACCTAACTTCCAGTGCGAGACTCTGACTGTATCCTCGAGTGTTTTCTCAGGGCAAGCAGAAGCGTAACCGTGTGGGCTTTGGATCGCGAGAAAAGGAAGAGGAAGTGAAGTAGGTAGTGGAGGAGAGACAAAAAAAAGAGAAGAAGAGAGAGAGGGGTGTCAGAGGGGTGAAAAGGGGGATAAAAGAGGATAAGGCGTCGGGACGCAGCGTTACAGCGACGCATCTGGAAGATGCAAGACGACGTGCAGTGTGAGATGAGCATCGGCGACGTCGGCGCCCGTGGTGGAGGAAATCGAGGAGAGCGCACACGGTCTTATGTTTGTTTTGTGGTGGGCGGGCCCGGGACCGTTCGAGCCCGCGGGTAAGGCCCCGGTAAGGCCCGAGCTGCAAGTCACGAGCCAACAATAGTACAAATAATAACAAGCCCGAGCGGACTCTTCGAGAGAGGCATCTTCTTAACCGGCTAGTGGCTACTACGCTACCCTCTCTTTAAGCCACGTTCACAATGCCGAGCAGGAGTATACGCTCGATGGCGCGTGAAATACTATTCGTACCGGAAGAGCGGTGTAAATGCGCGGGAATTTCGAATAGTTGTGAGAATCGTGAGAATTTTCGGTCGATGGTGTGAAAGTTTTTTTTATTTTAATGACTCTTTCGGCTAGCTTCTTTGTGTTGCAGGGGGTTGTGGTTTTAGTGTGATCGGGACCTTATGGAGGGGTTCCCGTTTGGTGTGCGTGCACCCGTATTTAATGCATTGCATTCCCATAAGGGCTACGTCGGTTCCTATAGAGAGTACAGGGACGGTGAATGCGGCCGGGCACTGCTATCATTGCTTCGAGAAAGGCCCACCCACAACGCACGATCTTCCTGAGAGAGTGCATCGCTACCGGTATTGAAACCAGCGCATTGTTTTTCTCTAGGCATGAGAAGATTATTTGCATCGGGTGAATATATGCCGGTACTGGAAATGTATGCCGGTACGGGGAATTCCGGAACCACGGGCTTGGCGGTACAATCTGATTCTCGAGAATAGAGACGGTCGCGCACGCGTGAAAGTACGTGAAACGCGAAACAGAATCCATTATCAGTATCCATTATGTAGCACGGCACGAGATAATGTAAAAATGATAAAATCCTCTTAATCTCTTGAAAAAAAAAATAAGAGAAACGAATAAATAAAATAATTGCCCGATGGAATAAAAAAATGTACATATCCTGGTCAGGCGTTGCTCAAAAGAATGATGGACAGCCTGAGCAAACAAGAGGGTCGTGGGGCGGGGGTAAAAAAGCGATTGAAAAAAAGGTAAAGAGGAGCCATCGGGAGAAGGATGAAAATATTGGAAAGAAAAAGGCGCCCTCCCATACGGTCGTAATGGCACCTAATACGGGCACGTAGGTATAGAGGCCGCAAGAAGAAGGTATAGTTTATAGTGATTACATGGGGTCAGGTCCCGGCAATAAACCATCTCATGGTGGCCATGGCTATATGACTATGGCCATGCTCTTGGCCATGGGTAGGTAGGTATATATGGATATGGTTGTGACCGCTCCATGGGACTCAGACTCGCCTACGCGCGGGCGGAGCGAGAGTGCAGGTCCGAGAAGCCGACCGAGCGCAAAAGCAAAGCGAATTCGAAGGCAAAAGGTGCAAGTAAACGGCAGGAACGATCCGCGAAGAATAAGAGGGAGGAATAAGGAGAGAGAGAGAGTCAAGAGAGGAGAGAGACAGAGATACGAAATTCAGTATATCCCCGCAAGAGAGAAAGAGAGAAGGTCAAAGACTTATAGTACAGAGTAAGTAAGAGAGTATCCACTGGGTAGAAAAAGCATCCTATAACCAAGAGTAAAGGATGAAAAAGGCAGGAGAGGAACCGCAAGAAGATGGTTTCAGGAGAGAAGGAGAGCTGCAACACCGGGAGCCATCCTACTGGAATTTAAATAATAATTATAGTGTTTAATATCATACGCGAGGGTCCAGCCCAGACTCTTCACTACTATATATACCATATACCATCTTGCATGGGTCCCTCTTCACCTGAGAGAACGATGAGAGGTGGGCCCTCTGGGCCCTACTGGATGGATGCTGGTCCTTGTCTCGGTAGGTTGGTACCTACCTACTCCCTGTGGCTCCACCATATACACCATACTGGGTACACGTGTGCCCTATAACGTATAACGTACCGAGAGCCAAGGAGCCACTCTGTAATAAGCCATCCGACAGATTGGAAACCGATCCGATCCCCTTGTGAACCGCCATCGGTATCCTTACCACCATCATCGGTATCCCCTGCCTCCCTATACATCTAATCTACCTACAGAAACCATGCTCTTCGGCAACCTTCATAAATACCCATAGATCTAGGATATCGAGCTCCTTCATTTTACGTCGTAGATAACCCTGATGACTTGATGTCTCCACAGGAAGTCGCGTTATCGGTTTATGGCGAAATAACACATCGTACGGTGCACCATGGGTAATAGAGTAATTTTTCAATGGGTATTAAAAAAATCTAATCTTTACTTAAATTTATAGCAATTTCCTACTGGATTATCGTTATGAATTTTCTTCGTACCTTTCGCTACGCTCGGACTATGCTTGGAATGTTTATTCTCTCCTTGTATATATACCTTACTCATATTGCGCCATACGCATCCAATTGGATATACGCACAGAAGACTTTTACCTCTCATAAGTGCAGCCAGGAGTCATTATACCGTGTGGCGAGTCTTCGCCAGGTCGTAACTCCCGATTCGTTCCCAGTCTCTCTTAAGACTTTACCGGTAGTCACCAACGCCCACGCTTATTCTTTGTGCTGGCTACTATACACGGGGTCAGGACTATTACGTACGTACAGATTGCTTATAATATTTTTCAATCTTAATGACCGGTAATCGAGACACTGGTCCGATGAAATTTCATTTCACTTATAAAATTTAAAAAAAGTTTTTTGGTAGGCATCGTGAAAAATTTTTGTAAAATTGTCAAATTTTGTTGCTAATGAATATTGCTAATTGGCATTGAGTGATTACCCAGGTAACTATTTTTTTCTAACTGCTAATTGTAAGACTGCAAGTTGCGAACGAAATAGATGATGATGTCGTCGATAACGATTTTCTCATTGTACAAATAGGTAACACGACGTGAGCGATCCTGGTAAGAGGAAGGAAAAGAAATTCTGCGGAAGGAGCGGCCCGTTACGAAGAAGTGGAGATGATCTGTATACAGGTCGGATAGTATATCTATACTGGCATAGAGTAGACTATTAATCAAGAGAGGACTCTTAATCATTTGATGAACCAATCAATAAATCAATAACTCTTATACAGTGAGGAGATAATGCTTAGAGGCTAACTCCTACGATACTTGGATAGATTCATCTCTGCCATTTGTCCAATGCATTCATCCCTATTTGGTACAAGGAACGAAACAATTATTCAAACGTTATCGGAATCGTTTATATTTTTTTCTGCACAGTCACATTTGCCAAAAGTACCGAATGACCGTCGATAACATATATCGGGATATAAATAAAAATTTCACAGAATGGAGAAAAACAAAAGTCATTGTCCCAATGATAAGATTGATTTCAAGGTAAATAATGCTTCTTGGAATCCTTTCCTCTCCCACGGGATGGGCTATCGAATCATAGTCACGTAGTCAGGAGTCCATTTAACAGAATCATCGATCAGACATGCCGAGTCTGAGTGGTTGTCAGATGCCGTGGGGGCCTCACGGTATTCCTGTACACATATGTACATATATACAACGACGTATCTAATAACGCGTGCCTCGCTTGAAACGATGATTCGATGATAGCTGTAAGGCTTCTACATACAATGTAATTTGTATTGGAACGAATTGTTTGCCTACCGCTGCTACCACGCCGCTCATTTGCATGCTAGATCGACAGTGGCGACTGTGGTCAGGCGTGAATCATTGAAATCATCAAGTGCAAAATCGTATGTATAGTCAAAGGCTAAGAAAGGAAACAGAGATCAGTAAAAACGGTTCACGAGAGGGGGGTCAAGGGGTCAGAGGATCGCGTGCCTTTACAGATGGACCAGGACCGAGGGAAGATGGGGAAAAGGGGTGGTTAAAAAAAAGAAGAAGAAAAAAGGAGCAGTGTCGTGAAGCAGTTTGTTACCCTTATTGGGTGACCATAGGAAAAAGCAGCAGAAGAGATAATCCGGCTATTAGAGGTGTCCCTGTGAGATGACCAGGGGTTAGAAGAGCCGATAGATCGGGTTAGGTCATTCGATAGACCTAGTGAGGTTGGAGTAGGGGTTAGGTAGGTTAGCTAGAGAGGCTGGTGGCCCCAATTTGTCGTAACAACCCGACCAACATGGTTTTCTTCTTCTCTCTTTTTTATATTCTTCTTTTCCTCTCCTAACTCCTTATCCTAAGCCCCTTACTGGACCAGGGATGCTGAGGCGAGATCTTCACCCTAACTGGACAAACTGAATCATATTGATTGAGCATCCTGGCCGGAAAAAAAGTGCGACCAAGAGGAGGATTTCCTGGAGGGCATCAAGTGAAAGACTTGGCGATTCTATTCCGCTGTTTTTTTTCCAAAGCTCCAGAATGGATGCTGGATGATTTTATGGCTGGTCAAGGTTACTCGCTATTGGATAACCAATCGATGCTTATCTACTCGAGATCCATAAGTTTAGCTGTACGACGTCTATGCCGCACGAGTGTGGGTGGTTGGTTAAGTTTTGCGCAAGTCGATCATCGGCATCCTCTTCTTTGGAGGGGTGGGATAGTCTTATCGTTTTTAAGGATCTTGAATAAATTAATTATCCGACAGGTTAATCGAGTTAGCTGGCCGTGCCAATCATAACTCGGTACTTTATTAGCCGTTTCCTCTCCTTGTCGTCCTGGGATTAAGGTATGACTAAAGTAGTCGAGCAAAACGTAAAAAGGAACCAGGATCGTTTCTACAGATAAAAATCTCTCCTTATACAAACCGTACAAGATCGTTTTCTCCCGCATATAAATCAGCTATGCCAAATCCGCAAATTCAACTTCCTCAATGGGAATAATACAACGTAGCAGATCCTCACGATACAACAACGAACCGTTTAATACGGCGAGGATATATATTTCTTGTTGTTGTTGTTGTTGCCGTTCGATAGTCCCAGCAGAGAAAATATGGATACTGGTTACACCCTGGTGAGTTCGATTCTCTGGTTTGGTTATACGGGATGGGACAGGACTGCCGCGCGGTGACTGGTGATTAATGATCCAGCCAATCAGATAGCCAGGGAGGAGAGTGGGATATTGAGAGGACGAGTGAGCGAGAGGGAAAGAGAGAGAGAGAGAGAGAGAGAGAGAGAGAGAGGGAAAGCAGAGGAGAAAGATAGAATACGGGATATCGAGAGGATGTGAGGGATAGTGAAAGGGCGAGGCATGTAGCCGTAGTTGATATGTTGCGCTGTCACTGAGTTGTACCTGCTGGTTGTTGCTGTTGTGGAATTGTAATATTGTATTGTACTGTTTGTCGTACTGTGTTCCCAGCTCTGGCCGACAGCCTGTCCAAATACCGCCACCGTACAAAACCCATACGTATACATAAACGTACGGTGGCATCGACGTACGGAACGGACGGATGGGGCTTTACTGTTCATGGCCATCCAGATGCCTACATTCCGTTTACCGGTGTTACCCATAGCCGATACAATGATCGTAAAGGAGAGATACGAGTGACTTGATCAGGCCCAGTAATGTCTCCACGGGCTACTTGAATGGGGCCTCACCATTAGACATTACCGTGGGACTTCTATTAAGACAGTATTGCCAAGGCTTGATGGTCGATTAGTATAATTCTAGTTATTATTTATCAGCACCGTCGATGGAGTCGCTAAGGCCCCTTGTAAGGCCCACTAAGCTTCTATGGCACAGGCAGCTCCTGATAGGAATAGTGTAAAGGGAATCTTTGAGCACGGAGAGAATTCGACATGCGCCCGCCAATCTGTCGGACGGCATTCCGAACAAATTAGCAAATAGTTGGTTGCCCGTTAGGTTGGCGGATAAGCGATATTAAATAGCAGCTTGCTCGGTTCGTTCCTACCTTCGTTGGAAGGCTACGCAGCAGCGTATAATCTCGGTGGTTATTAATGGCGATGGTTTGGGAAACTGCTACTGGGCAGCTCGGCTATCTTTTTTTATCATCTCTCTTTGCATCGTTACTATATCCTTCTCTTTATTCGTAATCTTCTTCCTTTGTGTTAACTAACTTTTTACCACGTGCACTATTCGCGTAAGGGAGAACAGCACCCGTCGTTTTAGCATTGTTAAACCTTAAAGGTAACCTGTATATTTACAAGTGTACATATTATTTTTCGTAATTTAAATATCGTCGGTTATTCATTATCGTGCATTATTGGTGATAATCAGTGCATAAAGATTTTAAAAAATTTAATTAAAAACAGGTATTCTCGATTGGTTAGGTATGGAATTACTATTTTCCTATGGTTTTTCTATCTGCCTATACTTTCTACCTTTTATTTTCCCCTAGGATCTACAGCTATTGCCGGTGCACCCTCTACCAGGTCTTAGCAATGGGTAAGGGTCCAGAGAGCCCGGACTCGCGGAGCAAATCCGTGGGTCGCTCGTAAATCGGTCTGCCGAGATTTGCACCGATGACCCCCTCGGAACAATAAAAGAGTGGGAAGTTCATTTAACAGGCTATAAAGGAGTCTGCTTTGGAGTGGCTCGGATGCCGCACGATCATGGGGCCCACATAGGTACCCCACATAGCTACCTACGTAGCTGAGTGGCCTACCTCCTATACTCAACACCATTCCATGCAGCATCCTCTTGGAAAAGAGGATTTGGGAGTGGAAGCTTGCTAGGTTAGGACGGTAGGCTATCGGTGATCACCTCCAGGGTCGAATCCGGCTTATCTCGCCAAGAGAAAAGCTTACCGCGGGTGAATAGAAAGGCAAGTCGACTCGAAGTCAAGTCGGGGTCGGAGGCTGGAGAAGAGAGTGGGGGGGGGGGGAGGAGGGGGGAGTCAAGCATTTGTCCAGGGAAAACGCAATGCTCTTTCTCTCTCTCTGGACCACCCTCTAGTCCCATACTACTTCAGCACCATCTATTGGAACCTGGTCTATACTTGACACCCTTATGAACGGGCTGGACCATGTGTGTCCTTATCATCTCTCTCTTTCTACTGGTTCCTATATTCCCTCTCATATATACGTACGTTCTTTCTCTCCCTCGACAAGCCACCGGCAGCGATTTTTATCGCGACGCAACGCGTCCCGACGCGGTTCTCTAGCAGCTACCAGACCATTGGTTGGGTCCATTGTCGGAAGTCATGCACTGCTCGTAAAAGCGATAACGCGCCTGGTTTCTGAAATCACGAAGTCGCTGGCGGACGGGTGTCTCTTATCTTGGTAACCATCGGTCACATTAGAAAGTGCGAACGCCCTCGTTTCTTCCATTTTTCTTGTACCTGTTCATAGCACGGGCGTACCAACCCTCTTTTGGTGCCCTTTTATTTTTTCTCTTAGAATCCTTCTTTTTTTTTATCATTTGTATTCTCCTTACTGGTTTTCGCCCGAATCCACTGACAATGCTGGACCATCCTAAAACGGGTCCTGGTGATCGCGATTTCAATCGGCAATCAGGTTACCAACCTGAAGAGTCTACTGTAGGGGTACCGTGCTCGGGAGAATTCCCTAACACGAGGATTTGGTCCAGTGGATGAAACTGCAGCATCCATACCTGGCTTCCTTATCCTACCGGCATGGCACTTCTCTTTGGAAGGACCCACTAAGGGTTCGTGTCTGGACTTAATAAGATTCGATTCCAGGACTGGGAAGTGTCCTTGCGATTCGCGACTTGCTACGTGGATCCGTAAATAGGAGCACAACCCTCCTGGAAACGACCACTACCCCTTAGAGACTTGCTGATATTAGAGCTAATGGGATACTTTGTTACCCCCATTGAACCTTCTACCTTTCTGCTTCCCTCTTTTCTCGTTCTCCTCATCGTCTCGTCCTGCCACTTCAGGAAAAACGCATCGGACTGATACTTCCGCATTTGGCATCTTCGCAGAGATGATTTGCAGTGCTGGTAACCTGACTTATACTGATTGCGAATGGACCAGTAATAAAAACGGATGCTGGTGCATTTCGAAAATTCTTGGTTACGCTTCTCAGGTCACTAGGCATTCGCGGCTCTTGTTTGAGATCTGCCGATTCCTTCTGGATGCTGGATACATGGAAGAAATTCTTTCCAAGATGATTTTCCGCTTGGTTCCCGGATTGATTGACGCTCACGGCGATTTTCCGCTTTGCCAGTTCGTGCCTTTAACGAAATGGACGTTTCGCAAATTTGAAAATACCATTGTTAACGCGCCACCCTTGACTGGTTCGCTTCACAAGGCAGTTCTATCTTATTTTCTATCATTTTTAACACGTTTTACCCTAAAAATTCCTTAGAACCAACATCATCCTAACCTCACATACATTCTAGCACATCAAAGAAAATAATCGTATCGACAAACTTTACTTCCCACCCTTAAACAACCTCCTCCCCTATTTTCAGATCATTTCCGCTTCCGGAGGAATAACGGCTCGCTAATCGGATAATCGAACGCAGTGCCGGATATCGGCGCGACTTCCTGCGTCTATGAGCCATCGACGAAGCATCCGAGTATAACAATGCAATATATAGTTGAAATATTTTAATACCTAGGAAACTCAACCCTATCCACCCATCAGATGCGAACCATTAAAAAAATTCCAAAATCCTTGATTGCCAATAATAACGCCAATAGTCCATATGAATTTTACCAATTTACCATCTACCAATCGAGCATCCTCCGATTCATCTATAAATCTCCGTCTATAGTTCCTATTAGCCTGTCATATAATAGGCAATGTCAACAGGCGCGTTTCCAACGTAGCAAAACATACATTGCCAAGCATAGTTGGGCACCCGTACCACCAACTATATATATATACATATATATACATACACAATATGTATATACTTTCTCATATGTGCATTCCACATACGTATAGCTAACGTCGATGGTTTCGTGTGGCGTAACGCTGATTGCGCGCTGTTTGTCGTCTCGGCACGCAAGCCAACCAATCCAGAGGTACGTAGAACAGACCGCGGACTATTCTGACGCCAGCATGGAAACGAGATGGCATTCGGTATATCGGCCGACAGACAACTCGTTACAATCTAACCCATCCCTATTCCACAATTCGTAACTGGTTAGTTGGCCGCGACCCCATCTCCTAACACGAGTGACCCGTACAACCTGGAATATATGTACATGATATATCCAAATGGACACGGCCTATATAAATACATGAAGCGACATCAGAAGACATAGAAACAATAATAATACTATACAAATGACATGGTGCTTCAGAGCGAAGAACCCGCCATAGGGTCAGTATACTCACCTAGTGTATAGGAAACCAAGAGAATTGGTCCCCACCGTGGAAGATCTATGCCAAACGGAAGGCACCGTACCCGGAAGCCATTACTGCCCCTCTAATTTCTTTACGATCACAATGCCATTGGTCACGCTCCTGCGACGCTGTTGTTTATGGGGCCTCGACGCCGAGCCAATCATCCCCGACCGTCTCGAAAGGGCAGGCCGATCGATTTGCGCGGCTGCCGAGGTGTTTCTCTCGAGCGTATACAATACGGCTTGCAATCTAGGGATATTTTATTTTTTATCGGGGAAACAATTTTTCACTAGGTATACATTGCGGGTATAGTTTCGTTCGTTGTAGGAAACTAATGTTAAACTGCGAAATCAACGGAGTATCCGATTGACAACGACTCTACGTCCCTTGTTAGGAATCCTGAAGATCAGAGGCACAATGGCGATCAAGGATGAAGTAGGATTGCCGGACTTTCCATGGACCATACAAATACAGTCTATTGTTGCACTAATCACTGGCCACATGACTCTTCGGATTGTTCGCATTCGACGTCCCTCCGGTCTATGGAGACTTTGAGAATCCTTGGTTCGTTCCACAAAAGGGATGGATGAATCGGACGAAGGTTGGTCGTTCGGGTATGATGATATTAGCAATAATAATAATGATACGGGCTGTAGCTAAAGAGAGAGGGAGACGAACGAGGGTGAGAGGAACGTGGCACGCGCTCGAATCAGTAGGCTCATTTATCTCCTGAGGAGCACAGAGTGCATTTCACGATCAGACAAAATGATCTGGCATAATACGTCTGGTAATGATAGGATAATGAAACCGTAAGAAAGCGACGACGTATGATGAATTTTGGAAAGAATTTTTCACTCGTGAAGACTATAACATAGTCCGTCTCACGATACTATAAACCGAAGTGGGTACCGTAGCTTATTACCAGCATTGAGTAACTGGCTCACGGAGAAGACACGGCGCGTATTCGAGGGAGGACTAAATAGAAATAAAGAGACGAAGAGAAGAAAGAGGAAGGGAAAAAAAGGAGCAGACAGCAAAGAGGGCATGGTAGCTGAGTGGTGTGTTCAATGGTGGTAGTGGCAGATAGCACCGAGTGGCTCCAGGCACAATGAGCCTATCAGATTATATTTCTATTTTCGACACGCGGCCTATCGCGCAATCCCATCTTCGTAGCGCGGCTACCGCGACGCCAGATCGTACGTACAGCCATGCGAGGACGCTGAGCGGCGCGGCGCGCCGCGCCGTGCCACACAACACACATCCTTTGAAAGGCCTTTAGAAGCCTCGGGGGCCCCCGACGCGATGATGCTGACTCTGACGCTGATGCGCCTGACGGTGCCTGCCGCTGTCTGCCTCTACAGTGCTTATACCTACCTTCCTACGTCTACCTACTTTAATACTTATCCACCTTGTGCTTTGTAAAGAGCTACGGGGCTACTTGGATATCTATGCAAAATTAGACAGTTCTGTACTGAGTTTCTTTTCTCTCAAGTGCAAGTATCGTGCGAAGTACTTTGAGGTGGGACGAATAAAGTTTCGGAAGTTTGAGGGTTGATAAAAATGTCAAGGCTAGATGAAGGTAGATGCTCAAGATGGAGGTCTAATCTTCTGGTAAAGTAATAGGTGTATCTTTTGCAGGATCTGGTATGCGGTTACAGGTTGGAGATCGGTTTTGGGTCTGCTGGTAGCTCCCGGCTACTCTCGGACTGGTCTGATGGTTTGGCCCCGTGGTAAAGGGCCAGTAGGGCCCGCAAGGTTTCTACCGAAGTGGCAGAGGAGCTTCTTCTCGGTTCTTTACGCTCTTCCGAACCTCTTCTCTTTTTCTTTCTCCCACCATTCGAGACGTCCCGCATCGCCTGGATGATGGCAGAGCTCGGCTCGGGTTTGCTTCCTCCCTTCGGGCGGTGCAGCTTCTCCCGCTACGGGAATTCCTCTCCTTGTCTTTTTTCTCTCCTTTCTCACCCTCTTCTTTACTAACTTCTTACCTTCTCTACTACTTCCCTCGTTCGTTCCTTATACATACTCTCGCTTCTCTTATCCAGACACAAGTACTAGGCACTGCATTTCCAAACCATCGTGAGCAACCATCCGGACGATCCCGTCACGATGTACGCGAAAACGCTGTGGTGGTTCAGCTTCCAGGAATTTAGTTAAATCTTCATGGATACTTAGGATTCGTATATACGATAAGTAAAACAGATGCTGGGTCCATAATGTTCTTGTTGATAAGAATTTATAACAGATTAATAATGGGTACCAATATTATAAACATTACTAAATGAAACGGATGGTGAACGGAATAAATCTGGTCATGATGGTTCTTCATAGGAGGCTGCTTGGACCAGACAAGAAAAATAAGCTGATGCATGAAAGGAATAAGATGGAAAGAAGTATCCGTAGGCATCATTGCGAAGAAGACAAGTAAGAGGAATGGGAGAAGAAGATGGAGAAAAAGTATAGGGAAAGGGAGGCAGTTATCACAACACTTCGCAACTTTCTGCCGTGGATGGACGGACGAATGGACGTGTACGCACGACACTGTAAAATTACCATGTCAAAAACAATTACATTACAGATGAACAGTTCTCGCACCTCGTTCCTATCATCCTATATATACCTTCCTTTATATCCACAAGCTTTATTCTGCTATCCATTCACTTTTTCCTCTCTACACTTTTTCCGATAACGTTGCGTACAAAATTTCTGATAAAAATATAAAATTATGAAAATAAAAACTAGTCATCCAGCAGATTATATGGCTTTTTACTGGATATACATGACACGTGTAAATTCGTGGTCGAGTATGATCCAAAAGGGTTATCATGAAACGTTCACCCAAGGGGTGGTTACGGATAGAAGAAAGGGGAAGGAAAAGGAAGAAAACGAGACGCTTCGTGAGATTATCAACGATGTTGGTTCGCATTCTGGAGAGTCCAAGGGGTGTACGTAGAGGGTGGAATAGGGGTAGGAGTGATAAAAAAGAGAATGCGCAGGGGTTTGATTCCGGTAGAGTGAGGTTAGGGGTAGGGGGTGTAAAATGTGAACAGGACTGGTTGGCGGTGCAGCATTGCCACATTGGGAAAGGGGTCCCCAATCAATCAGCCGCAAATCAGTATGCACGGCACGTTCGCCTAATGCCGGCACTCTTTCATCATATTCATTTGATCGCAGCTTCGCTTCGCTCGACGCACAATCGCTAATAGTCCTTTTTCAAGATGGCCGAGCATCGCGACAATTTCACATCGCCCGTTCGAGATCATTCGCTGTAGCTGATTGTTCGACAATATTTTATCTGCATACAGTAAGCATTATATTTTGGCGTTTAAAAATCGTAAAATGAATTTCAAATAAAAAATTCATAACACTGCCCGTATAATTACATCTATATTTATCAGGACTGGCGACCACGCATCTCTAATCTTCATGCGGAGATGGCATTTCGTATGGCAGAGGCAAAATACCTAATCCGGATTACGGTGAATCCGCTTAGCTTAGTGGACACTTGCGTCGAGTAGCGATAGGATGGCGATGCGATGGTTGCTTTACTTTCCTTATGAAGTCTCATGTGGTGAGAAAAATATTTTTTATTTTCATTTTTTTTTTTTTTCTTTCTATAACCGTGTACGTATTGCTACTCGTTTTTATCTTGACCTCGAGTCTATCCTACTGGAAAATTAATGACACGTGATAAGGCATAGATTATATTTGGACTTTGGTATTTCGGTTAAACTCGGACGTTGAATACTCAACTGGTTGAGTTCAGTTGTTCGGTTCGGCACTGTTCAGTTCATTAACTGGGAAGCCAATATAGGCTGTTTGCATTGGCGGACGAGTCCATCTCACAAATTGAGAGCCATATTGCATACGGGGACGTATAATATCCAGCACGGACCACTGATCGCCACTCTGCATCGTTGTAAATAGATAAACCGTTCGGTACGATAGTTTCCAATATGGATTCCCTATGCGTCCTAGAGATAATGCGGGAGTACTTTGTTCGTGCAGAATTTTCATGCAGCGACGGTGCTGCCTCTGACGGTTAGTTTAGCGTCACAGAACTCTTTACGAGTAAAACGAAAAGACAGCAGAAGGTCTTGACGTAGGGGGGAGGGAGGGGGGGGGAGGAGGGATTTAGTGGGGGACGAAAAGGATAAAAATTATAGGGAAAAAGAAAGAGGGATGCACGTGGACGCCGATAGGCCGCAGTTAAAACATAATTATGGCAACCCCATGCATCAACCCCATGACAGACCGCGGGCGTACCGCGCTGTCAAAATAGATAACGCTCGGCTAAGTCACCCCGAAGTTAAAATCCACCCCTGTATGGTGAAGGGTATACATATATATAGGATAGGTCCATTCGCTTTAAGTTAACGTTGACAAAGGGTAGGTGGCTGTCTAGCACGGATAGGAGGTCGCGAGGGGGTTGATTCAGGGCGGTGGTCCAAAAAGGCGGTAGTGACGTCACGGCCGATTAACATAAACGCTTCGAGTTCACATCCGGCGAGGAGAAATCCGGATCGCGGGGGTGCGTGGTACAGTCAAGGGTGCTCTTTATGACGCTCGGATTTGGGAATCATTTTGTACGAGATTCATCAACCCTTTTATTACTGAACCGGATGACAATAATATCTGATGCAGGACATTACGGAAATGTTTAATCCATTGATGAGATCTTTGTTCTCATTATATTCCCAGCATCCCTGTACCAAAAATATATACAAATTATGTCGCTTACCCAGCATCCAGGGTTACAGAATAATTTAACCCACTTTTGATTTATATCGGGTAGGTAAATATTCAATGGAACTTTTCCCACATACTATACGAGGTTACTGTAACCTATGTACGTAGGTAACCACCCTTAAACGTCATAATGTACAACACTGGTAGACCTTGAGGAGTTACGATTTTCAAAAAACTTCAACTAATAGATCTGAAATTCTTTATGTTCTTCGCAAGTACATAATTTTTGGGCGTGCAAACTTTCGAAAAGATCGATCGTACCGTTTTTGAAATATACGGAGTGAAAAAACGTAAATAGCACGATACAGGGATACTTGTGTTAAATTGATATATTTTTTTCAAATTTTTACAACTAATCTTGAACAATATGAAGTACGCAGCGTATACAATTTATAGGTCTCTGATCTGCAGGTTGGTTCAATGATGATACTTTACGTAGCTAATATTTTTGAAAATAGAATTACACTTTTTATTCGCGAAAGGAAAAAAAATGTCTATGCATACGGAACAGTCGTACCTCCTTAATAAGGCGACACCATGTAGATGCACTCTTCTACATCTCGTATAGCATATCGAGATGCACCGCATTGATACATACCGCGAGCCACCATAATTCATAGTCTCTTCTACTATCGTTTAACCCGACGGAATAACGTGTCCTTTACGAGCGATTAACTGTGATTCACCGCCCGAATAAAATCGTTCGAAATAAAGTACAATGTTCATCACGATTCCATGTGTTCCTTAGATCAACGGATTTTAAATACTCAATACAAAGATCATGCGAGTAACAATATCCAGTTGTTGAAGTTACTCAATTTTTGTTCCCTACCTAATAATTAGCAACGAGGTGTTAGCAGGAATAATGCTAAGAAAATGTGGAATGGAGTAGGCGTAGTGTCACTTTGCAGGATAATTTATAAGGTGAGTCTGAAATATGAAGGTAAATGACCTAAGTGTATATATACATATATATTCCTTTGCAGTGGGTGAGAAATAGAGGAACGAGCGATTGTATCCCATTCATACTTTTGCATTGGAAAGTAGTCATTTGTGCACAGGTTATGGTGTGTCGACGAGACGGAACGCCGGACTGGAAGCCAACGTGAACGAGTAAGACGCACGCCGCCATTATAATAGATATGTTAGCATGCAAACGCTGTCTTTTATATACATTTACTAGCAGCAGCTGAGAGTGGTGGTGCCTTGTGTCAGGGATGTACAGCAAAGACGAGGGGCCCGAATAAAATTTTTCATCGATCCATTGACAGGGTGAGGAAAAAGGAGAAAAATATTTGAATAAATAAATTCTTTTAATAAAAAATAATTTAATAAAAACATTCACGGCACTGATTTAATGGTAATTATAAATTAAAATTGTCAACGAGGCAATAAGATTCAATTGATAAGAATCACATACTTGATTACGGTATAGTGAGTCATCTTGATAAGTTTACCTGCTAGTGTCGTACCTGGGGCCCCGTGTGAATGGGGCTCTAGAGGAGCGGTGCAGCTTGGTTCATTGGAAAGGCAAAGAGGGGGGGGGGGCGGAGGGGAACAAGGGGTAAACCCAGGAGGGAGGGTACCTAGTGTCTAGGTGGGGAGGTCGAGGGGACGGAGGCAGAGGAGCGCAATGGAGGACCTGGGGGACCGGGGCCAGGGAAGTCGACGCGCGGCGGGTGTACCTACTTACCATACTCCCAGTATACCAAAGTCCCGCTCCCGACTCGCTCGCGGCAGATAGAGTAGTTGCTAGCACACAGTTCTCAGGAGCGGAGAGCCCGAGTTGGGTTTAGTCGGGTGCGCGGCGGACGATCCGCAGCGGAAAATTGGAGCTTTGGCACAGTCCTGGAGCCGTTCGCGTTATCGGTCAGGATTCAAAACTCCGAATAAAAACAAGGAAGCAGGATAGATATGCGTATACGAGAAATATAGATACTGAGGATTTTGGAATATCTTAGAAGAAGGGGGTGAGTCTATGTTCCTGGGTCTGCGATGACGTCACTATTAGTGTAGTGTTACTGTACGTCGAGTAAAAATAATTAAATTTAATTCTAACTAGACCGGAAGTACAGAAGGCAACGTTGCATTACGTGGGGAGGATTTCGTGTAATTGTACAAGGGTATGATGCAGAGTAATATTGGCCCTCGGTAGGTAGGGTGGGTGTCAGGATGACATTAGGGAGGGGATGAATGGCGCGAGTGACATCCGGTTCTCTTGAGGATTCCTCGTCTTCTGTTAAGTTCTTGTTCGGTTCCGCTATCGCTTGTCACGTGGTCACCGACTCTGGCGCCTCTGGTGGCGGACAGATGAGCTAACCACGGAGGGGTCTCTATTGCTGTCCGTTCGTGTCTTCTTGTTGGGCATTCTAATCCGGGGGGGGGGGGGGTGGAAGATGTTTGGATGAGATCACGAGCGATGATGGGAGTAGGGAATGTGGAAGGAGCACCAGGACGCACTCCGAGAGATCTTATATGACACTGGATGACATTTGACAACCACGTGGGGTACGTGTCGCACGTTGTGGATATATCTATATGTGTCTATCTACCTCTCTATAGCTATATATACTGTACTTTGTTGTTGTGGTTACTACCTTTACATTTCTACTACTTTAGTCGCTTGTTTATGTAATTGTACAATTAATTAATTACTGTTGTATTATATTTTTTTCAATTTATACATCTTTTTATTACTTTCACGTGGTATCGTCCCTCTATTCTTACTATCCCCAGACTATTTAATCACGACTTTACCTAATCTTCTAGTTTAAGATATCTACCCTTCCTCACGCTCCATTAACATAATAAGCCTTTCTCAGCGCCCTCTAGAAATTTCCCTAAAAAGTTGAACAGTTTAAAGTATATTCGAAAAAAAATGCCAAATCGAATTTTCACATTCCGAAATATATTGACTTTTTAAAATCTGGGTCCTTGTATCTGGGCCTACATTTTGATGCCTGCTATAACGATGCTCCATTGTACGTTGCTGACTCTGGAAGGGTGGCGTCGAAATATCGAAGCACCGTTGCGTAAAGGGGAAAAAAAATGAAATATAAAAAAAAGTGCACCCACAACACGGGGGGTTGCAGATTCAATTCGCATTCTGAATAACGGCTAACAAACCGCAGTTATAGGATAAAAAGCTATGCAGTGTCGTGCGTACGAATGACGTTGGGTAAGCAGAGCATTTCCAGTGGTCCATTCTTAAATTGATCTTCCAACATCATCAGTGCCTACTCACAATTTTACTGTAGGACTCTATACCCATCCGCGCACCCTTCTTAACGTACCAGTATGGCAGCATGTCGGGTCCACAGACCCAAAATTCAATAAAGGCGAAACGAGTACCTAGACCACCGCCACCACTACCCCCGTGTCTCTAACAGCCCTCTATAGGGGTTGTTCCGCGATGTTAGGAGTGCCAGAGTCATCCTGAAGAGTCGGTGCATATATTAATCGTTGCGAACAAAGGAATTCACCCTCTTTGTCTTCCTGTCTCTCTCTCTCACGCACGAAGATCCCGTCACTACAGAAAGACAATTAAAGCCATATAAAATTCATTGCACACTGTTATCTACCCTTAAATCACGTTTGTATGAATTTTCAAAAATTTTTTCCCCCACCAGTCAGAATAAATGATAATATTTAATCTCGAAATTTCTCTGATACACGTATATTTATACGGCAGCCATTTTACCAGATATATCCGGATGTATTAACCGAGCGACAGTCAGGATTAAAGCGGGCGTGACGCGTTACGCAATCCGCGAAGTTGACGAGTCGACTAGACAGACGGGCTGACAGGACACAATATTGCAATAACTTCAATTACGGCGACACGACGAGCCGCCGAGGGTGGTTTACCCCGAAGCCCAACGCTATCCATTTATATTTCCAACTGACACAGCCGTCGCGGTCGAATTGGCTTCAGGCTCTCGCGTTAGGCTGGCGGGAGGGTTGTGGGGCGGGGGAGGGGGGCAGAGATGGGAGAGTCGGCAGTAGCGTCGAGAGAGCAGAAGAGCATAAAGGGGGTGGAAAAAGGGGCTGGCTTTAAACAAGTGCTTCTTAATAAACCATTGACGCGCGAAACCACCCTCGAAAATTTGCCCGCACTTCGCCCTCAGGGCTACGGCCCGTTTCCGAAGGGTTGTTGCGAAGGAAGAGTCGAGCGAGTCGTCAACGTTGGGTTAACTTTAGAAATGTGGTTTTGCTCGATGAACCTAAGGGTAGTAAACTGGAGTATACTCACTGGGGGTTATCGGGCATTTCATCCCTTGGTAAGAATAAAAAATTCTTACGCTTAATATGCTTGCGTACTCGTAAGCGCGGTATAGATTTTTTTTTAGACAGAAAATATTTAACCTAGGGTGGACAAAACTCACCCCTATATCACGTACCACTTGAAATTTTGCTCGGTTGCTGTTTTCTCCTTTGTTTCCCTCCTTTCTCTCTCTTTCTTAACGTTTCATTTGACAGCTGTCCGCCGCAACGCTCACCTACCCTGTGTCTGTCTTCGACTTTTCTGTCGAGGGAGAGGGACGATCTCACCCTTATATTATAGACAGTAGTATAAGGGTGAGCGAGTCATCCTCTACTTACCCCTACTGTATTTATCCCTTTGAAAGTTCTTAGCAAGCTTCGAATCTTCGAAACGCTGCTAAGCAACTGTATACGGGAATTAGTAGTTCAGATAAATTCGGTGTGATAACTTTTTTTTGAAATTTCAATGTCCTGATCGAATTTTGAAAAATTATTACTCGATCGTAGAAACGGATATAACGCGCATGAAAAATGTAAAGAAAAAAGGTCTTTAAGGAATAAATCAATGTATTAAAATTCCGAATGACATGCAAGCATGAGAAGAAAACTACGCTTAACAGTAAAACATGATAACGGCATTCAAAGTCAATTGTTACGACCGCGCACGGAGTGACAGAAGGAAAATGGATGAGAGGATATTTTTTTTCCATTTCTACCGTTACTCTTTCTCTTTCTTTCTTCTCTGTATCCAGTACCTTCACCGCTTCTCCCACTCTCCTACGGAATCCCTTCGTGCCGTCTCAGGTCGACTCGAACTCGTAAATACGTACCCGATTTGTTTTGCTCTTGCATGCCATAAAATTCCCCATTCCCATTCACCGTAGCAATATCTATATCCCATATTTTCTAATTTCTTCAGAACCTGAGATAATCAATTATATTAACTGCTCGCACTGGTATTCTTCAATTGACTATGATACAACAATAAAAAAAAAAAAAAATAAAGAAAAAGTAGATATTTATTTCCTACGTCTTTCATGTTCTGGAGAACGGCACTTATACCGATCGAATAACCAATCAATCGAAAACCCGCTGCCAGGCAATAATAAACGTAACGTTCGTTAGTGGAATGTTCCAATTCCATCGGTAACGTAGAAACGTAACTGCGTCAGAATTCGACGTAAGTTATGTAAAGTTTCGCAAACAGTATATCAGACGCGGCATTTGTTATCCATTCTTTGTATCGTATCGGTATTCCAACCCTGCAAGGGGCAATACGTGCTTGCGATAATTATTAGAGAATCAATTAACTTGCCGGTGACTCGCGCTGTGGAAAACGTGAAAAACATCATGGGGTCTTATACGCTCGATCTGGAACATCTTTCACTACGTATATACTGAATGATGATCCTGCAAAAGAATTTCCACTGAGCATCATTGCGTCATGGATAAATCAATGGATCGGTACTAGTGTGTGTTAGAAAGCCGCGTGGGCAGGAACTGCACTTTCTCGAAGAATTCTCACCCAGACGTTATTTCCTGGTGCGTTCCATAAACGAGTGATGATGACCTGAAACAATTGATTTCACTATATATGTATAAGGCATGGTAATCTTATAAATCAAATAATTGAATATTGCTATTTTTCTATAATATTTTTCATTTATGTCAAAATTATAAAATTTAAAAATTTTCAGATATCGTAGCTTTAATTATCTCGAAAACAGCTGTCAATTTTCTACTCGATTGCCACAATTTTTTAATAATTTTCAAGCATTTAGCAAAAATTGCCATACTTTTTTTTTTCATCCGCCGACTATTATCAACCATTTTGAAGAATCGCAAAGTCCGTGAAATCGTTATAAAATTTGCGAGGTTTCCATTTTTAATGAATCAGATCACTGCAGAATCTTCGCCAAAAAGTTTTTCGTTGAAAGCCATAAATATCGATAATTATTCAAAATTGATTAAAAAAGACCAAACAATACTTTATAGAGTAATAAAATGCTTTTAATTTCATTCTAGGCTTACAAATTTTTTTAACATTTGCAAAATGGTTACGATCAATATTTCTCTATATTTTGGCTGGGATTGTATACGCAAAGTAGACTGACGTCATGCAAAAAATATTAACGATTATGATAATCGTTCATTATTTTCAGTGTCGATTAACCAATAAAAGTAGTTACGTCACAACATGACAGTTCTGACGTTAAAGAATGAATAGGCAAGATTTCGAGAAATCGAGTATCGTATAGGATAAGAAAAAATAAGTAAACACTAAATTGACCTCGTGACCCCATATACTGGCGCCTCTACATTGAGTAATATGACGCTCTTATAATTTTCCCATGTGTCCCCACAATGGTCCTCACGCGCTTGCGTAAGACTTTATCGATGGTATATTCGAAAAAAAGTGAAAAGAGACACTAATCAGCCGGCCACGACATTATACCAAGAAATCCATCACCCAAGCCTGAGAACTTTGTCAATTAGAGGTAACAATTAGCCGTTATATCAGCAGATTGGCAGTGGTTCGATGTAGGTAGAGTCAAGTGATAGGTAATAAGTAATAACAGTCCATTGACCGGTAACTTGTCTGCGACATAAGTGTCTGACATACCTGACACCGTAGAAGTTAATCCAGTATTACATGTGAGATTAGATAGAAAATAGACCGAAACCGTAACCGATCGACAGTACCGATAAAAAATCGTTAATTACAGTAAACAAAAAAATTTGGTAAATCGTAAACAACCAAGTCCGATATAAAAATAAGTATAAAATCCAGTACCAAGAATAATTCTCTAGAATGGTATATGTATACCGATCGGTTTACGTTCCGGTAAATAAAAACCGATCTCTATAGGTATCGGCATCGAGTTAAAACTGGGCATTGCGTGTGGCTTGAGTCTAAGAGATCAACCAGGCACGTATCGCGCAATATCGATGATTTTTACGTCGATTCCTCGTTACCGGTAAGCCGATAAAAATCGGCTAGAATGTTGTCCACGTTTTACTACAGAGTCGGAGTGGCGCACCTACCTACTTTCCACAGTATCCACCGTCTTACCGTTCCATCCCGTTTTCTCATCTCGTTTCATCTCGTTTTCTCCCGTCGCGAACCTCCGCCAAGAAGGATTCCAACGGTCAGTCAGAAGAGACGAAGGTGGATGCTGGACAACCACCCGTAGAAAAAGCTGGCTGCATCATTCTGGATGCTGCATCGGAGGCTGGATCAGACACGGATGCGCATCTTCTCATCTGGATGTATGATACATTATACGTGAGTTACGTGATAGGCTTATGGTATACGTAAAGCGAAATCGATAAATTGTAATAATTATATTTTTATTCGCATAAAACGAGCACGTTAAATTTATAGCAATCATTTAATTAAAAGGGGTCTCATACGAGTTCCTATGTATCGCACATAACCTAGAAGAGGTATAAATTGTTTCTTGCGGAACCGCCCGTAATTTTCGGGACGGTCGCGGAAATAATGATGATCTTTATCCCTAATGAAATTAGTCTTTCTCGAAGCGCTGGAATAGACATCGTACCGTGAAATTACTATAATAGCAGCAGAGAGGTTATACTATAACAATTCCCATAGTGCCGCCATCACGAACCAATGCGTATAGGGAGCAAGCAAGCGTTCCTCTCCGCGCAGTCTACTTAAAGAAGAAGAGCGCCTAAATATAGTTTGCTTTTTTGCCGGAATTTAAAATTACGGTCGTAAAGATCCTGATGGCGGGATGGAGGGGGAAGGGGGGAGGAAGAGCGGAAAATTAGGCGGGGATTCGAACCCCGGAGGGATTGTCCCTACTACCATCTTTTCGAAAGGTCCTGCTTCGGGTTGCCTAACCTCTAGGACAACCTTAAGTCCATAGGTACATCGTCCTAGATAAGTCCCAAAAAAGTCATCCTGAGGAAAATCATCCAAAGTGAATGCATGTAATATAGATTACGCGTAAATGATTTATACAGGTATAAAATCTTTGTGTAAAATTTTTGGGACTTTTCTTAAATTTGGGTCTTATTCGTGCTATAGGCTCTCAAGTTATGATTATACATGTCTAAAGCCAGGATTTGCCATGCAGTAGGATTGTAGGACCTATGGTCCCCATGGGCTCGTTCTCCTGGAAACAATTCTTGCCTCGGGGCATCATTTACATCATAAGCAATCATAATGATCGAATTTTCGGCGAACGATGATGATCCAATGAGTGGAACGAGGGGAGCCAATTCAGAAGTGGGTACCCACTTATATACCAGCTACGGACTACGCGCGAGCTTCCTAGCCCGCTCCTCCTACTTCATTCTTTACTCGCAGGTCTTGCTCTCTTTCTCTTTTACTCCTGGCTATATAACATTCCCCGCTCTACTTTTCTCTTCGATTCCCCTTCGCTACCTTTTGCCACCCTTATAGCTCGGGGCTACCTGCACGCTTATACCAACTGCCACTTTTTTCCTACCCCTAGTCTCTCTTCATGAAGCGAGTTCCGATCGTTCCAAATGTATTATGGGATCCCATAACTGATTGTGACATTTTTATAAGACTCATACGTAACATTAATGACAACGTACCTTATCTATAGGATACTATATTGTATACTGTATATACAGAAAGTTTTAACTGTACTCGTCAAACGTATAGGTCATGTCTGTATTATCGTGTACGAGTTCAAAGTCAAGCACAAGAAACTTAAAGTGGGATATAAGGATTAAGAAAAGGGATGATGGAAGGTTGAAAGGAAACGTAAAATAAAGGAGGAAAAAAATACGAAAAGGGATTCCAGTCTGCTAGTATTTTCCAGAGGGGTTTGCTAAAGACGACCAGTTCTGTTTTGGGCTTTGGCAACACGCTCTTGGTATATACGCGTAGCCCATCAGTATGCGGACCACGACCCGTGCCGAACCTCTCCCCCGCCCCCCCTCTCTCTCGCACTCTCTCTCTCTCTCTCTCTCTGTTTTTCTCTTCTCTAGCTCCTTCCAATCTGTCTCTTTCTCTCTCTCTCTCGCATCCCCCTGACAGATTCTCCTCCTCGTTCTCTTTTACTCTCGCCATTCTCTCTTCCGCTCTCTCTGGACCCTTCTCCTCTCCTCTCCTCACCTCTAAACACGAACCGAAACGTAGGCTGTTTCGGAGAGAGTGTTTCCACCGTAATGCCGAAACAGTATTGATTGCAGCCTGTCTAGCTTAGCTCTGCTGCCGCTATACGTACGTTTAAACCGCCCATTTTCAAAGGTAATTCAGCTACAGCAGCGCATCCGTCTCCGCTTGAAATCTTTGGGTTTTGATTACATTCGATGCTGCGCGCACAGTCGAAATGCCGATACAGAGATCGGTGTAAAAAAAAGGAGGATCGAATATAAAAGAGACAGAATACAGTCGCAGATAGAAGAGTCCAAAGGTAAATCCACGACCTCGGGCCAATCGGTTCATCGGTTCGAATTCAAATTGCTCTGCGCTATCTCGTGGGTATATCTATAACCTAGCTATTCCTTCTCGAATCGGACAATCGGTATACATACATATCAATTGTATATATTTGCGATTCATTTGAACAACCGACAAGACGGACTACGGATTTTGTCACGATAAAACTTACCGGTTTGACCGGTCACTACTTCCGGCATATATTTTGGATACGACGGTTCGCACGTCATTTGCTCTAAAACCATGGAGCTTCTTCGAGTAATCCGAAACTGCAGCAAAGGGTCTTGATATTACCTAACAATGAGAACCCTTCCTCTCCTAATATCCTGCAAACTACACGAATCTAGTTTCAGTTCAGCTCTATAGGGTTAACCACTTTCGTCTTAGGTTAATCTGATTGGTCCATAGTATAACTTGACATGTAATTAGATAAGTAATTAGGGACCTTCAAGTCTAGTCGGTATTGATAAATATTTTCCAATGTCCTTGTTATCCGTGTAACATATGTATCTTGTACGTAAAATGTTTTACTATGTTAATTTTTTGTTTTCAGCTGTTAACCTACCTTAGAAAAAGTTTCCCGTTTCCCGTTAAACATTACAACGTGTACACCCGTTATCCGAGATTTTATCAGATACCGTGATCACTGGCTGTGACTATTATTACGATTGCGATAGTCTAGTCACTGGCCGTAACCAGCGTTCAGATAGATTACTGCAGCGACCACTGGCTAATTAACTTATTCCAACTGTAGTTCAGTCCAACCCCATAAATTGCCAAAAGGGATGAAACTGTCTCGTTATACCAAAGCGTTCGAAACTTTTAAACACACCTAAGTGATATTGTCCAGGTAGTGATAATACCACCAACCCTTATTTTTTTATATCTAAAGCCATACCCCCCGCAGTCAGCCTCTTCCTCCGTATCAGTAGCTAATAAATGATCAGCTGTTCCACAGATCAAAAAAAATTGTACACCGTAAAATTTCTGTATAAAGAGTAAAAGTGAAGTGCATGGGAAAACGGGGAATTCTCAGTGACATAATGAGGTAGATCGATTGCTGGATATATTACCATAAGAATGGCGAACACCCCCGGAGTGGCAACTATGCCTAACACAATTGTTAGACGGTAGGAATTCACGAGAAAACGGGAAAAACGCGTAGGGGTGGCTTACGGTTTACTCCCGACTGACTACTACCCTCTGACTTTCCTAGTACGTATGACGTATATATATATACACATATGTATAGTTGCGTTCTTCCTATGGTACGAGGGTTGGTCACACCAACGGGCTTATTAGCCAGCAATGTGATCTATTTGCCCTGTACTCGCATAAAGAACCTACGATATTGTGCTACTATGTTACCAAAGAAGGGCATTATTGCCCAACGGGGACCTTGAGTTAGACCACTTTAGATATATAGGGTACATGTATGTGGAACCATACATATAGAACGTATGTTCTACGATTATAGTTATGTCTCACCCTTAGTTCCCTTATGCCCCTATGGGAGTTGCTTACTAATATGACGGTAATTTTTCCTCCATTCCTGATATTGCTTTATTATTTTATACGTACACTGTATATGTATACATAGCACATAGGTACCCGTTGCAACGGCACATAAGAAACACCCTTAACGTGGATGCATAGGATCTATATACTAAAGTCTACAATCATCATATATGTATATTTTGAGAATTTTTACAGGCGATATATTTTTTGTACTTTGTACAGGGGGTTTCATATTTAGTGCATGCAGTAAATCGGTATAGCATTGTATTCTGTATACAATCACCAATCTACGTAGTGCTACCAATTCCTTGGGGGCCATTTCGAAGAGGAAGACAAGTGTTCCCGTATACGTGGCTTGAGACCAGACATTCCTGGATATATAGGTTGTTTCAAAATAAGCAAAGGATTTTTTCTCGTAGGTATCTGTGCAGCGCCATACGATTTTTTAGGTTTTAAAGGATTTTAGAAATCGACCTTTCACGTGGGTAAGGTCGAAAAAAAAATTTTGAAAAATTGGTAGTGTACTGGGTTATATTTAGAAAGATAATTCTTATGCTATTGACAATACGTGGTAAAAGAGACATACTTTGAGACAACCTGTAGTTATAGGTGCGAATACCTGTGACAGGCTGGTGGTATGGCCTCCATCCATGGCACTCGGTTCCATTGTCGGTTTTGGTGTTGCTCGACTCGGTAGCAGGCATTGTTTAGCATCCCGCACTCCGCACTCTCTGTCCAAGTCTGACTCATGCAATCGGCTTCCGTCGAGGCGAATCGAATCGCGCCATCGTCGTCCGCTCATTTTGGTTTTGGTGCCTCGCGCACGTCAGACAGAATAATAATGACGTTGAGCAGCGAGTTAGGTATTAGCTGTTTTTCCCAATTCCTTTGTCTGCCAGGTAAGGCAGGCAATCGAATTACAGTAATACTCTTGACAGATTTTCTCATGTTGACATGGGAAAGACGGTATCGATTGAAAAAATACGAAAAGAAAAATGTATAATTCACGAAATATAATTTTGAAAATATTATCAGAGCTGGCCGAGTACGGTGAATTTATAATGGACGACGATTACGCTATTGAAAATTTATCAGTTTTTTAGATGCGTCTTCTTCGACTGCTTTGTGCAGGAAGATCTCGCTACGTAAAATATATGTAACCCGTGTACCTGTAAGGGTGGTTCCTGTTCCCTGGTGACCGATACGCGGCTGGCGAAAACGCTTTTGGAAAATCCATAGCGCTAAGGAATATACAGGATTCCGGTGTATAGGACACGGTACACAATGGCATGTTTCTATAGGTGGGCAAGGGTAGCTAGGCGTACCAGTGCTGTGTTACACGGCCGGGATAAAGAGGAGAAGTGCCGGGTAGGAGCTTACGGCGGTCCTTGCCCCGAGTACGTGCTCCGAGTGTCAAAGCTTTCCAGGATGAGAGACCGGGCGACCGAGCGTAAGAACGTCAGGATGGGACACCCAAGGTCCTTGCCGATCGATAGATACACTTAACTGAAATACCGGAATTTTCGTATGGGAAACCTTAAGCAAAAATGCATTAAAGATTTTGCGCGTACCTAAATAAGAAAATCACATATGGTAACGCGAGTAGACAAAAGACGAGCAGACTGTGCAGGGGGTCGTAAAAAAAAAAAAAAACTAAAACAAAGTTAAAGGACGCAAAGAATGATGAGTAACAGGATAACGTATGGATCCTTGAAGAACCAGAGATGAAAATCTGCTGGTAGGATGTGGCCAGAATACCACCCCTGCTAGGTATGTATATAGAACGATAGGGTGGGTCTCTGCTGCGTAGGTTGGAGGTGTCGAAAGATCCGTATCTGGTGGTCCCCATACGAGGCGTCGGGGCGCTCTCAGAAGCGTGAAATGAAATTTGACAGATCAGAGCGACGCTTTTCCCCAACGCGACACCTCGAGGACTTCAAAATGGCGTAGCCATCCAGGCCAAGTCTGTATTGGGTATAGAGAAAGCAAGTACTCATCCCAGTCTAGGACTTTACCACGTGCCCCACGGGCATCCAGAGAGACCCCGCATAGCCCCCCCCCCCACCTTTACACCCTCGCAGCATCCCATGGTCGTCATGCAGCCCCATTTTATACAATTCTCTTTTATCTGTTACCTCTCCCGCCCGTTACAATCCCTCGGGGGCTTTACTACAGTTGCCATTCCTGCTGCCTTACACAGTGCTCCACCGGTACTGACGTACCGATCTCGATGTTGCTGTTGCTCCCGTTCAAACCGGCCTCCTTAGTTCCAACCCGACACCTTTTTACAAACACATCACACGCCCTTATGCCTGGATAGTGCTCACCCTCTCTATCAGGACCCCCTGACCCCCCACTCATCTACCCCTTACAACAGGCCCCGGTATTATGTAGTGGGTGCTACATTTGCCTAAGCACATCAAATGCTCAGGGCCACTTGCCTCTCGGTTCGCTAGGTACCTACTCTGCCTGCAATGCGTTATAGAGTGCAAGGTCCTGCCAGGGGACCAGGAATGGCCTCAGGACATTTACATTTGGACACCTATCAAGGATCGCTATTTGATTTTCATTCAGGTTTTTTGAAAAGTATTGCTACCACTGGTATCGCAGGGTACGCAATATACTTGGTTGGTACCAATTTTTTTTTTTTTTTTCACGAGGGTAAAATCTCGTACCGTTAGGAATGCTTGAAAGCGATTTTTTTCCTTTCTTTGATTCTTTCTGTTTTATCAGACTTTTTTATCTGTCGTCAATGTGTCAGCCGAGGGTACGTCATCCTCATCCCCTAAATGCAACCATCCGACGATATTCGATCGAGCGACAGCTGTCCCCGCATCGAAAACCAAATTATATGCTCAAAGGATCGGTGATCTCTATTTAGATTCTTATCCGCAGGCGTGATGCAAACCCTGGCTGAACCCCGAGGATGAGGTTTGGCCGACACCTATTCTCGTGACCCTGATGGGCTTGACGACACCGCCGTATACTGCTGTATACATATACATGGGATCCATCGAAAACAAGATACGTGCGAACGCAATGGAGATTGGGGTCCCTGTTTTCTTGCTCTTTCACACGATAACACTTGATGGTATCTCTTGTATGTTTCCTTGAACTCTCAGGGCACGTATATGGTCTGTAAATTGTTGGATTTCCTTTTTTACATTCTTCCATTATTTGCTGTCCCTGCTTATTAGTTTTCTTCTCTATTTTCTTTGGATTCACTACTTTTCGTCTTTTCCTCACGGTTTCTTGGCACGCGCTTACCACGTACAGGCTATATTAACTGTTTTATCCTTTTTTACTGCCGTATCGTTGGCCGTATGTTCTCCGGTTTTTTTGTATTCGCTTTTTGTCCACTCTTTTTTCTTTTCCAAGCTCGAGAAAAGTCTTGGCGTCCAGGGGACGAGTCTCGCGGCAAAGGGGGTCGCTGAGGGTTCATAATTCACCGATCTCTCAGTTACTGCTGCAACGCTCGGAAAACCCTCTGACCTCTCTTCGAGAAAAGCTACCCTCGCACCTCAGACTGATTCACCCCCTCCGTAACCTCCAATACTGGTAACTCAACCTCTCCCTGCACCCTCCTAGGAGTATTTTAAGTGGCGAAACGAACGGAGAACGAAACGCTGAAACATAAAATTGAAAAGTTTGACGTGCTCTGCTTTATGGGAGTTTTAAAACGTAGTAAAGTCGCGCGTTATTCCTTCCGCGGGTCGTTATATTTTTCTTCTTAGTTCACGGGCTTCGCTTCTGGCGCGAGAGAGAGAGAGAGAGAGAGAGAGAGAGAGAGAGAGGGAGAGAGAGAAGGAGTGTAAAGGAGGATGACAGAGGAAGGGAAAGAGGAAGAGACTGGGATGAAGAGAGGTCTTTGTTTTTTAGTCGTTGCCGGGGTGTTTGTCGCTCGACCTGAGCTACCGGCTTCTGGACTTTACGAGTCTTACTCTTCTCTTCTTCTTTTCTCCTTTTTCTTTGCTATTCCTCATACAATCTTAGTACGTATAGTCTCCTGACTATCTTACGTTACTCGCTGCAGAGTCAGGTCCTTTAAGGCGTATTAGGATTAGACGCCACGCGGGCTCCTAGTACTGATTATATGATAAGGAAAGCACGGTAAATTAATTTATTTATGAAAAATAAGTGTTTATTAAGTAAGAAAATGTTTAGGGAAAGGTCTGAGGAATAAGACGGGAATTGAAAACGTAAAGAATAAGAAGTGTAATTAGACAGGGTATATTAATTTGCTCGGTTTTCTACTAAGACATGCCGGGCATTCCAATGTGGTAAGAAAGGTGCATTCCTCTACAACCACCCTTATAGAGGATCGGTTAATTATCCGAACATTTTTCCCTTCCGTCCCTTCGTTATAGTGACTCGACCCGCGAAGTCGAGCAGCCCCCGAGTGCCTAAGGGGTTAGCGATGAAGTTCGGTTCAGTAATGAAGCGCACCCCCTGGCTAAACAAGTCGTCGACTCTGCTTCGGATATATTTTATTGCGCGGCTGGTCTGGTTTATTATCGCCACGGTGGCATCGCCTACCCTTTGGCGCATTTCTGTCTAGATCAACCCTTCCTCACGCCCCCAGACTACGTCTCCCGCTCTTGTGCCACCACGCCGATTTCAACCCTCAGGACGGCTACAGTGGCGCTCAACGAGCCATATCTTCAGGCACGAGTTCACGCGAAAACAAAAGGGTTGTCTCTAGTTGACGTTATAAATAGACCCCAATTTCTTTGTGCACGCCCACCCTTAGATAACGCAGTAGAGTTAATTACCCCCTTAAACGTCACGTCGCGAGGTAGATTTTTTTTTTCGAAAATCCACAAAAAGTTTACTTTCTAAAAAAAATTGCACGCATTTCGGGCATTTAAGAATGATATAATTTTTCGATTAGTTCTCTTTTTTAATAAATCAAGACTAGTCGTTAATTAATTTAATTTTTCATTATTTTATTGCGCCTTAATTCTCGCTCCCGGACAATGTTTGAGAACCGTTACCTTTTAACGCGATGGGCTTAAAACTATAATGCGCCCTAATCCAGCAATATCTCATGCTGTCTTGCGGGATTCATCGCTCACGCACAGCCGTCCCTATTTAGTGGATCATATAAATTATACCATTCTCATCGGCGTATCAACCCCTTGCCAAATATCCCCTATTATCAAAGTGACCATGACACATTACATATAAATATGTGTTACCACATAAAAAAAACAGCCGTGCATACTTTCTGTATTAAAAAAAAAATTACTCTCGTCCGATCTTGTAATTTTGTATTTCTACACAGCGGCTGTTACTACTGTCTCATACGACAGTACGTAAGGGATTGTGCATCGGCATCTGTTCACGAAGGAATTACGAGATAACTTTGTCTCCCAAGATAACCGTGTTCCATCCTGTAGGAGACTAGGTAGGTACTGCACGGCCAAGCAGAGGAGTGTGTATGATGGGTGAGGCTCTAAGGGTTGAGTTTCCATTGGGGTGGTTCTTGCGATATAAGCTCTACCCTCTCTCTCTCTCTCTCTCTCTCTCTCTCTCTCTCTCTCTCTCTTGGCACACCTACCCTTCCAGGACCACCTAGTCTCTACCGATCTCTCATAGCTACCACCACCAACCATCCCTCGCGACATCTCATCCTCATCTACCCCTACAAGACATACAGCATACCCACTATCACCCACAGATAGTGGTTCAGTCTCAGTGCTATGGGGTGTCGCGGGGCTCATACATATTCAGCGGATGCATCACCCGACCTCGAGGCCTTCCCACGGGTCATCTATTGACCCGACTTTTAATACACGTTTATCTGTCACTGGATGACAATAGTTTCACTGGTCGCTCGTAAACTCAAATTACAGACCAGTTTTCGAGTCCGATTGATGTTTGGGCGTTTTATCAAAACCGAAAGTGCCCATTTGAATTTACCGCTTTATAAACTTCGTACTACGTTACACTTTTGTTTATGCTGATTACCCGTGTATCTTTGCAGATGACAAATTAGACATGAAGTTAGAAGAATTTTTGGGAGTTTTTTTTTACAAAATTTCAGGCGTCGAACATTTTTTTTAAATCCCTCGTTTTAACGGTTCGCTAATCGAGGACAGCCTGCGTCAAGTGGCTCAAGGTATAATTTTATTAAAAAACAGGATATTAGAGTTTTACTAATGAAGAATTAAGTGGTGGTCTTAACTTCGAAAACATAACGATCAAACGTGGTCCATCCGGTCGTGATGTTTTTCATTTAATTAATCTTCTCTATCTGATATGTATGTGTGTGTATATATATACATATACGTAAACCATATGTGATAAACCAATGGCGGAGAGAATGCTCAAAAGCAATCTCAAGAGAAGGTGTCTTTACAGAACTATTTCGGTATCTAGACTTATTATAATTAGACTAGCCTAGCTGGTCTAGCCAGCAGCAGCAATATGGCGCCATTTACATAATAATCTCAGCCGGGGCGAACGACACGAAATTGATATAAATATGCCGGCGACTATACGAGAACAGACAGACAGACGGCAGACCGTACGAGGCCGGTGTCCAGCCGATGGTGGCCATAATACTTTTGCTCCTGCATAACTTAGCATAAATAATAAACAATATTGTGAACACGTGCCGACGTAAGCGCGTGCGTCATTAACAGCTTGATAACCACTTTTATGAACTGCCGTCTATTGGATAAAAATTTTGCCAATTTCAAACTTGAAGAATAGTTATTAATTTAACAGTTTCTCCGAATCATTAATTTATGACCATCCGACCTCCGACCTTGCTTGCTGTAATCTATCGACTTTACACGATCCCGTGGATATTTTAATCGTTCAATTTTTACAAGTCACGAAATTCTTATCTTTGAGGCATTCCTGCTAAGTGAGTCGATAACAGCAAATTCATCCTGGTGATAATGACTAATGAGACGATCGAAATCCGTAGTAGCTACTGGCTACACTGGGTGTCTCATTCGCGTGTAACCAAATAGCGATGCTAATCTTGTCGCGGTACGTGGATACGTGGAACGGAACGGGGCCTGCGTGTCTCGCACCCATCCAGTTCGAGTTCCAGTTCCAGTTCCAGTCGGAGGTAAGTACCATAGGTACCAACAGAATACTCGCCACCCAGTCCGTTCTCCCACTACCGAATACCCCTTTATCGCGAATTAAGATGTTGTCGGGGTGTGGTGCGCCCTGCGAATCACTAATGCCAATCCCCCCGAAGTATACCCTGAAGGTACGTTCACACGAAAATTTTTCTTCAAAAAAGTTTTTATAACGGATCCACGAAAGCTTCGACGAAATAAAACATCCTCTGGAAAGTTAATAAAATTACACGGGCATAAGAGTTTTACGTCTTTTTAAAGTTGGCAAGATTGGAACGAAATCCTCGTCCGACTACCGATACATACCATATATCTACTGTACGTACTGGATCTTTTCTTTATTCAAATATTCCTATGGCTACCCGTTACCACTTCGCAATATAGTAATGTGATATCATAAATAAAGCAATCCGCGGCCGTTTTCGTATACAGTAAACATTCAATAAACTCTTGAGATCCGTTTAAGGGAATGCATCTTCGTAGCACGTCGACGAAGTGCGAGGCTGTTTTCGAAGCTGGTTGCAACGGGCGACCAAAACCTATACACCCTGGAGAAGGTTCGGAGAGCTTAACTGCAGTTACTTACCCAGTAAGAGATGCTGCAGCCAAGTTTCTCTCCCCAGCTTTCCGACGTACCTACGTGTGTGCATGTCAGTCCGTAACTTAGGATAATGGCTCTACGGCTCGTTTCTGCATATCGGTTATCGTTCCCGGCCGCAGTCATATATATATGTATCTACATTCTCACTGCAGTTTCATCTTCAACGAGCGAACCGATTTCTCGGCCGGATGGACCATCGCCGCAGTTACGTACTCTGGATGCCTACTACTATGTTACACAAATCTTTCGAATGCATTAAGTATATATATATAATACACCTAGTATATAAGTATATAGACAGGTATCCTATATGTAGTACGTCTCTTTTTTTCTTTTTCCTTTTCCCATCCGCTCTCCGAAGATGCCCCGAAGGTTCTACGGAGTCCGGTCGGCAATCAAGGACCCGTCGCGAATATAACGCTTGCCTCGTTCAAAAAGCCCGCGGCGAACTTAACAAACGGGTTTATCAATGCATATTGGAAACAAGTTGGTGGTTTAAAAATTGTTAGGCTTTTTTGCAAAAGGCATACCACGACCCCAGTCCATGTATCTGTACGTGTATTATACAGGTAGTGTCGGTGGACATGCCGGTACCTTTTCCATCTGTTTCTTTCTTTATTCTATGCTGCTCCGACCAGACTAGTAGTCCTTTACTGGTCGCGCCGCTGCTAGCTGTGACTATGGATACTTTACTCGCACCTCTCATCCCTCGGGACATCGCCGTTGAAATATGCCGCGCGTTGTGAGTTAGTTTAATATGCAAATGGCGAAGATAACGGAGCGATCCGTGAAGAGTCGAGGAACGTTAAGTCGTGATTCCGGTAGCCGTGTCTCCTCCTGCACGCTTCTTTCCTCGACCCTCCCTTCTTGTACTACCATGCCTATACTACTTTCTGGACACTGCTGGATGCGCGGAGGTAGGAGAGCGCAAGGAGCAGCCTCCTCTGCTCCCGGTGAGTGAATTGAGAGATAAGAAGGCCCACGCTTAGCCCCCCATGGACGGACAGGGACGCAACTACTTCGGTTGTCGAATTTTGGAAATAAAAATTATGGCACCAGATCAATGGAAATTTATTTTTTAAATATCCTGTTCTATCGATTAAAATCTTTTGTATAGATCGAAATTTCTAGAAAATAATGTCAAATGGATATTTAAAAGAATTTACTTCTCGACGAAAAGAAACGAAAGATCTCTAATAACTTTTTATCTCGTTTATCTGGAAAGTCGGAAATTATATTGAAAATTTACTGCCTTCTCAATCTCCGTTAACCTATGTACATCCCTGAAAGGTTAATCCCTTAATGGTCCAACGAAGATGCGAGCGTGTCGTGCGGAGGTGTATCTCTCCTTCATCCTGAGAAGGTCTCCAGCATCCGCTGGTTGTGGTCCAGGCGAAGCGTGATCAATGCTTTGGAGGTGGCGAGATGGTAAGAGAAGAAGGTTGTCTCGTGGTGAGAAAGAAGCATAAGCGTCGTGGTTTGGTTTGGATGCCTTCCGTACTACGTAGGTATATGGGAGAATGTACGTCTTGGTTTATGTATATATATGTGCATAGATAGATACACATGTGCAGAGATGGGAATGGTAAGGAGGAGGCGAATAGAGGGTTGGTAGGTAAGGTAGGTAAGCGCTTCATTAGGCCGCGAGAGCTCCCTAATTACACACGGCCTCATTAGCGGCTTCCATTCCTCTCTTGCTCTTCTCCTTCCAGCTCAAGTTCTACGTTGTTACCTACCCTATGAAATCTCTCGTCCTCTCGCCTGTTGTCGTTCGCTCTTTTCGCGCGCGCGCGCGCGCGCGTGTGTGTGTGTGAGAGAGAGAGAGAGAGAGAGAGAGAGAGAGAGAGAGAGAGCTGCGAAACCACAACACTGCGTTCACTACCGCAGATACGAACTAACAGACCATGTCCCTTGGTACCAGGTATGAAAACAGACCCTTATACGTCACAAAGATAATTTGGGATAAATGACTGATAACAGGCAGTCATAAAAATAAAAGTAATTATAAAACAGAAACTAGACATATATTGAAAAATTATATAAAAATATTGATTGGTAAAATTAAATTTTTTTTATTATAATATCTAACAGTTGAGGGTTGAGTTCGTGATGATATTTAAAAGGTCAAAAGTCATTGATAACCAAAAGTTCTAAATCGGCCAAGTGTATAGCGTGACTCTGGTGTGAGACTAAGGGGTGGGTAATAGCAAGCGAGAAACAAGGAGGGGTAAAGATGAAAGTTGTAGGGTAAGGGTTGGAACCGAACCCAGCAAAGCAATTCGTATTAATTAACCCTCTCAACACCCAACACCTTCATCTAAATATTAAGCACGGCAAATACGGTTAGGCCGTGGCTTCTATACTGACTATATATATATATACCGTGTGACTGTGCATACGTCTAACCTAACCTAACACGTGTGCAATTGCCATAGTTACTAGGAATAGTGCTAGTATCTCTAGGGTCCCTAGTATCCACAGAACCAATACCAACCCGTAACAGGCTCCTCTCATTATTTATGCATTTAAAACGCCCACCCCAACTGTGCAACCCTTTCGACGAAATACCATCATCTCCCCCCTGGACGATCCAATAGTGAATGGACCACCAGTACTCTGACCCTTTCGCGCCATCTAAAAGGGGGGGAGTCATCCCTTACGCGAGCTCGCCACCGAAACACCCTCCCTGTCGACTCGAATGGCTATCAACGATTTTAAATATCTCTTAATGTCTCGTTACGGGACGCATTTAGTTCCTCCATAAATGTCAAAGGGCTATCCGAATTTTTTAGGGAGAAAGGATTATTTCAGATTCTTCTTATTCTTTTTGAGACACCCAATTACGCCCGAGCTACTTAATTACTTCGAGGAGTGCGATTAACCACGTGGTTCAGGATTTCAAGGACTATGTATACTATATATATGCGTGTGTGTGTGTATTGTAATTCCTTGCCTGTGTATTTTATTCCTTTGGAAGATTTCCAAGATAAGCATCCCTGGTATCATTCTCATCTTCATCAATATTTCTGTTATGTAACTGCTGAGGATCTCTGATCTATACCTATGGTTGTACACCTGGTCCCATCCAAGCTGGTTAGTACGTTTCCGCCTGATCGATGTCCATCGTTGCATTGGTTTGTTCGGGAGTCATCGGTCGGGGTTGAATGCAGTTGGGAGGTTCGCGGCGCATCGCCGGAAACGGTCCATCACGTGACCACGTGACCACGTGACGGTCCGGCCTTTGTTCCGCGCGATCATTAGTCTGTCAATATGCCCAAACGACGCTCGCCCTATACGCTCTGTACGTATCTACCTGCACAATGCCCCCATTGTCTTCCTTGCGCGTATTATACACCCCCATTATACACGTAGGCGCGTGCATGCGTGCCAGAATCACGACTGGTTACTCTTGGCAGAGCTAAGGCGCTTGCGCGAGATGAAATCCCACCCCCTACAGCCAGATTTCATTTTGAGAAGATTTTGGAGAATAAGAAAGAATGTCGAAGAGATCGATAATAGATCAACGTAAACATCGATGGGTGATCTATGGGGACGATTTTCTTCAGATCCTCCGAACCGGCAGGGAGGCTGGGTCATTTACCTATGGGAAGATCTTGAAATCTGTATCGCCGGGTACCCGTAAATCTCATTCAAGTTCATTGGGTAATCCAACGGTGTTAATGTCCCGGGGTATCCTGGCTCTTGCGTCGTCGACGTAGGATCTTCCCTTGATCCAAAGGGAAAGGGCTTCCTGGAACCCTTCGCTTTTCAACGCCCCCTCCCCCCCCCCACTCACCCACCCCCGATCTACGTCGACGACAGTGGATGCTGTAGCAACAGCTCACCCCTGTAACTGTACTGACGGCATTGAGGAAGCAACGAGCACGAGAGAAGCTCGGCTGAGTGTGTGCTAAATCCAGATATATGATGCGCGCTCGTGACATGCAAATCTGCCCAAAGCCTGTCGCCATTACGTTTTCAAATCTTTAAAGTGTATTTAGACAGTGATGTTTCAGCCCCTCTATAAAAGAGATCATACGTGCATACCGTATCGACCTTGTCTCATCAATATCATTCGTTTGACTATAATCAATACACAGTTGTACAATAACGTCTATACTCGTATGGACTCCTTTCAAAAATAACGTATCTTCCCGTTAAGATAAATTGACAAAACAAGAAAATTATTCTAACTTTTCAATAGGAATATAACAGTACTCGTGTCTACACACAGAAAAATTATTGCTAGAGCAAAGAGGTTAGTATATGGAAAGCAATGAATTCCAGTGGCAATGACGATTTTGTGAAAATTTGACATTGTGCTTGTAAGTCTTCAGTTTAGTTTGTCAATCTTATGAGAATTGTTGTCATTGTCACAAAGATTTTTGTTGTCGTCCGAATACTAATCATTGCTCTGGTAATTCCAAATATACATTATTCTTACTACAGTATATTTTGTCCACGAGTGTTGTAATGTAAATAGCATGCATATTTTGCGTCTGAAAAAAGTATACATAATTCATTTTTTTTTTGACAGAATATACATACTTTTTTGTACAACTGTACACGGATAGTAGCATTAAGAGATTACATCCATAATACAAGTAATTAGTGTCAGTGATTCTCATTGATAGTAAAAAAAAAAATTCGTAAATTTTCACTCTATTCGAGTATAACGCAAATTAACTTTCGCTCAGTTGGTACAACTGCTCGCATGTCTCCCGAAGATGTGTTCCTCGTTCTTTCTCAAACCGAATCGCAAACCCGAGTGACACTCATTGTTCGTATGTCCGTAGGATGCGAGTACATGCCAACGTCTGATCCGTTCAGTGGTTCTCAAAGACGATGAAAAATTGACGAATAAACAGAAGTAAAGTCTCAAGGGTTAAAAGATGATAACGCAGCGAAGATCGATGATCACTGATCTTGTATACTCGGTAGACGATTGATGGGAGCCACGAAGGAGACGAGTTTTTGCCAGACAAAGCGGCATCGAGGTTTATTTCGTTTGGGCTTCGATTCGAGCGTCGCGATGCCTGTGGGTGGTGATGGTGACGGCGACGCTGATGACAATGGGGTAGGCGTAGTGGTGATGCCCCTGTGTGGCCCAGCCATACTTCCTATATATATATATACATTGCGTTTACATTTTATAGCAGGGCCAATTAATGGCCAGCAAAAACCACCCGAATTCGAGGGTGGTCGACACTACCCATTCCTATTACTCCCTTTCTCTCTTCTGCGCATGCGCAGCCTCATCGTTTACTCTCTTACTTTCTCCTACCGTAACCGCCATTTGTAAAGCCTCGTCAAATCGAATAGACTCCATTTCGTATTTCATTATTCCGTACACCATTGTCAACCTTGTTTCACGTACTGGGAGGGTGACTGAGATTTTACAGTGCAATTATACGTATACAGTCGACGTACCGGTACGTAAATTTCGATTGATGATTATTTTTTGAAAAATATCAAAATGTACAGTCTCGGATAAAAATGAGCTATCGTACACGCTTACCTTTCTGTCTATATCTTCAACAAGGAGTTAATGTCTCCTTGTCCAAAGGGACAAAGAGGATTCTTGGTATTTCATTTCTTTCAACCTCCGCACGCATCCTCCACGTATTTCCTACGTATATACGAACACTAAACTAAGAACGTGGTCCGTGTAAGCATCTCCGTGACTTCAAACTTGTAAGAGACTCGTCACGTCTTTCTAGGCTCCTTTCTCTTCATCTCCTTCATCAGGGACGGGTACGACTCTGGATACCTGGCTTCCGGTCCCTTCGACCATTCATGTCATTCCATACCGACTACGTCAAGTTATTTCAGTCATCCCGTATATAGATAGTCATCACTGATGACAAGAAAAAAAATCTCTAATATCATAAAAGACGTTTGATCCACATTGATACAAAGGCCAACGTACACTGTACAATGATACTGATAATAAGCATCCAGTATGGCAACCATTTTGGAGTTACTTCAGGCAGTAATAATAAATACAAAAATGACCAGTCGTATTGCGGAGTAAACTGATTCGTAAGCGTGGAAGCTACTGAACAATGGGAGCACAAGAGGAGGAGGTGGTGAAGGAGGAGGGTCTGCTTCTCCTGGCGCTGGTGGTTGGTACCTGAGAACCCAGCGGCCATACAATGGATACCAAGTTGGCGGTCTGACCTATGACCCAGCTCAAGCGCACAACACCGCTTATAGCATATATTTCGCATTCGCATTCGTCCGCTCGTCCATTCGATTGTGTGCTAATGTCTTGTGATATGCTACCGAGGGCGGCCTCACCAAAAACGACGTCCCCGCCATTTTTCTCGAACCCAGTGCAACCTCATGATTCTCACCACATGGCTCTAGCTCATATGTCAATGACGTAGACTCTTTTCATTGGATATCTTATATCAGGTAATACAGTAAATAATATCTGTAGCTTCGTATTACGTCATTTATTATTTTATCAAATCTAATCAATTCGATGGACTATCGATTGTTATTAAATTTAAATTACGATCACGTATGGTTATGTCATGTTTAATGTAACCGGTGGCTTATCACTAAGAGACTATCGGGAGACACTCATCTAACGGGATACGTTTCCTGTGGCCTTGCACCCGAATTTCAAACTTTCCCTGCTCCGCTGCCAGGAGGGTTGGGTCGAAGGTCAGTGTCTGCATAAAACCATGAGACTCCAGTTCGAGGCTGCAGGCTACAGGGTACGTAGATACTACAGGGCTACACTATGGCTGTTACTACAGCCTGTCGGAGACTAGAGACGCGTTTGCTATGCGGGCTGCGCTGTGCTGGACTACGTGCTTTGCCTTACGAGTCACGACTCAAATTCAACTCAAACTCTGCTTTCTGCATGCGATTCCGCTTTCCCTTCGCGTTCGCCTCTTGTACTCGCTGCGATTCTACAGGGTGTCTCGAAAACGACCTTGACTCCGTTTTACCGTGTCAGGGACCTCGTGGACTTTTGCCCTTTTACAGAAACTTCATGTCATTCCTTTAGGAGGGATTCTCTTACGCTCACTGCTTACGATTCAATGAATATTTTCATGGCACGCGATTGAAGTCCTTCGTATTTACTTTGTTCCACTTAAAATATTTATACCAAAATACGCCATTCGTATCGATCGGTACTATCGTAAATTTCATTAAATTAATTATTTTGCTATGAAAAAATTTTTTTTGTTAATATTATCATTCAAAGTTTTCACGATCTTTAATAAAGCTTATACCTATCTATTTCTCTGTATATCTACGGATATACCGTTAGGTATCCCTGTATAATAATTTCAAAGGGTGGAATCATTGTTTAACACGAGTCCCTAACCTACGTTTCCCTTGGCGGTAGTTTTGAATCAGCTGACTAGCAAAACTGACCTAATTATTATGCATTTATTCGCGCGTATTCAAATGCGCCGGGCGGCGAAGCTTCTCTCCCTCTCTTCTTCCTCTCTCTCTCTCCCTCTTTTTCACTTTTCAACCATCTCTCTCTCTCTCTCTCTCTCTCTTTCACTCTCTCCGCTTTCTGGTCCTTCTCTAAACCGCATACTATCGTAGCCACGTAGGATTCACACACAACACACTACAGCCGTTACTATAGTACGTCGAGTAGGTAAGAGACACACACTGGTTCAGTAATCAGACTGCAGAATAGACTACCGGAGTCTGTAGCAGCCAGTAGACAGTTAACACAGCGTCTAGTCATTTTCTACAGCTACTACCATGTCTGATCTATTGCGACACCGTTCCACTTGCTGATTCTTATTTCTTTTACTTGTTTTTCACCTTATCAAAGCTTATCAATCGTATCGCGATACGAAATCGCTGATTAATTTTACATAGGTAATACAATGTTTTATTTCATTAATTAAATGTCTATTGGAAATATTATAGAATTGATTGTCAGGATCGAAACACCCATCGAACTCCTCACCGTGTAATTAGATGATACAACAGACGCGGATTATACTGCTTACGTATAAACGAATGCATTGTCACTGCAATGGGACGTATGACATGTTCAAGGATATCCTGGATTTAATTGCAAGGTTAAAGTGATTGGTACGGAACGTTATTTTTTGCTACGGTTACCTGCACGCTATTTTTTTAAAAACGGTGACACTCTCAACTTGATCTAATATGTCTTAAAGATAAAAAAAATTGCTTACAAAATAGATCGAGTATACAAAGTATCAAGGTAATTATACGAATTATAATAATCGCGTACACAGTAATATTAATAAACCGAGTAGTGTTGATACTGAAAGTACAGTAGCAGGCGAATATGTGGAAATACAAAAGTGTGAATGATTTTTTGGAAAATCCGTTGATGCTTTTCCATAACAAGCTGTACGTACAAAATGCCTAGTTTGTGTCACAGGGTGTAAGCGTCCGTCCATCCGTCTGTCTGTCGGTAGGTCGATGGTTTGGTTTTGTCCGTGGCGGGTATCGGGGTTTGGGAGGGCGTCTCGGCGCCATGCTGATTTGCATGCGCCGCCATGACGGCCGCCACCGCTCCGCCGTTGGAATAGGGGTTGCGAAGAGAGGAGGCTGGAGGGTTGGAGGGTGAGCATCGATCGCTTCCTCTCTACTCCACTCCTCTCCTCTTCAGCCCCTTCCTCGCCCCCTGCCCCACCTACCCCCTCGTTTTCCAGCCCACCCCTCGTCGGCCCTCCCTCCCTCTCGCCCTTGGTTCTAGCCTCTCGCGCTCTCACGTACACCAGCCGTGGGGTGGGGGAGGAGGGAGGGTTGTATGAAACACCCTATATGTATACCTCTGTCCCTTGCGAGCCGTGAGTCTCGACCGAACCCAACCCGACAAGCAACCCCTAAACCAGAAAACTCTGAGCTCTCGTTCTCGTCCCGATTGGAATTCTCCGACTTCTAAACTGAATTCTTTTTTTTGTTCGTCTATCTTTGTATAAATATATATTTTTTTTCTCTCTGAAGAATTTTCTCGCGGGGCAGCGCGTAACGCAGCTTCCGGCTTCTCTGTCAAATATTTCCGGTTGCCGAGTGCCTTTTGGAATTTTTTCAGTAACATCCGGTTTTTATATTCAATTCCGAACGTTATCGGTAAGATGGACACAGGTTGCACAATCGATGGCAGAAACGTCGGGAGTTAATAGAAAATGCTTGTCTTTCGCGAAGTGAAGAAGTGAAGGTTCTTGGGTAATTTTTAAGGCACGTAAAGCCAGGCTCGCACACCTGAGTCTAGATGGTGGATATCGTGTAACGAAAATAACGAGGATCTCCACGGGTAATCTGGTTAATTTAAATACAGCAGTTTTTTACGGGATATCCCAAATCGGGAGGAGAAAAAAATAAGAAAAACATTTCAACTCTGGATTTATCGTTGCTAATACAAAATATCTTTTTACGGTATGGATGCTCGTTGAAAACACCTTTTTTTTTTGTTTACGTGCGAATTCAGTGAATATTTTTTAAAATTTTGGTAAATATATACATGTATATGCATATTGGGAGTCGACCAAGGAACAGAAGCACGCTTCTGTATAACTTATGCAAGCAAGCAGGCAGTAAGGGTTGCACGAGGTAGGCATAAGGGGTTGCCGCCAGGGGCTGTGTTTGTTTTCATTGGACCACATAGCGTGACACGTTTGCGTAATGCGGGACGCGTCCTCTCGCCCGTGTTCGTTCCTTTCATTCTCTTCGTACAGTCGCGGCACCCACTGTGTACAGACACTGTGCTTTTCCTACTCTATTTTACTCCGTTATGATTCTCTCTTTTTTGGCTCGTAGATAACTCGCGGAATCCAGTGGGCGGTAACTCATGCGTCCTCGGGGCGTCCCGATGCATTTTCCACTTTATTTCTTCTCCCAGGAAAGCGCAGCGCTACCAGGAGGAACCAGACGGGTTTCCTTCGTGGGCTGACAAAAAAGATTCGCAGAAAAAGTTCACGCCGCTGAGATAAATGCATTTCGTATTAAACGCGACGGAAATTGCGTGGGCTCTTGCGACTGTTAACGTACGTTTTTTTTTTTTTTTTTCATGAAATTCAAAAAGGTATTAAAAAAAAAGAACATAGGAGCAAATTTTATTAAGGAATTATTTCTCCGAATAAAACGATTAATTAGACCGTTTAGTCAAATTATATTAAAAATGTTTTATGGGTACTTATGTCAATTAAATTATTGTTTTTTCTATCACTATCTAACTTATTACACGAGGCACATCTATTAATTTAGTAACAGAACGTTAGTCACTGTTAGTTTGAAAATCCCCGCGTCAACCGGAAGGCAATAAACAGTCTAATTATTAATTCGCATCACGCTCAGTAAAACACGTACTTCCGGTCGTCCCCACTCCAATCTCTCAAGATGGAGTACCATGGAATTTGTTCACGATCCAGGATACTTCCGGTGTGTACATAGAAAGAGATACATCCGTTAGATATTACATATAGATATATTAACTCAAGTAAACATATATATATGGTATATACATATATACATATATGAAAATTCACGCTCTTTTCTAATGTACTAAAAAAAAGCTTCCGGCTAGGTAAAATATTGTGAAATAATGAAAAAAAAAAAAAAAAAAAAATTGGAATGCCACAAGATCCCAGGACAGGAAGTTCCGGGTTTCGTCTTGCTGCATCCGTAAAACGAGTGTCTCTAGGCATGCGACGACTTGGCATGATCTGCAAGGATACGTAGGAGAATAAGAACGTAGGGGTTGATACTAGGGGTTGTACGTTAGTAGGTACAGTGTAGTCTGGTAGTAGGCAGTACGGGTTACGCGGAGTATACGGCAAGTGGCGGATGGCGTGGACCCCTTGGATGGTTGCCTCATGAAAGATGCATAAGACGACTCACCGGGGGCGCGATAAAGAGTCGACAACAGACAGACCGACAGTCACCCTTGCACCCTTAATACCCGGTGCAATACACCACCACCCTGCGTGCAATAGTGGATGGTTGCTGACTGGCTGGGAGCCCACCCACCGCAGGGGGTGGGTCCCACTATCAATTAATTATAATCTAGATTGATGGATCCGATCCGCTGCGTATCGGAGATTAGTCTCGCTTCTGCCATTTCTCTGCCCTTCTTTTTCGGCCCTTTCCAACCATTTTCCCTTTTGCCAAACTATAGCTTTATACCATTCCGCGTGTATAAGGTCATCGAGAACACCCTAAAAACTGACTCCTAGGACCCCCCTGGCACAATGCCCTCTTGTTTTCTATCGCCCTAAAAGACATGGATCCCACCCTTACCGACCATCCTCCTATCTACCTTCCTCTCCCTGGACCCAGCATCACCCCCCTCGATATGCTTCTGACAGCTTCCTTGGAATTATGACTACGGCACGCTTTTACCTTTGACCCTTGAAAAATTTGCTTTCGTTATCCTTTTTTTATTCCCCTCCCTTTATCTCCTCGTTTGTTTCTACCCTCGAGGAACTACGGCATTGGACTATACTGATGTTGCCATTACCCAGGTACAGCTATCTCTTATCGTACCTAGTGGTACGTTATTGTCTTCTATATATATGTGTGTGTATACATATATATATATCAACGTTTATATATATACATTCCTCCATTTTATTTGTATGGGACGCTTTGCACTCGTAACCCGTGAATCCACGGTCACGTACCTATTGCGTCGGGTTGCGTTTGCGAGGTCTCTGGGCTAATGGCATGCAAGCGGCTCCCATCCTGCCGGTCGATAAGGATTAGCATTTTTATGGGTCTATCTCGCTTACGTGCTACGGTGCCCCGTAGCACGTTTCTTCTTTTGTTCACGCACGGGACACGAGTCAGTCCTTGATATTGCTACTGTCTCTCATCCTCATTCTTATTTTATTTCGCAGCAAAAAAATCGCCTTGAGGATCGATTTATGAATACGGATAGACACAGCTAAAAGAATCGTATGGCCATGCTACTTTTTTTATGGGGTCATAAGAATTTCACTATGAGGTTTTCAGGGAGCCCCAAGGATATTCACTTTGCTTCGCTTGCATCCTAACAGAAATAAATTATCGGGAATTCTGATATAAAATGGAACTTATCATTCCGATAACAGAAATTCATCGTACGCACTATTTTTTGTTGTGACCTCGTAAAATAATCGTTTTTTAAAAAAAAAGAGGAAAAAAACTTTTTTTTTCTCGTAACCCCATAGCGTTAGTTTCCTTCGCCAGTGCGTTCCTGGCATTCTGATGGATGTTATGGTTTTTGCCGGCACTTAAACCGTCAAGTCCAGGAGTGTGCTGTTTCAGACAAACGAGGAGGGTGGTCCCTCAGGCTCGATCTCCATTTTCATCCCTTAGCCCTGAACCCGGTGGTTCAACCATTTTAACCCTCCTTAACTTCGCCGTCGAACATCAACGCCATAACTGAGCATCATCCGTTCATCCGCAATGGACTTTTCTTATTCGTCCTATAATGGCGCATTCTCATGATCGTCTCATACCTTACTACATCGATGCTAAGGTGTCATCCATATGGAATTCGTAGTCCGTATGGGGGAAGGCTACTAACACCGATCTTGAATTACGTAAGGATGTTGATACAAAACCTGATCTCCGGGACAAGTTCGAAGAAACACAGTGTTTTACGTAACCGAAACACAAGATGCATATATTGTGGTAATTACACGTGTGAGATAATTATACAATTGGAAATACCTTACTTGTATAGAAATGATTTAAATATAAACATAAGGGATGCACAGAAAGAAGTAGTATATGTATGGGGAATAAGGGAATTTAACGGGGTAGCTACCCTTAGAACGTACAAGGTTTCGCGGTCCTACGGGTAAACATGCGTGTTCGTATAACGCCTATAGGAGGTCTATAGGGTGTTTAGTACGTATTAACGGGGAAGGCAGCCATAGAAAGCCATAGAGGGATGGAAGAGCACTCTCTGAGTGGTGGTAGGATTGCCGCTGGTAATGGTGGTGGTGGTGGTTTTGATATGGACGGGTAAAGAGGAGTAGGGTTCCTAGTAAGCAGAGGGTAGTGCAAGAGAGAGAACGTTGGTGGAGGTGGTGGAGGTGGTGGTGGCAGGGAAGATGGGATGTCGAAGGGCTGGTGGGTTCCGTGTTGTAAACGCGCATGCGCGTTTCCATGGGCACCGTGACTATACGCCCCCGCATGGGATCTCCCATTCCATTTCATCCGCATCCCTCCTTTAGCCACTCCATCTCATTCTGTCACTATGCGTTCGCTGCACCTCGCTGGGCACTTCGTGGTCCGACGTCCGTTTTGCCAAGTTCCATTTTCTAATATTATATACATCATATCCGCCATTACCTCTCTCTCACGTTTATCCGCCATTATCACGTAACAACTCTTACAGTTTTTCAGCCACTATGGAAATTGAAAAGTTTCAATCATTCGCAAACGATTGCGCATTCGATATTCATGGATATCGAACATATACTGCATAAGTATATAGACAAATTAATTTAAGGTCAAGGGTGAATTTTTATCCACTCTAATTTTCCATTCAAACGGCATCCTAATTTTGAATGTCGTTTACGACTTTACGTCATAAATAAATTAAGTTCCCATAAAATAATAATCATTGATTTATGTATTAGCACATAGATACCGTATACTGTACGCAAAACCTATCGTGGCTGTATTACTATTGGTACTGGCAAAGATCAAATTATTATTATTATTACCATGGTAATAATTTTTTCTCGCGTTCGGAAAGACATTATTTATAGCCAGCAAATTAAAGAAAAACGGTTATTGGTTATGTCTCTCATGATAGAATCTTTTGTATATTCCATATACTGTTCTACGCTCTACTCCGTATAGATACCGCACATAATCACCGTGCTGACGAAGGTGTACATAATTCAGTTGGTAGGTTAAATAAAGCAGCGGTTATGATTTTTCTATTGAAGCATAACTAGGTGGCACGCGATGTGCTACTGGTAATAAAGTTCTTTACGCGCTGGCTAACCACACCATGGAGAGTTCCGGCGACGCTGCGTGTGCTTAACCGTTTACTATCAGCGTTACAGCCGCTCGTACACATAAATCGCTTTACGATCTGTCGCTAAAAACAGATTTCTCGGAGAATACGTTGTACCTGGAGACCGATAAGAGGATACCCCTAAAACTTTTTTTTCCTGCTTATAAACATTATTGTTATGCATCAATAACTGTGTACTTATAGTGTATATCCATAACGTGAAAAGGTGACGCAATTTATATTCTCTTTGATTATCAATAACAATGACTACATTACCCAACAATGAGATGACCCCGTAGTATTGTTAAACTCCCTTTCGCTTGGGGTTGCTATGCTAATTTTTGTGGTAATCATCGAGCCCTTAGATGGGGGTGGCTATCCGTCACTGACTTGGCCAAACGCGAAGCAATGCGATGAGAATAAAATGAGAGAATCGATGAGGGTTCTTTCTTAAGGTCACGTTCACAATTGTCTCTTCAGCGTTTTATGAATATTTTGTGATTTTGGATTATCCGAGGTACTTCAATGTACAATTTTGGAAATAGAAAGATAAAATATGAAGGATATTTTCATATGAAGAATATCATATTTTTATCTTAATTTTATTTGTCATTTTTTCCTGGTCACGGTGCGACTTAGGAATTGATTAGCAATTCGTCCAGAAACGGTGTGAGAGACGCCTATGACCCGAGAGAAGCGGTAACGTTACAGGGTGGTTTAAGGGTAGATAGAGAGGAGGTTGGTAGTGGTGGCAATGGCGGTGGTGGTGAAACAGAGGACAAGATGATGGATGGTCCCTCTCTCCCTTTGGCTGGCTGTGCGAAGTGAGGGCGTCCCGACGCTGACGACGATGCTGACGCTAATGAGCAAAATATGAGGCGCCACCCTCCAGCCTACGTCGTTCTCCTTCTCATCCCTCCTCGCCTTTTCCATCCCCCTCGCCTACCAGGCTGACACCCTTCGACTCGTGGCCCTCGGTCTGTCCTGTCCCCACCTTGATATTGATTGTCGCTCTACGTCTCCCCAGGAAGTGGAAAACGACAAAGTATGGGAAAAGGCTGAAGGTACAAGTAAGAAAAAAAGAGATGGCAGCACTGTTGTAAAAATTGAAAATTCTTGCCAAAATACGACAAAGAAATCTGGAAAAAATTATAGATCCAATTAAAATTTGTTTATTCGCGCGACAAATATTTATTATCAGGGTGGCTTCCTTTTACGGTGCTTCTTCAATGTATAGTAATATCGCTGGTTGTAAACGGCGAGATAATGACTGCCGCACGTTCCGCAAGGCGGAGTGGATGCTGGGATGCCTTATTAATGAGCAAAGCTTCCTCTGTTAAGTTAATGGCAAATGAGTATGAGACGTCCATTTGTATTTCTTGCCAGTTTTCGTGGATAAAAACTATAAGCGATAAAAGGACGGTTCCATTTCGATGGTGACGACGGCGCCGGTAAAACCGAGTGAGGACCCTTTTATCGGTGGTAGCTTAAAGAAAGTGTCTGATGTTTACGATCGTTCACACCCCTTGAGAAGCTCCCGTGGGCTTCTGGAATCTGCATATCTGCATAATTGGACGGTACAATCCTGCGGATCTTGAAATCAGTAAGTTCTCCTGGAGCAGGAAACGTACAGTGATTTTATGTGCAATGACGAAGAGACATAAAAAAAATATTTTGTCAAAACAATAAAATTCCCGATAATTATCTCAATAACTCCAAGTCAATATAAGAGTGAGAGCCAGGGGTAAGTATAAGGACCTGTTTAATGAAGGCGTATTAGGAAGTTAGCGGCGAAGATTATTTGGGGGTTTTCGCGGGTTGCGGGGGTACCAGACGAAGGCTTCGCGAAACAAAACTAATTAATTTGGCAAATCATCGCGGCCCAGTGTAAACAGGGTGGTTCGATCTGTCTTCGTGGCACAAAGGGGTGTCGGAGATACAGCAGGATGAGGAGAGGGTAGTGGAGTAAGGGGTGGTGAGGTAATATCAAAGTGGAAGGGGAAACGATGGCAGAGAGTTCGAGAGGGTGGAGGGTACAAAGAGGGGGTTGTCGGAGCTTGAGAATAAGGGAGGGAAAGATCGACCAGGATGTGGCGGTGGATATCAAAAGGAAGATGAGGGATATCAATCCCCGTAGCAGCCACAGACTCAACCTACACCCTGATGCCACACTTCCGCAGCTCTCAACTACACAATCTTCCTTTCGATTTATTGCTGCTCGTAACAAAATACTTTCGCCCGACTGGCAACGTGGCCATCTTAAAATTTTATGTAGCTTCTCGTTAGTGCCCTATATTCTCGATAAACTATCGATGAATTCTATTTGCCTGTCGATTGATATTTGACTTTCTCAAACTACCCCCCCTGCTCAACCAATGTACCAGGCTGTATTCTGGTCAATTCTGATCAATAGATACAACCCTGTTTTTGCAATGTACTTAAAAAGAGGGGGGAAGGTTGCGTGCTTTAACCCGATATTACAGTCAGCCGTGAAGTAAAGAATGCCAACCTTTTTCGCTGCGTTTCCTATCTTATCGAGAAAAAATCAACCACCCCTCTTCCAACCCCCTTGCGAGGTCAAGGCGGGCCATCTTGGCCACGCGAAGCTTTTACACCGATGGACGAGGTCACCTCGGGTCTTGGACGTGGTGGCTTCCTTTTGATAACAAACTACCGTACTACACGCTCCTTGGGTCGAGACCTATCACCTTAGCCCAAAGTCACCCCTTATAGCTCTATGGAACTTGGTTGTTCTAGCAGGGGGGTCGAGACCCGTTAAAATCGGAATCTTTTTCTTGAAAGTGTCAGAAGACAGTCGTCTGCTTCATTTTTGTATTTCTTTTTTTATTCCCCCATTCAATTCTCAGACTTTCTCTTACATCGTTTTTCAATGGGAATCTCCATTCGACCGACATCTTTTCTGACGCGATACAAGGGGATGAAGTCAAGATGGAAGAAGAAACGGCGAGTACGTCGTCGAGGGTGAAAATATGAAGAAGGAAAATCGTGAGCACCCCTACGCGACCTCTTCCTCTCCAACGGGGTGGCCTCTCTTTCTCTCGTTCTCTGTCGCGAGTCGGGGTGGTTGAAAACGGGGTGGCTGCCGGGGTGGCACGGCGGATAGAAGAGACGGGGTTGGCGAAGGGCAGGGTGTAGTCAGGGAGTTCGAGGGTGAAGGGGTGAAGAGAGGGGGTGTTCTTTCCCTCCGTGACGGAGGAGTTGAGAGTGCCGTTGAATATGCATGAGACTCCGGGTCCTATCTACCGTCCTAAAAACATCAACCCAACGAACAAACCAGCCAACCAACCAACCCTTACCAGCCCTTCTATGCCGCCACCCTCTCGCCAATCAATGTCCGCGACAGCTGAGCCGCTAAAATTTCCTAGTGACTTTGAGATAGAAAATCAATTACAAATAAATGTTCTAATCGTTACACTAATGACGCAGTGCCGTAACAAAAAAAATACTTGCCACAACCCCTAATCATATGCACCCTTGGAAATCAGTCCTGCGATACGTATACCGACGAGTGTCGGATAACCATATAACAGGACGGTGTGTAAATTCCGGCAATTTAAACTTCAAACGAAAATTAGTAAAAAAATATTAGGTAGCCCGAAATAAAGAAACGTGCAAGACCCGTCGATCGACTTCCGCATGAAAATATTTTTCCCTGCAAGAGAACTTCATCCTAGCGTCCCGGCGCTGCGTTTCCGACGGCTGCGAGCTTTTATTTTTTCTACACTCTCGTCCGACAGCCCGCGCGCGCCGTCGCCGTCGCGATAATTTATTCCGTCTAATCTGGCGTAAAGAAAGAAAGGAAGAACGGAGGCTGGGAAAAGAAAACGACAAGTTTTATCGTCAGATATTATTCCTCGGGACGCATAACTCCGACGCCAGCGTCGCTGCCAGCAGCAACAGTACGAAATACTGGGAAACGGCGCTGCGGCTACTTTTGCTAGAAAAGTGTCAAACCAGCGAGAGAGAAATTGAAAAGGGAAAACGACCAAACTTAAACTATTTCTTTAACTTTACCTGAGAATTCGTATTGGAGTTTGATCTACGTTTTCGTTTACGTCAACCCGACGTACTCTTATATATATAATAAATATATGTGTACATATATGTATATATTCTCAAATGAAACACGTCTACGGGCCAAACAGCTTACTTCGTTTTTGCCAAAGCTAATCTACAATTTAATCTTTCTTATCTTTTCTCTTTCCTTTTTCTTCCTGCCTATAGAATATCGAAAGTGCGTGCATGCTTCGTATCTGCGTACGCGCTCGCTTTAATGCATTCAAATGATATTCACTCTCGCGCGCTGACGCGTGTGCTTTCGACAAATTAATGCCGTGTACCGAATATCTATCTGTCATGTATAAGCAGGAGATGAGTGATTTCTTGTATAATTTCCCATGTCCCGCAAGGAAATTCCGAAAAGACGCATCAAAGGCTCTAACAGGTGTTTCCTTAACTTTCCTGAAATTTCTAATGCAAGCTCAATGCTTTAAGCTACATACTAATATGCCTATACTTAATACAACGGACTCGCGGAAGATCAATGTGACGTCACTTGACATATCGGACGATACAAAAACTTTCTCTAAATTCTCTATAAGATTTTTTCACCGAAGCTTAGAACATTAAAAAATATATATGTATATACTATGTATAAATACTTGATTATGAAATATCTCCTACATGTATGTTTTGTTCAATATAAACAATACGTATATATACGAAATACATGAAAAAAAAAAAAGAAAAGCCAAATGGGGATATCGATAACAGGCAACAAATCGTAAAGTCGTCGGTAAACCAGAGTTTTGTGGGGCACTTATTGTCCCTATCCTTTCGCAAATGCGCGCACCGCCCACGCAAACATATCCATACGTATATATATATATACATGTAGATACAACCTATGCGACAGTATACAGTAGCATATACTATACATTGTAGAGCATCAAACCGACACCGTACACCAAGATAGCTACTTAGAGAAAATAAGTCTACCAAACTGTAAGCGAGCAATGGCTGCCATGTTTTCTATAATTTTCATCGTCTTTCGGAACAATCCAAGTTCAATTTTCCCACGGTAACGTAATACTATACTGTATCCAAATGGACATGCCACTTATCGAAACTTCAATATTACATAATAAAAACAGAAAGAAGTGACCCGTAACAATATCCAAATAAATTAGAAAGAAAATATATTTATTTAAGAAATTGTTGGTTCTTATTCAGAAAAGTCTCAAAAAAATATATGAAAAGAAAAAAAATGCGGAAAATAAATTCCTCTAAAGCATACGTAGCATATGCACACGTATACCCGTATACGCGCCGCCAATGAAAGCCAGCTACTCAAATGCCCGGTGTCGCCATCTCTCGGCGAGCTTGCGAATAATGGTAGCCATTTTGTTTCTGGAGGTGGCCAGAAGGTCGCCGTAGAGTCGTGGCACACCCGCGCATGTCCATTGGTCCCTCCTACCTCCATTCCTCCACACTCGTAGCTTCTCCCGGCTTCGTCCTACGAGACAAGCGGCACGGGCTTCTCTCCTCCTTTGCCACCGTCGCCACTGTCTCCATGAGAAACCGGACTACCACCACCTCCGCTTCAATCTTCTCCCACTTCTTTCGCTTACCTTTCAACCTCCCCTGATATCCCTCCCACTACTTACGTACGCGTATAACACTTCACTCTATATACCTGTATAGATTGGTTTAGAGGTGGTCTGCACTCTCTCTCTCTCCCACTTCACCTTCTCCTACTTCCCCTACCTCGCTCTAGGCCTTCTCCTACATTTATTTTACCTTCGTACAACTTCACCCCCACTTTACCTCTCCTCGCCTCCTCCTTCCTACGCCACGATATTATCACTCCGTTTTACTCGCGATTTATCGGCCTTTATCAACTACATTGCCACCGAATGGTGTATTGTTGCTGCCGGCGTTCCTGGCGAACCGCGCCAGATCTTTCTCTACTTGGGACGCGTCGCGTCACCCCCATAAATCAGTGCGGGTTTATCGTGCCCGCGAAGCGCCAGACGCGTTTCATGCTTAATGTCCATGTTTTCAAGGGTAGCCCACCTACAGTGTTTTTATTTATTTCATATGCCTGCATAGCACGACATTGCCGCTGCTCTAGGAGTTACGTAGCACCGTACTCAGTCTCTAATTAGGTCTTGTACTTTGCTCAGAAAATTTAGATAATATTCTCAGTACGAATTCACTATCAGGTGACCTTAACGAACTTGGAAAGTTTCTCCACGTTCACTTTGCACCAGTTAACCGGAAAACTGTTGTTTTCAGTTTACCAGGGTTACGACCTTAGCCCCCATTATCCATTGTGAGAATATCTTGATGTTTCGCGATCCCATTTCCCGTGATAAAATTTTTATTAAATATTTATTCCATGCGAATGACAACTTTACCTTGATATCAGCTTTGACAAGTATATCGAGAAACAGAAACACAGGCACATATCCGTAAGGTATAGGGACAGGATCTATGGTCGTATTATCGGGATAGAAGAGTAGAAACATATATATATATATAACTACGTATAGGACCTGGTACACGGTAGAGTGCTTCTAGAAGCGAGTGCAGTAGACTCAGAAAGTGCACGGTCTGGTGATTAGCACCGCCCTCCGGGGACGCTAACCGCCAATCGGCGGACGGCGTCGCGACGCCACCACCATACATAGAAGTACGATGACGCCGCGCGCGCGGCGTCCGCACAATCGCGGATACCGGATAGCGACAACCAAAGCCACGACAAAAATCAATCACCCGCTGCTTCCTACCATTCCCGGCTTATGGAAGCCTACCCCTGGATGCTGCTCCTGGTGCTGATGCCCGGCGACGGTGTTGGTACTGCTACTCCAACTCCATGCTTCACTCCCTCTACCACCGAGTATCCAATATACCGTCATACTGCATCTACTCTTCCCTCTTCCCACAAGCACTCACGGCAATATCCCGTTTCGCTATCATCCCCACGGGCTCCATCTCGACTGTTTGCGGATGCTTCTCGGTCCCTGGACCAGCCTGTAAAACTAGAGTGTTTCACGCAACGATGAAAATTCAAATTCGCTCTTTATCTGCCTTCATAGATTCTTCAGGATAATTTTCTCATGAATTTCGTATTAAAAAATTGTCAACCGCTAAAATACATACACGGTAAACCAAACCACTATCGTGGACGAACATAACTAATTACTTGGAACATGTCAAAATAATCATAATATCCACGTGATAATTAAGCGTGATAAAAACAACTGTTGCGAAGATCCCGCCATATCCATGTTGTGTGAAGTCAATCTTTAGTGTGTATCCGTATAGCGCGGTTGTGAGGAATGAAGGCTGGAGTGGATGGTCAGTAAAAATAACAAGAAAAAAAAAAGAGAAAAGAATAGGGTGAAGATAAAAAGAAAAAGATATCCCACAGCGATAGCGATCTAGTCAGCGATTAATTGGTATGAGAGTGGCGGCGCGCCGTACGAGGTACACCGGGCACATAGAGTCAGGATCACGTATGGGGTGGTACGTGACAAAAAGCGTAAAACGAGCGGATAGACAGTGCCGATAAGGTAGGGATCTCTCGTTACCGGAACTGTAGTTCCGGGGGAAAGCGGGAGGGAAGCCAGCTGCCGGAAGTCGCCAAGGCAAGGCGCTGCTCGCGGTAAAAGCTCGGCAGAACGATCCCTCCTTGAGCTTCCATGGTATATCCACCCCTGGTGAGAATTCTCATCGCAAGGGGGTTCGCATCCCTGATATTACTAGACGGAGAAGAGCATGCGCTACCCTTACAGTTTCATCCCCTTTTGCTTGACTCAAGTTTCCTTAGGGTAAGGTAGGAATCTTACGAAAATTCAGAAGGACTTTATCCGTCCGACGAAGTAGATCAAAACTACCCTTGCCAACGACTTCAAAGACTCGAAGTTTTGGATATGGCCTGTAAATGTTTTTTTTTTTTTTTTTCTAAAATACACCAGGAAAGCATAGTATTCTATAATAATAAAAATTATATTAACTTTACCACGATAGAAAAATATATTACATGCCCTGCTATGCACACACACACGTATAGGCATGTATACGTTAAACTATGCACCTGCTTGGATCTACAACGGATTGTCTTATAGTCGGGGTCAGTTGCAAGTCCAAGACTTTACAAGTCTCCTCTACATAAACCTGAACCATAAGCCAGAGATCGTTGCTCCACCTGCGTTTACTTTTCACCTGCGCGCGTGCCGCGAAACTTATTCGTATGCATGTACCAGTTACTAGGTACATACGTACCTGACTTACGTTGAAGTTCATGCTCGTCCTTATCCGAGCATATATACATACATGTATATACCATATACTTTTGATCAATTAACCCGGAGAAGGCCTCCATGTTTCTGCCCGTCAGAAAAAAGAAATTATAACCTCGATATATCCCAACTCAATGACGTTTATAATTGACCCTCGCGGTAGAATATAACGGGCCCCGATTTCAGTTCCGGGCCAAATGTCAACGGCTAGATTCCAGCGGATAGAAGGTAAGGAGCAGCAGGATGAAAGAGAAGTTTGGGAGCAGCACCTTGCACGGCAGGTGCCATCACGTCCAAGCAGCCTGTTTTCATCTACCATAAAACCACTGGTGTACATTGGACATGTGTATATATCAGGATGGAGTGTGTAAACGTGTAACTATATATATAAGCATAGAGACGCGTATTCGTGCTGGCGTGTCCAAGCGAAAGACGTCGGTACTTAAAAATATGTTAGCGGTCGCCATAAGCACCGTGACCTCCGTGATACGATCTAAAGAGCTATGGCACCGTGTGCGCGCGCCGGTAAGAACGTCAGATGCTCCTGAAAATGAAGAAGGGGACAGGCACCGTGACTGTAACCGTCACGGGGTAGACACCCTTAGGACTGTATCGCAATAAGATAGTTATCAATTGGATGGCACGCTGTGTGAACCCGGCCTAATTACAGTGAGACACCTTTTATATGGTAGGTTCGAACGAGTGTTGACTATATTATATACAGTATGTGGGAACCATTCGTATTTTTGGCGCCTTGTAATAATTAATTTTTTTTTTAATGTCTGTAGCGTTTAACAGTATCGGTAAGGGCTTGAGGATGTTCGGAAAATGATTTTTGGCCGTCGTGTATGTTCCTGAGGTAGTAAAGAAAAGGAGTGGAGAGAAGGCGTCATTGCTGGCCGTTACTTGTGATTGATGGCGCTGGGCGTTATCTTCCTCACCCTCCGTGTTCTTACAGCAATTCATCATCTCCGTCTGTTTTTCACTTACTTTATATGCAACATATTCCATAATTTTTATTCAGTCAGCCATCCCCTATATAAAACAAGAGACTACCCCGTGGACCATGCCTCCCGTGCTACACCACCCTTACTTCGTAAAGAGAGCGAGAGGGATGAAGAGGGAGTGAGTGTGTCGAAGATGGCTGTAAGGCTGGCCCTCTACGCTATATATAGTTTTAGAGTAGATAGAAAAGAAAAGGGGGAAAATGCCGAAGGGATGGAAGGTCTGGGGGATGCTGGAAAATCGGGACGTCTCATCTTATAAGGAGGCTTCGAGATACCCCGTGCGTCGGCTTACGCAACTCGCAGTCTATATGCTAAAGAATCCCTGGGGTTGGAGATTGGTCAGTCTCCCGGTCAGTTTGATTTATCGGGACGGAATCGGGCGCGCTAAATTTCCGGGAAAATATGTTGCCCCTGGGCATTTACATAAAATGAATTATTAGACGGTCCGCGAGGCCGCTGTGCGTCCGATTCACCGCAAACGGGAAAACACGCAACATAGAAATTTCTATCAAAGATTTCCAGCCAGCGATGGACATTATACATGTGATATATAAAATAGCATATACCATGAATTATAATACGTCCAGAATAAAATCCTTGGAGCGCATCCCAGCAATGATATTAAGTTATAAGAAAATTGTATTTACCCTGGAGAACTTTATCTTACGTTGTTTCTCCTTGGTCTCTGTATATACGGGTAACTATATATGGACAGTGTATATATAGGTAAATGCGTAAGAAAGTCGGATAGAACGATCCTGCAGGAGTGTTCTGGTATATAAAGTAAGTCGCGCTAAGTAAATCCAACCTCCCAAGGGATGACGTCGAGAGTCCAAGAGTGTTAAGGACGTTGGATAAGGCAGAAGGGGGGAGGTGAAGGTGGAGGTATTAGCAGGAAGAGAATCGAGAGATGCACAGATGGATGGATGAATAGGGACAAGATGGGAGGAGGCAAGAGAGAATGGTTGCGAGTAAGGGGTAGTAGAGGAGGAGGAGGTAAGCAACGGATGAAGGTGCTTTCAGGACTCGAGAGTCGCGTGAAATCTGCATTTCAGCCTTCCGTAGGTCCTCGCGAGATTCTCCTCCTCAGCCCCATCTTCCTGGTTCTCCAGGAACGGAGGGGGTGAAGGGGCGGCCACCCTGTGCCTTTCGAACCAGAGAGCTTTTGAGCGGCTCGCAAACACTCGGCTTCTCACACTCTGACGGACTATTCTATATATGTATATATAGATATATAGCTAGAGAAATATATATATATATAGAGAGAGAGAGAGAGAGAAAGAGACGAACAAATCCCATACCAGGATATTTCACAGCTCTTGTCGTTCCTGCTTTTCCTTTCGTCTCTAGTATTTGCCTTGGAAGAGTGCAATGCTGGGTGACTGGCTGGGTGACTGGCTGGGTGACTGACTGGATTCACCAGTCCACTCTTATCATCCTTCTCAGTGATTTCGCTTGCTCTTGGGAGAGCCTCTTATTCGATCGGGATCAGCATTTTCCAGAGGGATATATTGCTTCTTGAGAGAGATCGTTATTTCAGTCGATCGCATCCTCAATGTTGATCCGATATCGCCTACCCATCATCCCTTGAGCGAGAATGACAAAATTCCCGTGGGTATAATGCCCGTATAAAAAAAAAGTGAAGAAGTTAAAAAAAAAGGACTTTCACAAGTGGAAAAGTATTTGAAGTCCTAAGGGAAGAATTTTCTAATATCACCTATTTGACTTGTCAAAAACTTCTCGAAAGGGGTTGGGCCCTCTGACAATCATACCGGAATCACGTAATCCTACGACTCGAACGGATTTCGAACTAATGATGCGTTTCACCCTCCTGATGCCATCACGTGGTCTCTGAACACGGTACGATGAGCACCAAGCGAAAGGAATCCGAAAGCATGACGGAGGAGGTACCAGTGAAAAATTGTTTTCCATGACGGAAATCTGAGATGCTGAAGAAGAAGAAGAAGAAGTGGCAGTAGTGTGAGGTGCGCAGTAGATAAGCAGCAAGGGTAGTAGCCAGGGAGTGAGGGTTGCTGGTGTAAGAGAGGCTGGTCGAAAAGGGATGAAAGGCGACGGGTAATTAATCCGCGGTTTTTCCTCGTCTAATTAGTTGGATTTATTCCGTTGGACCCCTCTTATCCTCCAGAAGCATCCCTCCTATCCTCGTCACCCTCTCTTTCTTTTTTATCCTCTCTTCTCTCTCTCTCTCTCTCTCTCTCTCTCTCTCGCAACAGATTCTCCCCGGGATAGCCAACTCGCTCATTCACTCACTCGCTCACTAACTCGCCAGCTCGCTCAAGGCGGCCTCGGTTCCTCTGATATATGGAAATATATTCGGGGAGACGGAGGTCCGCATTTTTCCAGGCACCGTGCCTTCATTTCCACCATATCCGCGGTGACTGTACCTATCTGGCCTACCTACCCGTAACTGAACCTCACAGACTATACTTGTCCCATGCAGTTTCACCAATACTTAATCTCACGTTTACTCATTAAATCCGTGCGTGGACCCTGCAGAAAATTAACACCCCTCACCAGGTCACATTTGATCCATATTAAATCACAAGATCTATACACTGAATGCCATTGATATTTCATCAATAAATCGTAACACGCAATTGAATAAAAACAAATATGGCGCACACGGCACGCCATCGCTATATACCAAACTGGGACTTACGTACTTACGGAAGACGATGTGGGCACATTATGAGTAACCAGCAGAGCGGCAAGACAAAAGAATCGTGTGGGCATGTCCCGAGGACCGAAGCAATGTCTGCCTCCGGGCGGTACGATGAAAATGGCTACAGTACCACTTCCGGTGTCGGTTGTCGCTTAGGTCGAATCTACCTCATCGCCAAGAGATCGTTTATCTCGTGCGAGTCTTCCTTCAGCTGGTGTCCTGGTGTCGTTAACCCTGTATATCCCTCATGAGAAAACTGATTGATCTCCCATAGGCAACTATATAATATACGTAGCATACTATGTATAATGACAATAGATAATAATCAATGTACTAGCTACCAATCAGGTAGAGATAGGTATATACTATAACGGTATCGGAAGTCGAGGTCACAGGGGGTTGCTACCAGTAACGACCCCCCCATACTGAATTCACATCCTTGGCCCCCACATCTGCGGAATCTTATTAATAAATTACTTAAATAACCAGCACGGTGGGCAGCCAGTTGCGGGCAGTTACATTTCCCGGTAGAGTTGTTAGCATTTTAGTAACTAGAATATAGTGTATATATTATAGTGGCTTGTCAGTATATTGTAGAAATGGCTTACGGTTACGTATATACTCCTCTGTACGGAGTCTACGTACTTGGGATATGGCTAAGGTATATCCTTAGCGTATAACCTCCTAACTATTAGGTTGGTACTAGCTGGGTACTAGGTAGTAGGTGGCAAGGCTGCGTGACGAGGCGATTGCGAACCGTGACTAAAATATTTTAAAATATGTATCTTTCTGGCCGGACTGCCGTCCAGTTCCAGTTCCAGTCCCGGTCCCTATACTGCTGCACTCCCGTCGCTACATTTATTTCGCGTTTCCTTCCTGCTCGGGCCCAGTGCCGTCTAGATTCGAGGAACCTCGAGCAAACAATTTTTTAACCGACAGATATCTCTTTGGACATTTTTTTAAAATTTATTATGATTAAAAACATATTTATGGTTATAAGGTACCCATGGTCATGGGTTACTTTTATTGGTCAGTTTGGGTTTTTGTTATCTTAAATGGTCCTAACAGTATTTTCACTATGGTTGGTAGCAACTAATGATTGTGGTGTGCTGGTTTCAGGGTTTCAAAATGGGATGGTTAGTGGTATGGTGATTACTGTGCCGGTACTGCTTACTGGTTTCCGCAAAACCAGAAAGCACCTCGTCACCGCTAATCCATCGCCCTTAGACCTGGTACGTACTAACCACTAGGTTGGCCAGCCCTGCGGACACACTCGGCTAGCTCTTATGCATATTCATGATTTTTTGATCGGCCATCGCGGGAAAAAGGAAGTAAGTTCTGCAGGTTTGCCGCACTGTGGGACGTAAAGGACAACCCGCAGCCCCTAGCATCGACGTGACAGGGCGCATACTAATCGCTCATACGATTTCTATAGCGTTAACTGAACGTTATGTAATATTGTTTATGGCATAGGGATGCATTACGTGCGATAATTGCATATAATAAGACATGCGTATACGTCATTTAGAAACATCCCAAGAACAAATATATGATTTGGTTGATATATGGGCTGGATATATGATAGATAAGAATTCACATATTAAGTATGGGATACGTCTGACAGATATTGTACGTAATTTATATACAGTCCCTTGCAATCTGTTTATTACATTTATTCTTTGTGTAATAATAAAATTGTGCAACTTATTACTCCAGTCGTTTTTGATTCCTGTACATTATTTTTTCTGTACACTAAGACCCCGGTTGAAGTTTCCCTGTTCAATGCTGTTTCATAATAGCACACTTTTGCAAACACTGTTTGAGACGGTAATTCTTTGATTTGTCAAAGTAGCAGTCGTACCACGTGTTGCTACTTTTTCGTTTAGTGCTCTAAATCTTAAAAATGTAGCCTGACCGTTAATCGGTATTTTACTGTATATAAATTGATAAGAATTTTAATGTATCCAATTATCAGTGCTCCTTTTGTGTTTCAGAAATTCTAAATCATCCCGGAGACGACACTCGACAGAAAAAACTGTAAGTAGACTCTAATCGCTATGGCTCTTTTAAGGGATGGAAATGATATTACCATCGTCCCATAACGACGAGACTGTGACGATTGTAAAACGTTTTACGGGACGATTCCCTGAAAATCCCATGGATTCCTTTAAGTGTTTTTAGTAAGTGGATGATCGTTCGAGTAAGGTATGTTCGTTTGTGCTCTATCCGAAGATCATGGCGAGAGAGTAAGGGTGTGCGAATACGTAGAGGATATAAGGGGTAGTTTCAGGACAGTGCGGACACGAGAAATAAATACAGGAAGTTCAAGTGTACGGGGTTACTTAAGGGTTGTAGAGGCAAGTAAGTACGAGCCACCCCCTCAACCCCAGAACCCCTTTCCCTCAGCTTCATGATCCCGCTGCTAATGGGGCATTAAATAAAAATATTCATTGGCGGCCCGTAAGGCCGTAGGGGCGGGCACGGCTTACAATTTTATGGCGCTTAATTGTAAGCGAAACGCGGCGTTACCGTTTCGCTGTGTCGCGGCATTAATTTAATTGTTTCGCTGAGCCCCGCGAATTGCCAACCCAACGAAAATCCAAGTAAATGTGTTGAGGAGTTTGAGGATCCCTCGTTTCGCGGTTGTTAAAAAATTAAGGGTACGATAAGAGCTCCTCGAAAATCCTCAGACCTCTGTCGCAGCCCCTTATCGTTATCGATATACCAAGTGTCACCCTTAGAAACCCAATTTCCACAAAGGTGAGGCTGCTGCTAAAATAAAACCAAAGATCTTGGTACTGTACAAATTACAAAAAAAAATTCCAAAAAAATAAAAGCCAGAAGCATTTTATTTAAGGTTTCACGTGTAACCGTAATGGCGGCCGTGTTTCTGGCACAAGCTTTTTGCGGTTAAGTAACAACTACCCTTGTGCTCTTTATCTGTCGTAGGCTTCGCTAAATAGATATAAACAGGGACCATGGAGCGAGGCCATCTCCGGGTGGTGAGTCGGTAGCCGGTAGCAGTTAGCACGAAAATAAAATAAGAAGGGAATAAAATAAAAGACAGGAAAAATAAGTCGACCCTTATCTCGTCCCGTTCCGTTTCGGCCATGCATATTCAAAAGGCAGGCCCACTCTCTTCATCCCGTGTCTCCCTTATATAAGGCTCCCTGCCTCTTCACCTTGGCACTCACTACCTTTAACCCTCGAGCAACATCATCCCAGCCCCCCCCCCCCTACCTACCACCCCCCAACACCCTCAACGGTTATACCAACTCTATATTTATACTCGTTCGCCACCTGCTAATTTCTAGACTTCCTTCTTTAATTGCACCGTCCTACCGTACTAGGACCGGCCATAATACCTGCTCTACGAGTTAACCATGTAATAAGATAACATCCATACTTACATCCGTAACTATCACGCAAAATTTTATTTTCCCTTATCAAAGCTCGAATCAATCAATAAGCTCGTGTCGACAGGTACTCATTAAAATTTATCACAGTTCCCATATAAGCTTGGAATAAGTAATACAAGTTTTTTTAAACCTCTCTCAAATCTATTGAGCTTTTAAAGATTCCACCCTCCTCAAGCTCCCATACACACCAGGGAACAATGGCTAGCAAAAGTGCGTGCCTTGGCCCGATCGTCCACTACGACTTTTGCCGTTGCTCCTTTGTTTCGCATGCCGGTCGCGTATATTTTAGTGGAATAAGGTCACGCCACGAACCTTTTCATGGAAGTACGTACGCCATTGCCGAACTACCGACACAATGGCACCGTGTTCAGGATGGTATAGCGTAGGCGTATTACAGTATAGACTCTTAATAATAACAGCATACCCATAGCACGCCGTGGAATGATGTATACTACAGTCCCCAAACACCATACACTGTACTATAGCATATAGCGTGGCCGCGCGACATTACCTGTAATCACCACCAATCGCATTCTTATAACGTGCGTGACATGCCATAACCTCTACCTACAAACTACATGTACATATATACATATACAATTTGGTTTTTCCATAAACTCAACCAACCCGAAACTACCCCTTAAATATCCACCTACGTATAAACACTTGAAACGATCCTCGTATGCATTATTACTAAAATTCTTAACTCTACTAATGACTCGAGTCAGGATTGACAGTGACCCATGCCAAACGACAGATTCGAAATATGGGTGCGGCGATGGTGACATTCCTTGAAGAATTCTGATGGCATTGTTCCATCGCATCACACCTCGCTCACGCCTCCGTCACGTGGCCCACAATTCACGGGACGTGACTTCACGATCCTCTTATGGACGATGCCAATAAAAAGTATATAAATACATTGGACTAAGGTTCCATAGCTACTGTTAATTTCTTGAAAAGGGCATGGTATCTTATGGGATTTTTTTTAATATCTTAAATTTCCTTTAACTTTCATGGTGTCTATATTTACTCTTGTTACAATGGTGTAGGGTTAGAGGAGGAAACGCATAGAATAACCATAGACTATATATGTATATATATATATGTATGGCTTAGTGGCTCGCACAAGGCAGTCTGGCCGTCGCTCATTAGAAGCCTTATCGCTAATTATTCTCTACATCCAAGGCGTCACGGCACTCGTGTCCCTCTCCGACTTAATTCCTTCTACTCTCTTAACTCCTGTACCTAACTAAACCCGAGCCTATATATCTATATATTTATCAGGTAGAGCCAGGACACCAGCAAGAGGTCTCACGACCCGTGAGCTCTCATCGTCAAGAATAATAAAAATTTCCAGTGCGGGTCGCCATATAATTAAGTATTTAATAAAAGCAATTATCTAATACAGATAACAGACGTGATAATGAGTCCACGATAGGCCTGGTCACTGATCATCATTAAAAATGATTCACATTCTACTCTCTCGTAGTGAAATTAAATCTTACAGAGTAATTAACAAAAATAGTCGAATTGAATTCGTGACCTGGAATTACGTGGGACAGGAAGAAGACATGGGTTTCGCTAATGGCGACGAATCGATAGAAGAAAAGGAAGAGAAAAAGGAAGTGCGACCTCATTCATGTTTATTAATGCGCCATCCGTCTATCGACTTGCTAGTTCACTCTCGCTCTTTAAGATAATGAAACTGACCTAGGCCAAGCGAATGTATAGGAGCTTAAATACGCGAGTAATAAGTATGCACCGGAGTTTGGCATAAAGTGGGGTAACTGTAGTACTATGTGCTGTATGTGATTAAGTAGTGAGAGCTGTTATCGAGTAGGTAATAGGAAAGAGAGAGAGAAACAGGCTCAACGTTGAGATATAGAGAGAGATATATATGTATGTAGATATATACCAATGGTAAAGGACAGCCTTGGTCTCTTCGTCGTAAGGCAGACGGGGATAACAAGCGTACTGTCTTTTCTGTTTAACAGCATACGCAAGGAGCTGCCAACTTGTTAATTATTAATCAGCATGTTTAATTCATATTGCGCGCGCCGGCTGTTTGTTTCCTTGATGCGCGCTAAGGTCCTGTACTTAGGCCGTGCTTAACGTTACCCACTGGGTAATACACAGCGGGTGCTTAAGTATGCTCGGGAGTCCCACGCCCGGGTATGCTTACTATTTATTCACCTCGTGCTCTGCAACGTTGCTGCACCGCAAGGTCGTCTCGCGGCTGACGCATATCGCTTCATTCCATTCGGGATGCATAAATTAACATTTATTCATATATGCATCGATATCCTGATCGCTTTGACTTTAAGGGACTCGCGTGTCTCGGAGGTATACTTCTCTTAGATGGGTCGAGTATGAACTTATTACGTGTTTTTTTTTTTAGTATTAATTAATCGATGGGATATATGGTATTTGGATTTTTTTTTTGGAAATTGGTGCTTCGTAATATTGTCCACTTTGGGGTGGGTTTTTATTTTGGCTTAAAATGATCGCAGTATGTATCGAAGTATACATTTTCAGGACACTTTGGTGTTTTATGTATTAAATGGTAGGGGTTGGAGCGTACTGCTTCTAGGGTGTTTATGGGTTTATTATACGATGAGTCGTTCTGTTTGGTTATATGTTGTTATGGGGGTGGGTGGTACGCTTGTGTATTTGTGTGTGGTGGATGCGCTATGGGGAAACTCTATACGATGTGGCTTAGACGCGTGCTGAGGAGTCCCATCCAAGTTTGTCGCGACTATAACACACGCGCGAGACCATAAAAAAATACCCATAGAGTGAAAATAAATCTAACCCCCGCGAACGAGCCACCCCTAACGCATGGTAATAGAAACGAATGGTTGGGAAGAAAAAGTGTACTGTTCCTGGTGGTACAGAGGAAGTAAAAAAAAAAAAATTGGTATGGAGGAACAAACCTAGTGAAACGGACGTCCGTTATCTTTTTTACTTAAAAGGACAAAGTTTTGCGAGGGTATATTTTTCTATGGACCAATTGAATCATCCTAAGGATAAATCATATGGGGATAATGTCAGACGTAATTTATCCTTGCGCGATGCTCCTATTCTCTTTATTAATATGGCATCCAATCAGGCTACTCTATGGGGTTGATTAGATTCTAAAGAGATACAGCATCCCTTGGAAGATGCTGGGCTCTTCCAGATGGTACGGGAAAAGGAAAATGTTATTGAAGGTTTTACTAGAGCGATGTTCCTCGGATGAGAAGAGGGGAGGATTGAGAAACCTTTCCCTTTTTATCTCTCTCTCTCTCTCTCTCTCTCTCTCTCTCTCTCTCTCTCTCTTTCTCTCTCTCTCTCCGCTCCTTTCTCGTCCCTTAATAAAAGAGGATGGAAAACGAATGCTAAAGGAGAGTCAAGATCGAGGGTTGCACCACCGCAGTACCCAAAGCGCGGCGGTCTGAGTTCATTGCGCGAGTCATCAGTATCCATAAGTGATGAGTTACCCTCATCCTCCCTCTACCGACACCCCAACTGTATAGGTTAGGTTAGACTAGGTAGGCACCTGGTTCGGTTGTTCGGCGCACACCCTTCGACGCCGAGGAGACCAGCCAAGGATGAGAGCAGAAGGGATGATGGTAGCACTGGTTGGCAGAGGGTAGCAGTTCAGCTCGCGCAGAGGTGGGTGCTGGCTGAAGGTTGAAGGCTGAAAGCAGGAACAGTGGGGGTGGCTGATTTTCTTAGGTCAACGTATAATGAAGCCTCGACGATGGTAGAACGCGGACAGCTATCCCCTAGACCAATCCTGGCTCTTCTGGTGAACCACCCTTGCACCCTAACCAACCGCTACTCGCCAGACGTTTCCAGGAGCAGTACTTTGGCTGTACTCTCTATCTACACCAGTACCATACAACACACGATTCACCCTTTCAAATATCTCAACCCCTAATGCTCTTCGTTCTAATCACAAATTCGCTCAAATTCACCCCTTAGATATAACAGTCGATCTATCCTCCAGTCTTCCAAGTGGTCACGGTACCAAATTAACCAGACTCACTGAAGTCTTAACCGCTGAAAACAACCCTTAAAAAACATCGTCCAAAACTGCCCAAAAAGAACACAGCGTTCCACGGGAGTACCTAAACTCCAGGAATGCAGTGGTATTCCCTGGTTTGTGAAGCGGAGCAGAAAAAGGTTAGAAAAGAAAGAATAGAATCTTGTGAGGCGGAGAGTGGGGTTGGAGAAAGGAGCAGGGGAAGGGGGGAAGCGATGGCCGAAACGTCGAATGGGCGATGTTCCTCAGAGGCAACGGGGCGAGATGGAAAAATTGCCTCGATGTAAAAACATGAGGATCGCTTCTGCCGTCCACACTCAATAAAAGGAGCCAGAAGCACAAGAGATACTTACACGGGTAACCAAGATGGCTACGTGTATTATATACACACATGTATATATATTCAGTACATGGACTGGTATCCACACTGGGGCGAGTACATGGCGGAGGAGAAATAGAGTAGAATATAGTGAAAGGTGGAGAAACTGATCCGCATCGAGTCGAGTGGTCAGCTATCGACGGCATCCCTTCCATCCACCTACCCCTTCGCGAAGAAGAAGAAGAACCGACTCTATGGCTCCTACTGGCAATAATAAAAAATATACGATCACCCGGCGCAGACCAGACCCACCTAAAGCCAACATGGGAATCCCGATGGACGCGAAGATGCCGAATTATACTCCGAGGCCGGTTCTAAGTGATCGCATTTCCACATAGACGAGCCACCCCTCCACCACCCCTCCGCCCCCCGCCGATACGATATGAAAGACTGCCCGGTGCTATTGCACCGAGATATGGAGGAGGATTCGGAAGGGTGGTTTGGCATTTTCTACTTATTTCCTGGGATATCTTTATGTTACTATATAGAAAAAGGAGAAAGGGGGCAGAAGAGGGGGGTTGGATTATTCGAAAAAGTAACAGTATGAGATATTTTAGGAAAATAGATATTTATGATCGGATACCGTTGCCACGTATGCACTTTGTGAAAATTTGAAAATGGCGACTGTCCATGCTGATCTCTTAGGTTTGTTCCTTATGGTGTCTTTCTTTCGCTTCTTTTCGGATCCTCTACTTTAGGTCGAATGGATGGTCTTATGCGGGATAGCTGCGAAAAAGAAACTATTACAACGAATCTATCATAGGGGTTCACTGTACGCTAAGGGTGAGTTCTCCCTAACTTCCCTCTAGAAAGATGATCCATTCGTCATAATATAAAAATGGCCGTGACAGCGTTATCTGCGGCCATTTCCTGCAGCCCGAGCGGCGCAGAACTCACTTGTCACTATACCGGAGGTAATGATCATTACTGGGGTTTTCATCCCTTCTTTCCCTGTCCCAGCGGCACGTAGAGGTACCTAAGCGAAAGAGACAGCCCAGAAAAGAGATGAAGAGGAAGAGGAAGAAGAAGAGGAAAAAGAAAAGTAGCAAAGATGCTGAGGCATAAGGAGTAGAAAGAAACGGAGGATGATATAGACGGTACTTTCAGCCCTCCTTCGTAAAGGGTAGTAGTAAGGCAACCGGCAGGGGGGGTTGGTAGAACAAGATGGCCGCTGGTAGGACCTCCCGGGCTGGTTGGGTTTATGTGTCGTAATAAATGGTAATTTAAAACAGCGAGAACTAACAATTTCTTTCTTTATTTCATCCACCCTCCCTCCCCTCTGGCACCCCTCTACCTCCACAGCCTTCTCAGTAAGGGTAGTATCCAGCAGCACACCTATCTCTCTAGCATATATGGGATGGAGGGAGGGAGGGGGGTCGTTCAAAGTTATTTTGAAGGTGTTGAAGGTACCACGATATAATAAGAAAGACGGATATGTCAGCTTCACAACAAAGTACGGACCAAGTATGAACGAAGTATGCCAGCCAGCCAACCAGTCAGCCAGCCACCCAGTCAGCCACGCAGAGTGTTTCAGAGTTAACCAACCCACGTAATATAAAGAGATATGTGCCTTGGAATAACATTACCATTAGGAGATATAGTTTAGCGGAGGCCCCAGATGAAATGAGATACTGTGGCTGAATCATGCATGAGCGAAGGTGCGATTCGCTATCTTCGCTTCCTGGCTATCAACGCCCAGAAGATACCTCCTCGACCCCTTGACCTCCACTATCCAAGGGTACCACGAGAAAAGTGAATATGCGTACAATATTCACACAGTCACTGATGTCGCTGCGGTGACACTTTATTAAACGCGTTATTTGCGTCGTTTGGTACATTCTTCGAGAGCACCCCCTATTACCCCGCAGCCCTTGGCCATTATACTACATCATTCGGCGTAAGGGTAGCGACCCTCGCTGATTAAAAACTGACTGGATCCTTCTTGAACATCTAAGGTACTACTCAGAATTGGCCCACTTTCGTTCTTATATTGTGTATATATTTTCTTAACATACCTCCTGATCTTTTTAAACCACCCCAGCTGCTTCCCTGGCGGAGGTCTTTTCGTTACTTTAGTGTCTCCAGCATTGCCAACGACGGGGGACTACCGGTCCACTGCTTATATCGTGCACATACATTATGCTAATTTGTCTTTTAATCTCGCGCCATGCGTCCACGACTGCGGGACCACTTTTTGTCGCGTAAGATTCATGTCTCCTCGCCTGAAAGTCGAGGTACTGCGCGCGGTATCTACTTCAAAAGGACACCCACCGATAAAAAGGTACCTGGTGCAAGCCAAGTTGCCTGTGCAGCTGGTGAGAGTGAAGGAGGATGCAGAAGAAAAATAAAAGGAACAAATAAAAGAAGAAATTATCGCTAGGTCAGGTAGCAAAGAGAGAAATCTTCAAGGGGGGTGATAAGAGGGCAAATATAGGTACCAGGTACCTGTCTCTTCCTACTGGGGAACATTTCCTCCAACTCTCAGGATATTCCCGGTAAAGCTCATACAGCTTGCAGTAAGAAATCCGCATAGAAAAAAAAAAGGGGTAGCGCCTCAAGTAGGTACAGGGGTGGAAACACTTATACATTTATGCATTCATATTTCTGTGGTCTCCACCTCCCCTAAGTCGGCGTAAGAAGTCGACGTGGTTCCCCGTACACGTTGCGGTGCCGTTGTCGAGTCTCAGCACCAGTAGTACCACTACCAACACTAGTACCCGGTACCAGTAACCAAGACTGGCGTGCAGAGGGTCTTGGAGGCAAAGGCAGCACTGCAAGTAGGGAGGATCTGAAGGGAGGGCAAAGTTGCTCCGGAATAATAATATACGCCGGCGTTCGCTCGCTCGCTCCGCCGGAAAAAATCTGAATATATGAAATGTAATGACGAGCCAAGAGAGGGAAGCGACGAAGAAGAGTGGGAAGGAGCAAGAAGAGAATAACAAAGGACAGAATAGCCGTTCTCCTCATGGTGACGCTCAGAGGACTTCCTGGGGGAAGAACGACGGCGCATGCGGTCTCGCTACTTCTTTAAACATCCACCGGGACGCGTCATAGACTTCGGTATTAATTATACCCATGAACGTCATTAATGTCATTAATAACCCAATAGTCCATCCCATTAGCTCCATCCCAAAATCATTCCCATGACCCATCTGGTCTCGGATTATAATTCCACCAGGTACCAATTCCATGAAACAAAGCTAATGAAATTATCTAGGAACTCTAGCGTGTGTGAGGAACGAAGAATAAAATTGCGCGAATTTCCTAAGAAACTAAGTAAGCAAGCAAGCAGGCAAGGAAGGAAGGAAGGAAGAAAGGAAGGGCGCTGGAGTCAGGACGTGGCCTGGGCCGGGGCTCCGCCTATCACCGTGCCGCCTCACGGTGGTGAATACATTTAGCCTGGTTAGTTTACAAATGAATACAGCGATTGAAGCAACTTATAATATCAATGTACTCGGTGCTCTCTCTTACTCTACGGGTTTCACCCTTCAGGGTATCTTGGTTCCACCCACTCGCGGGGCTCCATACAGAATGGCCATATTAACTTGATAATTAGCTCGGTTATACGACTTGCAGATGAGGAAAGACTTGGGACGGACGTCGGCTACCCCTACCAGGGTGGTGCCAGTGTTCCTTGCTCTGCTCTCCTATGCTATGCTCGGCTCAGCTCTGCTCCGTTGGTTGGATGGATATAGAACCCTTAGTTCGTATTCCTCTCCCTGTCTGCCAGGAACCCCTGCCTTGTGCTTGCCTGCTTCACTGCTTTGTTACGTTGCCTGCCTGTGTACTTGTTTGGTTCCTTGTTCGATCAGTTGCTACGTATATGGTGAACTACGTCATTGGTTCTTCTTGACTCTGGTACCCCCTAGTGCTACTTCCTTGAGGTTTTACGTATCTTGGAACCGGATATCATTATTTTATGGTTCGCGTGGAATTGTCGGGAACGTCGTGATAACGTCGCGACGGCGATGTACTGTGTACGTCAACAGGTTTGCCAACTGTGAGACTTTGGACTGTGAGGAAACACGTGGTCGGGATACCACGTGCGCCACCAACCACGCCGGAAACCACGTGGTCCCCGTTCTCCAATGGACCGGACTTCTCTTACCCCTTCTACGTTCTATCGTTATCTATGGTGGTTCATTCGATATTTCGACTACGTGCAAGTTTTATTGGACATCTTATCATTCAGAAGGTGCTTCATTTTTTTTTGGTGCATTTTTTGTCGTCTTCGAGAATTTATGTGTCTGCCGTTTCTGAGGTGTTTTTTTTTTATTATTAACAATCGATGACCGTCGTATAATGAAAATACACAGTATAACGAACAATTTGAAAATATTACTCGTACGTTGTGAAGAGTCGTGAAGATTTTTAATGAAAAGAAAAGAATAAATGAAAAATGCCATAATGCCAACCACGTGATATATAAATGTCAGATGCATAATGAGTGTCCGAGAAATCAGGTGAAAGAAGAGAGAAGGTGAAACAGATCGAAAGTGTATCTAGATGGCGCTTAGGGGTCACAAAATGGCCGCAGCAAGGATGGAAATAATGGCGAGTATACTCAGCCTACGCCATCGTGTCCTCATGTCCTCAAAGAGATTGTGAAGGCCTTTCGTGTACGCGACAAGGAATACAAAGTACATCGTAGGCGCATTCCAGGAGATGACTGGCATTGAAATCTGCCTCCGAGAGTGCCGCACCCGCCTGCCTCTCGTCTATGACCTGAATACAGAAGATGGCCGCCATATTAGGGTCCCCTCTTGGTCGTTCCTCCGCTACCAACCGCTTCTCTTCTTCGTCTTTCTTTATCTTTTCGTTCTCCAATGGCTCAGAGCATCGCTTCTTCGAAAAGTGTGCCTTTTCTGTGCTACCAAAACGTAACATACCAAATCATAACAAAATTACTACCTGCAGACCCTGAACCACCCAGAGGAACGCTAGGACTAAGGGATACTTTTTGACAAAAAAAAAATTAATCTAAGGGTGGCAATTTTACAATGACATTAACACAATTATCCAGAATTTCGAACAACTGTGATTCGTTTTCAAGATAAAATGGACACTTTACTACGCAATTGCGTGTCTCTCCTCATTTTCCTGCCTACGTAAGTTCATGTCTATAACTCTGACATTGTTGGCTACGTTGTTTTTCTTTATTACTATACTTCACTTAGTTTCCCTTAGATCCTCCGCCATTTTCTTATTTTATTGCTCGAGAGGAAACATGAGAATCCAGTACGCAAAAGCGGTGCTTCTATGCACTGTGTATGCACAGGGTATGCAGTTTACTACAACGTGTCATCACGTACGCAGTGTAAAGGTTTATTTATAAATACTAAAAATATAACAATGTCATACACGGCCATTGTTTTCCACGATTATATATTATCAAACGTAAGAAAAATTTTTAATAAATTTTTAAGCTTGTCAATTTTTTTTAGCTATCTGTCCTGAGTCTAACCTACGGTCATTTCTTTTGTCTGTGACATTAAAATCTTGTTCTATTCCACGTGCACTAGAAAACACATCCGAACGTGCGTTGGGTATCATAGGAATACTCGAACGGAACATGTGTGCCTATAAGCAAGCAGTACATTGAAACACATGGCTGTAAATAAATTTCTCCTAGCAAATAGAAACGCCTGAAAACTGGACACAAGCTGGAGTATATACTTATATACAAAGAGAGTAGTAGAAATATGTTATATATATGTATATAGTCAGTACATAATATGAAGAAAAAAAAAGATGGGAAAGCACCTGTCTTTACAGTGTGGGTGATAGAAGCTAGGGGCGATGAAAGTAATGTATGCACCCCTGCTACACAAAGAAAAGTCAGACCGGGAGCCACCTGAACTGCAGGTCTGGGCCAGGGTCTCATTTGGGACCGGCTGTGATCTCCATATTTGTTATATAACCGTATAATAACGATTTAATATACCTAATCACTCGAGTTCATCTAATCCGCGAATAAGGATCGGTAAAACTTTTACATTTTACAGCAAAAATTTTTCTCATAAAAACATTAGACGTTAAATTTAGAAAAATTAAGGTAATGAACCCCTTAAAATGGCTACCGAAATTGTATCGCGATTCTCAAGTGGAAATGACCCGCCATGCACAGCCACTCGACCCGAGTCCCACTAACTGCCGCAAGTCAGGCTAAAACGTAGTTATTACGGGCTGTGCCGTGATTATTTTCATTATGAGACGTTGCGATTCTTATCTGCCGCTTCCCACTGTGGAACCGGGGCTTAGATTTCATGTTTTTTCTTAATGATTCGAGCAATTAGCTACGCTGAGTGCCCTGACTTCACGTTTCTTAGCTCGAGTAACCAGAATAGCTCGTATTTGTAGGGACGCTGCCGATTTGCGGGAGACATGCCTGTGTATATATATTTCTTTGAAAAATAAATTTTTGCGTAAATTTTTTTTTATTGAATTATTAATTAATTCATAACAGACTGACCATGGTTTCTTTTGCCTTAAAGATAGCGACTCCTGATATTTATTTTACTGCACGCCAACCCGATAGTGAAAATCAGGTTTGACGCGTCGGGATCCTTCAGCGACGGTGGACGTGCCGAAACCGCGTAGCAGCGTCGCGGCGCACTCGCGTATTGTTATGTTAACGCCCCCAGAAGTAACAATCGGAACGAGCACAATGGCGGATTCGTGGGTTGGAGGTGGGGAAACGATGGGGAACGAGGAAGCGAGGAGACGCGAAGAAAAAAAAGGCCTTATCGCATTATCGTATTGCGGCGCCTCCTAGTCCGGACTTATGTACGACGCCTCGCGACGCTCTTACGTAAATTTTTCAAAAGGTCGGAGATACTTGGATTTTATAAAATCTCTCTCTGCTCGTGCTACCTATACATTGCACATATACACAACTCTACAAACACAATGCTTTTCTGAAACCATCTTAAAATTTTGAAAAATTAATTAAACTTGAAAAATCCCATCTAGACCATATTAGATTTTCCAAGTTTTATAGCCTTTGATAAATTATCAAATTTTTCAAAAGCAATATTACCCCTCCAATCTTTCCAATATAGTCCGTTATCTTCATTGGATTTAATAAATTTTCATTTTATACTCTTATCAGTAGATGCAAGTAGCACTGATATTAACTGTGAAAGACATTACAGCGCTGCATCCTAACGGTAAACATAAGGGTTGTTACGTACAGAAAGGGGATGCTCGAGGTTTTGGCAGTAGAAACGACCGAACGTTTGCTCTGATATACATATATATATATACATACATACACACTATATATATATATACACATAGGAAGTAGATACAGGGCACAGTCCAACCCCCATGCCAACGGGCGGCCATGGGTGGGTGGTGAATATGCAAATGTAATTGATATTACTTTTTAAATATTCCCCACTCTACAGCCGCGACCACCCGTCTGTTGTTCGCTCGCCTGCAGCAGAGGGTGCGCCTGCTTTATACACTCTTATTCTAAGTGCCTTTTACCTCCCTTCACAGCCACCCCACATCAGTAAAGGTAATTAATAGGCTTGCCGAGACCTACGCTAAGATCTCGCCGGATAACCGGCTGGAACTGTTACAAGTGGCCCGTAACGAAATAACCGTGTCCCCAACTTCCTAGGACCTTTTCTTATTTTTCTCACCATAAGCACAAGGCTCATACACGGTCCCATACATGGTGTCGTACAATGGGATACTTAATAAGCTATATTAATAAACTATAAGTATTTATAATATATATATATATATATTTGCATGCTGACCGGATATTATAAATTTTCCTATGTTAAAACCCATGACAAGGAATACGAGCAGAACACCGCCATTAGTGCACAAGTAGAATTCTTAGAGCATCTAAACACCCGTATTCCTCGTTCACACCTGTCTATTAGATAAGTACCAGCGTCCGTGTACTATCTGAAAAAGAACCTAGAAAAAGTATATAAATTTTTACCTACATTAATCGTTACCGTCTATTATCTAATTTTTCTTATACTTGCAAGACTTAGCTGCTCGCCATAAAGACGTAACAGACTAAAAGAAAATATACAACGCAATGCCGGTAGTATTAACTGCTGTACTTATATTGTTGCATCGCATGACGTTTACGTTATACGTTTTCTTTCTGAATTATCCTATCATCCTGGGCTTACAGTCCCTATAGAAAAAATAAATTCACGAAATGCCAGTCTAGACACTGTAGTACACTCAATGCGTATATTTTTCAAATTTCTCCGCCATAAGGTTCTACATAGACAATGTCCAGACCTTTCTTTCGCCACATACTTTCTCCTGCGTGCTTAGTTTCAGCCGCTCTCTCTAACCCTGTACCACCTGTAACCTCTTCGTGCCTTCTTTCTACGTCTTCTGTTCAGCTTCTGTTTCGACTGCTCCTTCTTAAAACTGACCAACCTCAAGTAATTAATCATCCAGAATCAGCCCACGTGACTAAACTAATATTCAACCATAATTTCTTGTGAATATTCATGCAACTTATCACTTGAACCATATAGCCACAAATAAAGAAATATCAGAGAAAAATAAGTCTGCAACATTGTACTTATATATATATATAATGCATATATACATATACTGTATAGATATACGATCACCATAGCAATAGAGAATTCAGTGAAACCGGCATAGGATTAGGAAACTCCCATAAAAAGCACCATGGTACAAGTATATAAAATTGAGACAAGCAAGCTGAATTTTACGTCGTAACTTTCTCATGGTGACCATCGAGGATATTTCAGTATACCGAGACACTTAAAGAAGCACAGAAAAACACCATAGAAGAGATAGCAAAGAACGGCGAAGACATTAATTTAGCATCGGCTCGCGTCGGCTTGAATTCCGACGCTCGCCGGCCAAATCGGGCAGTGGCGGCGCAGCAGTAGCCGTCGGTATATAAAGTAATGCTTCACAGGGTGCTGAATACGTGGGGCCCCATAGGGCCCCTCTCGGTACTCGTTTTAGCCACGATAAATCTTACGGGCATTATACGCATTGCGTTAGGGGCGGCTGTGATGGGGGGGCCGAGGGGGCTTAAAGTTACGTGATCGCCGATTCGCGTAAGCGTGGGCGCCGCCGACGGTAAATACGACGTTAAATAATTCGACGTCGGTTGGGATATCTCGCCACTCTACACAGTGCAAGAAGAAGGATTTAAGAGGACGCCAATGAAGACGCTAATGAATGGGAGGGTATTCCAAGTATGGCGTCTAAGACGTACTGATGTCTGCCGCGTTCTTTGAATTATTATTATACGTACTCTCGCTACTTCCACATATGTGTATATATATATATAGATTCACTGCCTGAATAGTTAGGTTAGGTTAGACGTCTCTAACAGGATATCACTATAAGTACCAAGTCCTTCCTATTCGCTATTCCTGAACCGACTATCTTTTCTAGATCCTGGATCCATATCTACCCTTCAGGATCTCTGTTAAGATACCCCCAACTATAGTATCTGGTTAGACTAGATAAGGAGATCAGACATTTTATTTTTTCCTCTCCTTTTCTTTTTTTATCTCTTCCTGGTTTCCTCAGACACTCCGTACACTCTTTATACTCGATACGACACTATACCCAATAAGATATATGGTAATGACTTTCTGTGAATAATTGGGTATACGTGAATATATGTATACACAAGCAATGCCGTTACCTGTCTACCTACTGGCTTACCTGATCGGCTAATAAAATTCTTACCGCATTTATCTACCGATAATCAGTTATTCAATAAATTATCAATTATTATATGATGTTACATATCAGATTATTCATACGTACCCTAATGCGATAGTGATACCCGCATTATACCCATACGTAAAATTATGCTTCTTTATTCCTTCCTCGAATATCATTCATAATGCGATATATCCGTATTAAAAATTCATATACATAATTTATACGAAGTTAGATGAATCCCATTAAATCACGACAGACCCAAGGCAAAAGTTACCGTTTTTACCTAGAAAATCCCAGAAGTTTATTACAAGGGTAGCGAACTATTCGCGTGCATTGTCCTTACGCGTGGGTATCTACACGACAAGTATATACACATGTACATATATGAAAAGAGAGAATAAAAATAATATTACGCAGGATTCTTCTCGTTTCACACAGTGAATAGTAGAAATCATTAGTATATATATATATATTATAGTACGCAAGGTATACCTGACCTTATATACTGTATATAAGTATGTATGGCTAGGTAAAAATAATTATGTATATATATATATATGTGTGGGGTAAGTTAGAACAATAATAATAATAATAATGTATACCGGTACCAATACAACAACCTCCGTAAGAGTTGCGTGTTGCAGATAATTACCTGGTTCCCCGTGGTAACACACTAGCAATGGCGGATTCCCCTTAGTGCTATATATCAGTATGTACTGGTACTACTTACTAGGTATAGTACATAGAGTATCGTGTTGATATACTTACTTGGACTATATTGGCATTGTTATAATACATCGACTTTAGCTGGATTCAGGCATTCAGGCATTCGGGCGACGTCACGGTATGGTGTTTCCCGTCACACCGTTGATTTCAACGCCAATTAAACACCCGCTTGTCAAGGAGACGGCCCCCACGATTCTCTGCGATTCGTTGTCGCTGGCGCACGCGATGCGTTAGCGCCGTTATTGCTGCGTGTTATTAGCACCAGCCTTGCTGCTGCGTGGCCATAGTAGCAGTCGATATAGGTACCAGCCTACTTGGTTAGCTGCCATTTTGTTTTACGGGGGAGATAAAAATATTCGAGATACTTTGTGTTCCTACGAGTATCTTTGCAAAGGGGTTAATTGAATTTTGAGATTGTTTTATGATTTTTAAATGTTTTTGGATTATATGCTGTTTATGATATATCTGCGAGAGCACGCGATTCGCGCGTGTCTTGATATCGTTTCGAAGAAAAGCTTTAGGGCGACGGTGAGAGAAGGAAAAATCGCGACGCAAGTAGGTCGCGGTTGAAATAACAATAAAGCGATAGTGAGAACAGGCTGTGCGTGCTTTGATAAAAAGCCCGTAAAAGTGGCGAGCGTCGCGAATTGCGATATTACCTTGTGAACGGGGATGGAAGTACGTAAATCGTACTTTGCATTGAGATCAATCCGCACTGTAGGTTTGCGTTACGTGCTTTCTTGTGAATTAGCCTTAAGGTAATTTATTGTTCCTGAAGCCGTTTTTGAATTTGGAATTTCAAAAATTTATTCTGTCTTTATTAATCACGTGTGCGATTAGTACGACAGTGGTGGTTCACTTGAAAATTGGGTAACGTTGCTTTTTTTTTTGCCAAGTAGAAAGAAAGTATAGGCACGCAAGTAAGTTATAGGTCGTGGCTTATCAGTGAGAAAAAGAAAATGTAAAGCTTTTGATATTAATGGGTCAGTCGTTACGTAGACTCGGTACATAAGACGTATGCATATATAGTTATATACATATGTAAACTACTCCAGTTGCAAAATGCGCTGAATAAATTACGTAAATCATTATTTAATTAAGGTGCTGAACCGGGCATGAATAATAATCTGATATATTGTTTTCCGACAAACGGCCCATAGGCCAGTATCGCGAAGGACCTTCGCGTCGCGACGTCTCACGTCGTTTATTAATTCTTGAAAAGTTAACGTATCAGTAATTTAACCGTACGTACATAATTACACCAGTGCGTATATCAGTAGATACATATATATACGTAAAACGGTATTAGCAACTGTCATTATTAGCAGTGTCCTCATTAATTTTAACGAATAAAACTTTATCTCCAAATACGTATGGAAAAAAATTGCAAATTCTTTACGAAGAAATAATGGGCCCTATATTAACAGGAGATACGGTATCCCCATGAAAAATAATAATAATAAAGCGAAAAAGATGAATCTCTAAACTCATCGAATTAGCCAGGAAGGATTCTGGCTCGACGACATCTCAATAAATTAACCCACCGTCGGGGGAGAGGGGGCTAAAGCCCCCCCTGATAATCAGCCCCCTATGGCGACGGCACCGACCAGAAAGGGGATGCTAGTTTTAATCACATCGCAGCTCCGAATCTCCTCCTGTGCCCATGGGGCCGTTTTATTGAAATGGCCGCCATGGTGGGTGCCTTAGGCCTTATTAGCTCGTCACTATTCTATGGCTAAATCTAAAACATATTATACACTGTTATAGAATTTTATTCTTACCTCGTATACCTTACGTGATTCTCCTTTGTATTATCATCCCTCATGGGTATGATATCTATGGCTATCTAAATTCCTATGATATGTAGAATACCAACTGCTATCTCACTAAGCACAGGGACGCAACAAGTTTTCGACGCGCTCTTTTTCACGCGGCTCTTTCGTTCCCTCAAACACGGAAGCCATTTGCCAACCCGTAATGGGATAATTAGCGCACGAGCCGCCGATCCGCGAGATAGGGGGCCGGCCTTCCTCTCTTGCGCAACAAAACTTGCACGTAAAAAAAAGAAGGAAGAAAAGAATTCATCGTCGGGCCACTGACCATCTTGAACCCCCTTCGTCCATCGGCTTTCACGTTATTGCCTGAAACTCTCACCAGAGTTTCGAGTGCGCGTAATTTGATAATTGAAAAAAAAAGTATAATGCATAGATACAAAAGGTTAGAACTGACTAGGATAAAATTTTCGAACAAAATTCTTTGCGAGTTTCGGCTGTACTGTATTAGGCGCGTGTAAGGAGGGTTTGGTCTATGGGACTTTTTGAGGGGGTTTCGATTTTTAGGGTCTATGGGGTTGCTGAAATAAGGAGGGGATTTCTCGTTGACTGACACAGCATGGGATGTATAGACGTTCTAGACCCTTTATTAAGCCCACCTCGAACCCGCGCCACCATAGCCCACACTTATCCCCATAGAGACCTTCCATCATTTTAAAGCCCGTCGAGTTAAAATTAGACGGACAATTTCATTTGAAGACTTCTCGATTGAATGGAAGGCCGCGTGATGATTTAATTCCGTAGCCTGGGGAGACTAGTAGACTTCACTAGGGATTTGATACTCGTCCTTCTTTGCAATATATGCTTATATATATGTACTATATGGTTTAATGTTCGACTACTCACCAATCTGAACATTGGGAACGGCGGAAATTTCACCAACAGACTTCATTTCCGGGCCGCTTTCCTGATTCTATTCAATTTTGACCATGGACCTAAATATCTCTGGCTATAATCAGCCACCCGTTATATTTCCGAAAAATGTCAAATTTTTTCCTGATAATTATAATAGTGTACATGACTTTAAAAAAAATATTTTTTTATCTTACTCTCTTCCTTTATCACTGACAAATTACACGTGGCGACATCTACTTGTTACTGGATTAAAAACACTGAAAGCATCGACGCAATATCCGGGCAAGACAAATAGCTTCTACAGTAACATACGACGCATATCTGTAGAATAGTAATTAGCTATCGCTGATGCTTGATATGTTCCTCGCAAATGACGCGTCAGGTGCAGCTGTTGCGCATCGTTCCGCAATGCGGGCCGATGCCTCCGCTTGAGTATTTTTATTTTGCGGTTTAATGCCTTGTCGAGTTGCTGGTTCACTCCCGCGGAGTGTGAACCAAACACGGGAAAACGATAATCGCTCGCGTGCTCCTTACCATTAGGTGAACACACGGGACATACAAAGGAAGAGGTCAAATTCAAATATGAATGTTATGAAATACGTATAAGACACACTTGACTGCCATTAAGTAAGAAAAATGTAATCAAAATTTTTGATTACATACCACACTAATAATAAATGATAATAAATTTAACGTGAAATACCAAGCGCTATTTTTTTAACCGGTTCTTCGGGTTATGTACAATATGGATATTGACTGTTGCAGAATAGGTCGTTAGTTTCCCTTGGTAAGATTCACCAGGACTTCTTCCCACGCCAATTGCTGATAGTCGAGCCATCCGCGTCGGGTAGCCTCACGAATCGCATGACGTCGGTTCCTGAAGCGACGGATAGCAGGATCATCTTGTGGAAGAGCGTGGAAATATGGTTGGCTTTACCATCCGACAGTCTAGCCTAGATCAAACCAGTAATCATCCGGTAATAATCTCTGATCACGGAAGATATTGCACATTTTCCCCGGAATCACTGCTATTCCGCAGGAAGATGCCCCGTGTTTCAGGGTGGTTTCAGGGTCTAGTCTTATTGTTCGCGAACACGCGATCCGAATTGCAGTTCCTCCCTTTTTCGTAGGGACCACCATTCTATAGTGCACCATAGATACACATATACACCATAAAAATTCGATCGAAAATTCAAAATAACATTAATTTTTGCATCTCCGGTACTGCATCTTCTCTTATGTCTATATACATAACGAGGGGCCTTTTCGACGGGATAGAAAAGATTGTCAGACAGACGAATGAGCAGACGGACAGACAGAGAGACTGGCAGTCAAGCAGGCACGCGGGACGGGTTTAACATTGTGAGCTTTTTTACGCGTCTGCCAAACAATTCTCTTGCTCGCTCGCGAATGGCGACGTGGCTCCGCTCGTGGGTCCCAAGGTGGGTCGGTGTCGGTGGGCCTCAGGCACGGAGGACGGGCCCCAAGCTGTACCATTAATCATCAGGGTAATTCCATAGATGGCTCTTGGCTGCTCAAAGGAGTGAGCGATGCATGCCAAACTTACCTCGTGCATTGCCTTAGAAACGATCTGCAAAGGTGTGCTTCTTTCCCTGGACCAAACAATCGGGACTGGGTCCATATCGATCTGGATCAGCCTTAATAGCAAGATCGGTAATTTAGATCCTAAACCAGTTGAGTGAGTACACTACCAGAAGCCTCATTTCGGAAACTACAAGAAATTGGTTATACATCTCACACTGGACAGTAACGATCCATCGGATCGATCACTGTGCCGGTGGTTCTGTCGATGAGGTTTGTCGATCGTTGAAAATCCGTATTTATCAACTGGGCCTTATTATACCGCCGAATGATCGGTGTAAAGCAGCCTAGTTACATCTGCCAATGGTTACGAATGACGGTGAAGGAACCGAGAGGAGAATCGAATCCCGTCGAATGTGAATCAGGAGCGGAATCGGGACTCCAACAAAAAAGATCGGACTCGTCTTGGAAGACACGGTGGCCACCGGCCGTCCGAACAATGTCAGGAGTTTAATCAATGCATTTAGCCGAATTCCGTCTGGACCAAATAAAAGGCGAGGCGCGAGTGCGGGCAAAAAACGGCCGCGTGCGTCGACAGGATCAACTCGCGTTGTTTAGGTATTCCGCGAGTGTAGAAGAGACGGGACCCGAGAGCGCTCTCTTTAAAGTACGTATAAAGGGCGCAAAAGGGAGTGGTCCAGCTCAGAATCCAAGAGGAGGTAAAACAGTCAGAGATAAAAATACGCAATCACTTTTACTTGAATAACCAAGACAGGAGGAGTGCTGCACGAATTTTGATGATACAAAAAAGTCAACCTTGAGATCCATCATTTTGGTCCATTCGTCAACTTAACATTTAATGAACTTTGAACCTCAGATTCAATTAGCCACGTTCTCATGTCCAATTCTGATTAGCATACCTACGGATGTAATATACCGGGTGGTACCTTCTCCTAGATCCTGTTACTATTCCAGATTTCGTCCTGCGTCTCTTGGGCTTTTTCATTGAGAGTCAGCGAGTCTGCCGTGCTTCCTGCTCTTGGATTCTCTATCTCGGTGGACATCTCCAGCGGCAAGCAGAGGTTGCCGCTGAAACCCCGACAAATAAATCTCGACCCTCTCTCCTTCACTGACTCACTCACTCACTCACTCACTTACTCACTCCCTGACTGACTGCATCGAGATCTGAATCGCATATCCGCAGGCCGTAGTCCACGTTTCCTCCAGAAATTCAGGCTCTGAGGTTCGCGAGTAGAATCCCAAAACCGATCGTCAAAACGATCCGTGACGAAGAGCTACCTTCCTTCTGATCTGATGATCCTACCGAGACAAACTTCAGGACAACTGATCCTCCGCAAGATCACATTATCAAACGATGCTCCTTATAGCCAATAGAAACGAGCCAAGCTCAAACTTTTTATTACAGCTGCCGCTAAGGCAAGAACGTTCTCCTAGGGTAGCGGCAGGACGTGTTTCCTTTTTTAAAAATAAAAAAATTTTTAATCAATTTAAAAAGCATTAAACTCAATACCAAATGGAGACAGCTGTGTTCTTGGTCCTTTGGAAGTATGGGTACGTGTCAGCTCCTCGAGAAGATATCCTGTCATGGTTCCCGCTCATAAATGTCCTTAAGGCGCGATTCGCACGCGATGAGATTCGTTGGCCGATAATGACGTCAAGGATGACGACCCAATGAGAGTCCAGGGATAGAAGCGAGAAAAGGATACAAAACCAAACGTAATGGCAATGCGCGATGTATCCCAATATACTGTACTGACTATATACTGCAGTATATAGAAGACTGAAGGAAGGTAGAATGAACGCAAAGAGGATAGGGAGGATATGGAGGATATGGAGGATATGGAGGATAGGGAGGATAGGGAGGATAGGGAATGCACTGTAACTCAGCCAGTAACTCGTTACGCCTGTCGGAAGTATAAATCAGCCAGTAAAGTCTACGTTTGGGCCTACAGAGCGAGGAGTCGCTCTCTGGAAACACCTTGTAGGCAGTCACGGTACACCTTGACACGAATGGACGAAAGGAACGAACCGAAGAACGCAGGAACATAGAAACGAACTGACAAGAAGGTTAACTTAACCTCGAATAAAGATCAAAAGAGGATCGGGTACCTTAGAATTAAAAAAAAAAAAAAGAAGCAGAATCGCACGTCACTTCCTATTGCATTGTTTCTCATGGTTGTTTCTTCCGTTTCTTTTTTCATTTTTATTTACTCTCTTCTTTTCATACCGGAATCCACACGCCCACTCAGGCTTGTGCAATAAATGTAACTAAGCCTAATAAAGTAAGGCCGACTGGCATGAAGTTGGCGCAATGTCCTGAACGCTGTGCTATTCGGAGCGTAGCACGAGCTACGCCTGGAGCAACACTCTTGGTGTTACTTGGGGCAAAATATATATATATATACAGTGAGGAACTTGATAAGGCACATATTATCTTCGTCTAAATTTAGACTAACGTATAGTACGAGGAGTATAAGTTAATTAGCGAAATCCTAGAGCAAGTGAAGTCACATAAGAGTAGCTCTCTACTCTATACGGTATATTAACAAGTATCTAGAGTGTAGAGACCACCCAGTGATACAGACAAGGCACGCGTCCGTATCTTAATAACGAAAGCCTAGAAAATTGGAGTTTCGAGTAAACCGCAGAATTTAAGAATAATCCAAGATAATCAGATAATAGTTTTACGAGTAAAGTAAGCTGGATATTAGCATAAGACCCAAGGTATAAGCAACGGAGAGCAGGAAGAAGACGAGGCCCCAAAAGTGCTTGGATGAGTCCGACGAAATAAAATGGAAGACAAAGAACCGACCCCATACGTACCCCGTGCGCGTCTCTTAATGTCCCTATGGATTTTTAACCCGGTAATAATCTGTAATTAAGGCGACTAGAGTGAAGCCATTCTGTCAGGTACACCAGTGACGTCACTCGTGTCACTAATAACGTCATCGCATGATTCCTTCAGGTGTAACCGTAATACTGGCAACGATCATGATTTTTTCATAGCGAGTCAGAGTAAAGGTGGGCACTGTTAATTTCCATTTTTTGTGACGCGCCCATAGCAGCATTGTATTGTCAGTTCGCTCCGAATACATTAAACATGACGTCGATGACTGGATCATTTTGTCATGAGCGTAGCGCAGTACCGTATACTCAAACTGCGGTACCACCGTGCATATGTAATTACGTTGCCAACCAAGAAGTAGTCGTGTAAGTCAACAATATAGTTTCGTCCTTTTCTTACTGTCCTCGAAAATTATAAGTCCCCGTACCAAGTAAGTCCCACATATCACTACCGTATTAGGCGGGGCCTAAAAGTAGATTTATAAAGGTCACTAAACTTCGAGAGTAAGTTGTCAATTCTATGAAGAATAAATAAAAAGATCTCCTACTTGTTTTCCTTTTTGGCCTTTTTGTCATTCCTATGATATGTAACTATATATTTATATCTTTTATCTATTCCATATCAGTGCTAGATCATTATACATGGAGGATCGTGATCCTTCCACGAATACTAGAGACCTTTCTCACGTTGGTAAAACCTTCTGTACTCGTGTACTGGATACGTGGAGACTTTTTGGGCGCCACTCGTGGGAAATGCTGACGTGATTCTTGGTACGATTTGTGATAAAACCTCTTTTTTCGTTCCTTTCGTTTTTTCATTGCCGTTATTGGAAGGTTGACCAAGCAAGTGTCGAAGGTAAAAATATACAGTCGCAAAAAATCCTATTAAAAAATCTCTATCGTGCATTAGTCAAAACAGTGATACAAAATAGTTTGACAATGCCTAATATTAATTACCGCCGGTATTTATAGAACAATATAATAATATATTTATACAGTTTTTTTTTTCATATTATTTTTAAGAAGATGACAATGGCTATTAGCCGTCTTTAGGTTAGTCCAGTTTAAAAGGCTTCTTACAGGTTTACGAAAAAAAAGTGTTCATGTATCATTGAGGCTATATATATATATATATACTTCGTGCATGTGTGTATGTCCATATATATAAGCACACACAAATCTATTCACTATATCGCGTCTACATTATATTGTCCGCCGAAAGACACAAAGTCGTAAATGTCTCTGCACCCACGAAGAAGAGGATCACGTAGTAGTGGCTCACGTACGTCCGTCTATCCATCCATCCAGCCATCCATCCATCTATCCATCCACCCATCCATCCTTACGTACGTACAGGTAGCTAGATAGCTAGTCAGCCAGCTAAGAAAGGTATCTAAGCGGGTCGCAAGCACCTAGGATACACGTAAGATCCTTACTGAACTCATCTTACAGGTAGCAATCTTTTCGAAAGACATGTAACAGTGCAACCAAGCAATGACTGTAGTATCCCATGATACAGAGAGAGAGAGAAAGAGAGAGAGAGAGAGAGAGAGAGGGGGGGGGATCAAGTCCCGTGGGAACCCTGACAGTCACACGCACTGAAAACCATACTCGTACCCCATACACTTCAGCTGGACAAGTAAAGAGAAGAGACCACGAAGAAGTCAGAGTGACTCCCACTGGCCAAGAAGTCTCATGATGGCGAATAAAACCAGTTCCCCAGCAAGGGGCTGGTTATCAGGATAATTCAGAGAAACTGGGTCTTACATGCCCAATGAATTTTTTTCTATTATTTTTTCTTTCGTCATCCCCGCATAGATCTTGCCACTTTGATTCACTATGGTTATTATTTCGAGTGATGATATTGAAATTTCACGAGAATCTTATTCCTGTACGGAGCTTATTTATTATTGGGTCCTAAACGGGCGCTGCCGTGTCCTGGGCCTATTGTAATTCAGGACTCCTCCTCGTCAGGACGCGATGCATAGTTTCGCGTGTCGCTTTGTTTTTTACGCTGTAAAAACCGTGGGCGAGCGGCGTGTGTCAGAGAACGAACGTTGGCTCGGTCACGTCACGTCATGTCACGTTCGCGTTCGCGTTCGTGGCTCCGTCTGTACGTCTCTAGGTCCGTATGGAACGTCCATTCGTACGTCCGTCGGTCGACCGATGTCTCCGTTGCGCACGTCTTCGATCCGTGAGGGCCGCACCCTGGTTGGAATCCTCCGAGAAAGAGTGACTCCTGGGGCAAAACCCAAGGTTATGGATACTGATGCCGGCTATCGCTTATGGGCCCAACATTTTATAACTATAGATATATTGGTCTAGCCCAAAGTTAGAAGTCTAGTTTCACTTTGACGTGAGTTCACAAGATGTTCCGAATGGTCAGGTGCATTTCCAGAGTGCATCCTGCGGCAGGGAAGGTTGCACCTGTCTTAGGGCAATGGACAGGAGAGACCGGTTGGGTTCTTACTATAACTGTATATTATCGTAGCACGTTGGTATTGGATCGAAACTTTTGTATAAGTCGAATTAAACCTAATCATCGTTGATTAGATGAGAAATTAAACGTAGGGGGATATGAGATTCTAGTTTATTTATACTAAGGATCGACTTAGGCCTGGTTCATATATACGGGTGCAGGTTATTAGCGCGAACGAAAAATCTCACCTGCCTCACTACACTAGTGGGTTCCGCGACTTTGCGATTTTATCGTCGCCGTAGCCGATTCGAAACGAAGCGGAAAAAGCGTAGCGAGGGGATCGCACGATGCCTGCGTAAGTACGTGCGTGCGTGCGAGTCGATCTTGGATGCTGATTGTACGGAGAATAAGAGAGAGATACAGCGAGAGGGAGAAGGAGAGAATTATACAGGAATGAATACAAACGAGAAAAAGAGAGAGAGAGAGAATGACTATGCGAAGGAATAAAGGTGAAATAGCAAAGAAATGCGGCCTCGATGCGCAGCTACAATGACGTGGGATAATAACTTGATTACGAGAAGGCTTTATCGGAAAATCATAAAGCAATTAATAACCTTCATTAGAGACGCCGCAGCATATAACAATATAATTTTGTTTGATAGGTAATTAGCTCACGGTGCTGTTAATTGCGTTAATTGAGACTGGGACCGAGACTCAGACCCAACCACGTTACGTTACGCAAGACCCCTATAATATTTATCATTCGAACATAGAAATCATTGTATCTCGTTACAAACGTTTACCGATACCTCATATATATATATATCGTCTTACATGGGAAATGTTTTTTAAATAACTGTTGTAAAGTCATTATCAGTCATTGGGATCATCGAACTCAAGGTGATAATAAAAATTACTCCACAGTCTATTACTACGGAATGACTCCTTGCGGAACCTGCATAATTCCGTACCACTCGATATGGCCATGGCATTCGAAATAACACGGAATACTTTTATTTCCTTCTACCTTAATTCCTATACGCAATGAAAGTGCCGCCCTAAGGCTGTATTCTACGGCGACATCGCGTACATCTGCCCGCCGCAGCGGGAGTCTTTTTTTGGGAATATCGCGTAATAAAGTCGTGGATGTATAATACGACAGTAAAGGTCTTCTGATATTTGACATTTTATAAGCTCTACTTACGTGCTCCTCCTCATATTAAGCATAACCAAGAATTACGAGGTAACCGGTAACCCGCTATGAGACGCGCCATGAAATTGAGACACTCCTACCAGCGAGAGTTTAATCATTATAAATTTATCAAATAGATAAAACTTGAAAAATACCAAAAATTTGGTATAATTAAAATTACCAGGAAGCAGAAGAAGATTCTGGAAAATTCTTTACCCGTGTCCTAGGATAAATTAAACACAAAAATAGACGCTTCGTTTCCTCCATTTTATAAAGTTGTTCCTGGACCAAAATGCCTATTCATGAGGGCACTCCGAGGCTTATAAACGCCGTGCTATTAGGAATACAATTAAAATGTGCATTTCTCTTGCGTTATTTAAACTCAACTATGGGTTGGACTTTGGCCCATAATTTCAAGAGACGTCCAGTGGCTACTACGCGTACTATATAAATTTATATAATCATATAAAAAGCAATAGCGTAAACGTTGGTTACCAACGCATCCGCAAGACGTGTTTTAATTCTTATTCCAAAGCTCACGCGACTGGATCATCCACTCTCGTAGATAAGACAAGAGAATGAAATGTCAAAACATTACCAATAGGCATATACATATGTATACATTAAAGTATATCCGTACAACAAGGCGTATCACAGTATTCAAAAATAACCTATAGAAAGGCACGACATCCGCGTCGGAGTGGGCTGTCTGAATATCGCGTAACGGCACCCAAAGCGTCCCGATAAATCGCACAGTAGGTACGTGTCGACCCGGTGCGTCTCGAAAAACGGTACCCTGAACAAAGTATTCCTTGCGGAACCCATAGGAATCCCGTGAGCTAAGGCAAAACGGTATCCGCACCACAAAACGTATTATCTGTCCCCTATCTCTGCTCTCTCTCCTCCAACCCCCTTGTACACACACACACACACACTCTCTCTCTCTCTCTCTCTCTCTCTCGCTCTCTCTTTCTCTCTCCACAGTTAAAAGAAATGTTGCTGTTGAGAATACAGGGGGGCATATCGGACCTTCTGGCACGACGCCGAGTCATTTTGGATGCAGCCGCACGTTCGTTAGAGCGTCTAACGCGTCGCGGCGCACGCGTCCCGCCGTTGCGCCTATACGGAGTTGTTTATGTGCCCGGGAGCCTGTACATTTCGCAGGGAGCATGTGTATCAGAAGCGATGAATATGTATACCTTAATTCGCGGACTAATTGAATAATTTGTAAAACGCGTAAAGGAGGATGGGAAACGTTTCGTTTTTTTTTATACTTTGTAATATTATTCCATTTTTTATAATCGCGTTATACTTACGATTACTTCTTTTTTTTTACCTTCGTTTACCCATCACTCCCTTCTGGCAGTCAGAGTGATATGGTACTGGTCATGGGTGCTACAGGTATATCCCTATAATCATATGGTTTTACCTGGGTCTGGGTCTCTGGTATGGTGGGATCGCGCAAAATGCGGTTAGGCGCTTTCAAGCCGACGGCTCGGAGTTTCAGGAGCGCAGATTGTAAGTGAGAGACGCCCGACGTCGTTGTCCCCCGGAAGATTCTTCGCCGGGTTTCAAGAATAACTTGTTCGACGGGTCCATCGGATGGATGATCGGGAAGCTGCGAATCCTCCCGTGCAGGTTAGGGGAGATGCGTATAACACGAGGAGGGGCGGCGAGGGGGAGAGATAATTGCGAGTAAATGACCGTCGTGATGATTCTAAGAAGCGTCGGGACGTCGTCGTCCTTATACCTCATAAACATGAAGGACTCTGTACAGTTTATATGGTGGTTTCAAGGTGTTAAGTCTATTGAATAACTTTTGGATAAAGATGTTATAAGCTACGAAATCTTTTCCCATATAATATATCACGCTCGTCGTTTATAAAAACGTCTTGTCCCATATAGAATGAATTCCATATTCATTACGTCTATCCGTCACTCGTAGCTTTAACCACACTCCATTCATTCATTCATTCATTCGGTTCACTCATTCATTCGCTCATTCATTATCTTATTGCAATTCGCCATCGACTTAACGCGCCAGGAATTAGCCGCTCCAGCGACGCCGGCATATATTACGTTACATTAGACTTTATTAATACGGACAGAGAGCCAAAGCATGGAACGTGTGTATATCCATACAACGCTCTATACCATATGGTTATACGCTTGAAGATCCTCGGGGCGTTTCTATTCGTTATAGTATACCACGTGGACGCGTCCCGACGCTAAGAACGTCGAGCGTCGCAGTCTTCGCGGAAAGATGGATGAACGTTCAAACGAGCTGGTCGGATCGACGCACGTTATTCCTGGAATGTTAACGCGCGTAATCATATTCTTCCCTGTTTCGTGCGTAAAAACTCTAGCTGGCAGTGATGTATGCCGTTGGGGCCACGGATCGCATAAGTAAACGGGGCCCTAGGCCCATTCATCAGTTAATAGGAAGACCGTGGAGCGTGAGAGGGAACGGGGCAATATAATCAGGCCCCCCTTTTTGGTACGCAGTGATTTTTTTTTCAAATTTACATACAATTTTCGAAATTTCGATAATGATTTTACATCCGAATTTTACTTTTATTTACGCTATCAAAAAATTGATAAGACAGGTGGAACCTTGTGTAAAATCGTATACGGGTATTTGATCTCTGGCAGTATTTTTTTTTTTGTAAAACACAGAAAGTCAAAGTAAAGTTCCGTTCGTTTTATCGATGGTAAAATGCAGTTGGAGGTTATTTGAAAAGCGGGGTATCAAAATGTCGGGATTCGCGAGTGTTCTCCTCAATGAAATGTATGTGAAACCTCCCATGGAGGAGGTTGATACGATAGGATATACAGTAGTGAAGTAGATGGAAGAGGAGGAGAGGAGAAACAGAGGAAGCAGTGGTCCTTTGATCCTCGACAGTCGCTGTTGGCAAACAAGAACTCCGTTACCAGTAGCAGAGCCACCAGGCTTTAATACTCCATGCAAATTTACGGAAAAGAGGCCCCGAACGTTGGGCCGTTATATTGCTTTCTGAACAAATCACTACCCTCGCTCTGGAATCCTTATTAAGTGTCTGCGACCAGATCACCAGGTAGACGCCATTGCAGATTTATTTTACAATATACCAACCAAACAAAAATTCAGACCTAAACAATACTGCAAAACCAAAGAATTAATTACGATATAAAATAATATTGTTCGTTGTAATACACCGTATAGAAAAGATCTTCAGAAATCTGACGTCACGTCAGGCCCCATTTTACGGTAGGGCATCTGTGTATAACATGTATCTATACAACCGGACCTCCAATTCTTCTCGTTTCTCCTCATTCCAACATTCCCATCGACAAAGTCCCGATTCAACGAGCCCACCCCCCCTTGATCCCCTCCCCACCCACCCACACTGCCATCCTTAAACATTTTACATTGTTTTGTACTTCTGTCCGTTTTACTTCTGGCGCAATATACATACAATGCGATGCAATGCAGCCCGATCAGGACGCGTAGGTGCGACCACGTGCACGGTATGCATCTTTGGCTTTTGTTTTCATCTGTTTCCTTTTTTATTTTCTTTACCCTCTTTTTGGGCCTTTATGCTCTTTTTTGGGGACTCACCTATATGTACAGTGAGACTACCCAATATTTTCCGGGCACCATATCCCACGGTGTAGATATACCAGTACGGTCTGTATTTCGAAATACAGGGAGAATTACACCCGTTGGAAATTAGGGGTAGTTTCCAGGCCTTCGAGTGTAGCTCTTAAGATCGACCGTGGAGAAGTTATATCTTGTAAAGTCGACACTGATTTGCATACTATTTACGTAGCATCGGTCATCAGAGCAATAATTCAGCTCGTAAGAGTCGGCCAGGCTTGAAGACGGTCGCCCTTGGCGATACTTGAGAATTTCCTAGTGTTAGGAACCGTAAAGTTGGGTTGCCTGTATAACGTGCTAGGGTGGATATTTTACAACCCTTAACTATCAGGTCATACGCTCTGTAAGATATATATATACCATTCGGGAAGATCGTGTTGATCTTACAAGGATTAGTATCAAACCTGAATATATGCACTTCGTGACCCGCGAAAGAATTTATTCCTTTACTATATTTATTACGTATTCCCCAGGGGTGAGGAATTGCAAGATTTCAAGGTATCTTCTCGGAATCCGTGAGTTTGGTATCTTGAGAATTCTCGAGACTCTTTTTATGGTATTTAATATCTAATGGTACCTGTGACGTCACGCCGGGACTGTATCCTCTCAGAAAATGGTGTCTTGCCATATGTACCATAAGAATATATACGTATAGTGTGTATAGGTGGAATATGATATTTCTATAAGAATAAATTTTAAGGTGTAACACGAACTAAATATAGTACATACGTGGTATACATTGTAGGATATATATATAAGGTAAATGGTTAAGGTACTAAGGGTACAGGAACTTGGAAAGCATGGAGTCCTAGCGAAGTACCTTTTTTACCATAGCGGCCAAGGGAATGTCATCCAATGAGGGTGAAGTAAAGGGAAAACAAGTAAAATAATGATAAAAGGCGGAGCCCGCGGCGTGATTTGATTGGTCGAGATATCGCGGGCGTTCAAGTCAACGTGAGAAGAAGAGGGGATTGTCCTCTCCTCTTCTGCCTCCTTCGTAGCTATTCTCCTCTCTGGTGTCCTCTACCTCCTGGTCCTGGTTTTACCCTGGCCTCTCTCCTACCTCTCTTCCCGTATCCCACTCTGAGAGTCTGTGGTCCATGATCATGTCCTGACTCTACCAAGAGCCAGCATGCAGGAGAGCTTCTCTTTATATTTTCTGTCTCTCTTATTCTGACCACGATTCTTATCCAGGAAAATCCGAGCATATGTGTACATGTATATGCGAGTGATTCGTATGAGCATCGGAGACGTCGCGGAGAGAATTTTTGAAAGGAGATGGAAAATTTTTTTATTTATTTTTCGGATTTTCGGGGAAATTCTTTGAGAACTGGTTTATACCATATGGAGAGAATGTGTAACTCATTGATAGCATTGATTAAGTAGGAGATTTGGATAGGGTCGTGGAATCATTGATTAAAGTATATTGACTCGTGATATACCATCTGTGCTTCGATACACCCTCGATATGTCGCTATTGGCAAAATTAATAATCCAACGTTGAGGTCTGGCACCAATATTGGAAATGACTAATTCTGGATATGCTTTTAGACACCTTTATGGTACAGTTATACCCTGTTCTATTCTTGTATTATATCCCTTTATTAACAGCAAGCCAACCAGTAGCATTTAGAAGATCAAATGAAATCGATCAGAAAATTGATTGAAATTACTTGTAGGATTGAATTTTCATTTTTTGTCTGGAAGAGATAAAAATATTTTATTCATTATTTCATACGTAGATATAAGCATCCTGTTATTATAGCCGGAGTAGTTCTTTCCAAGATGGCGCTGATACATCCTCACCCTCTGATTTCTCTATCCTCTCGTACTCATCCTAAGGGGGATGGTCACCCCCGAAAATTAACGCCACCGCGAATCAAGACGACAATGTGATTCATCAGTTAAATCCGCGTGCATAATCCTTTACAGCGGCCTGTTCGCCCCCCGCCCCCCCAACACTACGGCCCTGGGATGTATGGGGGGTCGCTGGCACAGGGATGCGAATTATAATCACAGTTGTGGTTAGCTGGGGTGGTTCCTGGGTATTTACCCAGCATGCTCGCCGCAGTACATACAGCAGGACACAGGCACACGGTACAGCACAGGCTAGATGGAAATCTGCAGCATTCAGAGGCACTGGCCAAGAAAATTGGCTGACAACATTCGCACCAGGATACCAATGGCACCCTGGACTCTGGTGCTACCCTGGCTGAACGAAATTTCCGAGCGACTACCGGAGAGGTCGGTGGTTGTCAGATCCACGAGGAAAAAGAAATCCAACCCCTTTCCTTTATAGATTTGATTTTTATAACGTCCCACCTCATACACAGAATTCATCGCCTTTCAAATAGCGACGCTTGCGCGGGAAATTTGAAAGAGATGATTTGTCAGATGATTTATTTAATACTGTATAAAAAAAGTTTCTTTGGATATGTACACTGTATTATCATAATTAATTATCCAAACACGTGGGGATGTTTAAGCTTTCGAAAATTAACCGATATGGGGAGTGTTAATGAGCGGCTCGTGACACTGGTGGTTCGAGTCTCGGCTAAATAAATCCGGTTTGATTGAATCATTGTTAGGTGAATCGCGTTAAATACCCGTGAAATTAACGGGGCGATTGGTGCACGGCACGCGATCGCTGATTGGCCCGGGGGCATCACTTTTAAAGTATCATTAGCTCTGTCAACTGATGATTAATGATGTATTGACAGGCAGGATGTGTGGCCGTGTGTGAATGCCGTAGATCCAGGTGTGTCATTTGATGACACGGCACACGCTTTCTCCTTACGCATTCACATTAAATATACACATAGCCTTCCTGTATTTCTTTAATTCATAGCTTATCGTATATTACTTACTCAATTATAAATGATATATATACACATGTGATTAATTGACGAATAATTTTAAATCCTTAAGTATCCTCGATCTCTACGTGCCTAGAAATGTCACTGCGCCATAGAAACAACGTTAAGCTTCGCGTGAATTTTTCGATATCATTTTAAGGATAATTGGGTGAAATAAGAGAGTCGTAGGAGAAATCATTTATTACAAAAGAAACATAATTTCCATAAGGAAATCAAAGGGCGATTCTAACCAAGCAAAAACGTGCGAACGAGAAACGTGCATGTCGCACGTGGTAATTGATTTCGTCACGCTCGCTGTTTGAGTGAAAATTCATTAAAGTAATCTATAAAAGCATACGAGTGATCCTTGATCACGTTAAAAATGTTAATCATTAATAATTGTAATAAATAAAAAATATATATATGTACACACTATCACGTATTTATCTAAATAAAACAGATTCTGGAATCCAAAATGAAGTGGACTCTCGAAATCACCCTTCCTTTACCACGGGGGTTAATCAGCCTTTTGTGGCCAAGTCCAGTGAATAAACGATCCAGGGGTAAAGTCGGTTAACACCCAGTGAAAACAGCCACCCCATATAGCTTTTCTGTAGGATCCTCTATCTTCGAGCGTGCAAGATTTGTCTACTCCAGTGGACACTTAGTATTAGGGGTGGACTACCGGACATATGGGAACACCATGTGGCCACCACAGGACTACCAGGATGAAACCATGGACAGTTTACCACCCTCCTTTCACCTTCCACCCCTTGACTACCCTCTTACTCGTGACGGGGTCGGGGGGTCCGACCACAGAATTCCTACGTCTAAACGCTAAATGCCTACAGCAATTTGTAGCAATTTGTTAAGTAGCTGATGCCTCCTGCTATTACCTATATTGCGGTTTACCCATCCGTATCCACCCCTGGATCAGGGCTACATTGACAGATTTATTGTTTCTATCGAGCAGAATGAAACAGCCTGTAAAAGACAGAGATCGATACTAAAATTTCAGTTTAACATAATATTGGTAATATTTCGATCGAATTGATTATCGATAATTTTAATGTACTTCCTCGACTCATTGTTATAATTAATTTTTTAAGTCTGTCGAATTTGACAAAATCTTCTATACTCTCGCTAATGCAGTAAAGATCCCTGGAATAAAGGCGAATGACTTTTGCCTATTCGCGAATGCTTTTAGTCGATGAATTCGCTTTCCCTGTACTCGTTTCACATATGTGAGATACCTATGTGTCCTTCCTAGCCTAACCTAGAACTCTCATCCATATGTAACAGTCGCCTGGTATTAATGACAAGGAAGGGAAAGCTGCTGGATCACAGTTCTTTATCCAGAAGGGCCGAGGGTCTCGAATTCTCATACGGTTACGGGTTATTGCGGTTTTATTGTTGTCTTTTCATTATCTGATAAATATAATGGAATTGTTTATTCGCCATTTGCTTCGTCGTTATTGCGACGGCTCATTCGCTGCTTCTCCCCACCCTTAACTACTTTTGCAAATTTGCGATCTTGTTTGCCGTTTGGCTAACTCTTATAACCATCCCCTTAACTCGTATCACCATTGCCTTTCTCTTTCTTTCCTTATAAACTTTCTATCTTCTTTCTTTTCTCTTGTCCATACATATTTAGCTCTGCTGCCTCTTTTTTTTCTTTCCTGTCTCTCTTCATTTTCTCAAAATAACCTTTGCCTTCGTTTCTATGTATTGTACGAACCGTCACTACACATTATGACTGTAATACTATATATCAGCCATAGCAGATTTACGCGATGCCAGTGGAGCCAAGAAATTATAATTTTATTATCGCGATAAACCGTGATAATTTAACGGCAATTTTCCTCGGGATGCTTAATTCAATCGAATGGCCGCGCACAAGAGACCAAGTCTCATACACTTTACTCGATAAAATTTATGAGGATGTATTCTTGATCTTAACCAAGAATCGATAGAAAACCAAGAAATACAAAGAGAAGTGGAGGCCATTAGGTAATCGAGTATATGTGTTCTTCTTCTCTGTAATACTATACATTATATATGTAGCTATCTCTTTCTGGAGATGGATGCGTAGGTGCGAGAGTGCATTATGCATGCGGTTGAGGAAAGAGAAGACGATTGATAGCGAGTGAGAATTATTTACAGGAATCTTGATTATCTCTTACACAGGCATAGGAGTTAACTTTGGAGGCATTTGATACGAGATTTTTCAAAATTTATATAATTTGCCCTGTCAAATGATTACGATAACATTGGATTTTTTTATGATTTCAGATTCCACTTTTTCATAATTTTACTACGAGGAAGTCGATGATACGAATCTGTTGGAGGTGAGTGCTATATTGTATATATATACTTTTTGATTCGGAAGTACATAGGGTATCTTATCCGTGACGAGGTCCTCTAATATTATGCAGATTTATATTAAATTATAAGAGGCAATCTCTATCTGCCATTGAAAAAATTGCAAACTTCCGGCGACTGATTAATTTTCGTAGAAAGGATCGCGCCCTTCCAGACGACTGGCCAATAACCCCGAAGTAGGATAACCTGCGGAGTTTATTAGTGCATAATTTTATTTTGCGAAAACAAAAATTCAAAGTCCCAAATATCAGACCCACTTAACAGTACAATTATCAATTGCACTCCGTTCGTGGAACGTGGTTGGAAGTAAATTTCCGAAAAGCAAAATATAAAAAAAGTAAACAAGAAAAGAGACAAAGGAAAAACGCAGAAAATCGTACGTGACCAAGAGATAAAAAGAAGTAAGGCCCCGTGGTCGAGAGTCCAAAAGAGCGGAACCGATCGCGACAAATGGCGCCTCCCACTATCCGACATTCATCCTCTCATTCATTCATTCATCCGGTTATTCTTGGGCCTTACGTTGGTCCCAGTCATTCCAGCCGTCCGCCGCTTCGTCCCATTGGCCGTGTCGGGTACCACAGGGCCCATTATCCTCGTGGCTTGGTCTGCCACCGCCAAAGCCACCGAACAATTCGTCTTGACATGCTTAAAAGGTTAACTGATAGCCACTTTTTATCAAGCTAAAAGTACCGTCCGCATAAGGGTTAGGCTGCTACACCTTTTTTGGGCCCCACCTGTTTCCTCATCGACATTGTGCCTAATTCTGACATATGTCCGCGCGTTTACGCCGGCTTGTTAAGAAAGAACGTCAATCCCATTCGGGGCGCCGCCGACAATCACCTATACGTAACGCACGACTGAGATATTACACTCATTACCGAGTCCCCGTGACATTAGCGACGGCACCGTACTGCATACATTGGTTCCTACACGTATGTGTGTATACCACCCATCTTCATGGAAGCTCTCGCTAATGCAAATGCGACAGAATTCTCATCCAGAGGAACATATTGTCCTTGTGCCAAGAGACGCTGACATACGGGAGGGGGGCGGAAAGGGGAGTGCATTAGCGGCTAAATAATTGGGGACCACTCGATTGGGACCTTCGTGATAATGGTCCCACTGCGCCTGTTAGCCTTTCCTAGTTTCACTTGCCAACTGTACCAATTGCTACGTGGACCCCATGTGTAAAATCTGCTGATACTGTAGGTCCTATAACGTATACGCTATACTGTATTAAGGGTAACTTCAAACCTACCCCTCTTAATGTACAAGTCAAGATAGGAGCATGTGGCATCATTTGTTAGATACGACAAGGGTGATACCTACCGCTGCTACGCTAAACTAAACTGCCTCTGACTACGCTTAGACACAAATGCGTTAGGGAATTAGAAATCGTTCAACCGTATAAACGCCTGCTGGTGGTTTCTCGCCAAAAACCAAAACGTAAAGGTACCATCCACACGGATAAATTCAGAGTTATTTTTTCATTGCTTTGAATACGATTCGTTTCACCTGAATTTTTCGCATAATCCCTGGTTAATTAAATTGCATGAAAGAATTTATATAGCTGGTTTCATAATAAATATACACGGGTGTACCAATTTTAGCATATGAATAACGTAAAAAGAATACAAATCATTTAACGGTAAATTTTCGAATTGTCCTGTCCACGTGACACTTTCAGGTAACCAATAGAAACAAAAGGACTAGTGTTGTAGATGCCTGTTCATGGGATTCGGCTTCCGTGGACATATGGTCAGCCGGGAGCGTAACAAAAAAAGAGAAAAAAGTAGATAGAGAGAGAGGCGAATAAAATGAAAAGAAAAAGCGATACAAAACGGCGACAGAAGTTGGGAGTGTCGCCAGGCGATATATCAAGGCTTAAACTGTCCCGTTCCTACGGGCATATCCACCACGTATATACCCACACACCCTGGTGCACGTATGGCGTGACGTTCTACAGGGGTGGCATTAGTTAATAGCACCGTAGCCGATGGGGTGGCCGCACACCGCACCACCGTCGAAAGGAGAAGGACGAACGTCCAGCTAAATGCGGTTACCAATCTGTTACGTTTTTACAAAGAGAACGAAGATTACGTCCCTGGATTTCTCATTGGAAAAGGTCCCTAGGCTAGTACCTTTTTTTATCATTATAACGATTTACCCTTAATTCCCATTAATTCCATGAGGTTATGCATTTCCGTAGAGGAAAAGAAGCAATTTTTCAGCTAAGATTCGCAATCTATAGTAATATTAAACTTGAAGCTTCGTATGTCAATAAAATTAATAAAATCATTTGATCTCAAAATAACTATCTTTTATCTGGTATATAATTTTTTTTGTATTTTTTTCACTCGCGATATATATATATATATATATACACGCGTATATCATATACAGAAATGCGATATTAAAAAGCATAAGGCGAAAGATCAGATCTCCTCGAGGGTAAAAAAGTAAAGCTAATCACGGGGCCCGTCTACTCTACCACTCGTTACACATTCAGCTGAGGCGTTGATTATCATATCGGCCCTTTGATAAAACTCAGTCCGATCCGCGAGTCAGGCTGGCAGGAAGTTCAAAATATAAAACTTCAGAAATCTACGTTACACCTCTGAAAAGTCCTCTGGTCTCTTTACTTCGGTACCATCAGCCGTCCTGCTTGTTCCTTGCTATCATCCCTTAACCAAGGATAGACCAGGGGTAGATACCCTCGGACTCCGAGGGGTAACTCGCTACCACGGAACGCCACTTCGACGTAACTTGGTTCGACGCGCAATGAATAAAAACGTTTGAAGTATCGCTAGGTGCAAATTAACGCATAATTGTCAAACGTAATGAAGTCGAGACGACCAGAGGCGTGCGAGAGTCCCGAAAGGATCTCATGAGTTCACTTTCCCCTCTTTCTCTCTTTTCTCTCTCTCTCTCTCTCTCTCACTCTTAGCAGCACTTAATGTATCTAGTCTCTCTCTTACTCTTTTGGACTCTAGAAAGAGGCAACGGAGATGAGACCAGGCCAAGTCCGACGGAAGGAAAGTTTGATTATTTTTATAATAACTTTTTTACTACGTTGGCAACGTTGCAGTAGGATGGATGCTGCTCTCTCATCTCTTGGATGTATTTTGATTCACTGTCTCTCTCTCTCTCTTTCCCTTTTACTCCTTCAATCTATGTACTTTGCATTTCGTGTTTACCCCACGTTCCGTATGCAACGGGTACTCTGATTAACGCTGACGGTCCCAGAGGACCAGACTGAGGCGTCGCGACGGCACGCGCACGGCTATCCGGAGATGTTCTCCTGGATGACGTTTTATGATGCAAAAAGTGCGTAAACCGGTACGCAACTACGTGACAAGTACCTCGATGATCGGGAGATCCCAGGCTACGGAGTTTCCCATAAAACCAGTTTTACAAGCAGGTACCATCGGACACACGAGGCAGCCACCTAAGGAGACAGCCGATACTTGAATTCCGTCTTTGGCGACGTCTCCAGCGATTACGCGCTATTACTAGCTACGAAATTGACGTCATTCCCCTAGAATAGAAGATTACTAGATAAACCTCCGAATGTCCATCCCACACGATCACGATGGGTGTACTTTGTTATGGGTTTACAAGGTTCCAGAAAGCATTGTTCCAAATGTAAAATGAATGTCAAAATCCCATGGGCACGTCCCGTACAAGAAATCGCACCCTATACTACCCCCCCTAAACGCTACCACCCTTGCCAAGTAAAAGTCATCGATGCGTGAGGAAATATTGAAATAAACGCTTTGTACAATCTCAACCATAGTATTTCCACGGTGCTTAGGGCCTAGTTTAACCCTTGCGCAATGCCAGATCACGCGGGATCAATTAATTTGGTCCATCTAGAAGCTGGAGTACGATCGCACAAGTATTGTTGGACGATAAAGAAGGGTACCAGGATATCGGGGGTTGGTATTAGGGGTAACGTTACGGCAGCGAGGCACGTGGCTCTGGACAATGGCACCAAGTGACTCCCATTCCTGGCATCATCAATTGCCATGCTCTAGCTCGCCCTCTCGCGCCCACCACCACTGCAGCCACCCTTAACTGACTGCTGCCACTACCGAGCCCCAAAATACCAAAGGCAAACACGAGTCACTATGGCAAAAAGCATTTATTTCCTCGCGTGGGCGTGTCTCTCTCACGCTGGACGCGTTACGTTTTATTGTCTGGAAATTAATGACTGATCCACCTCCTTTATATTATAGATCTCCTCGTATCGGTAACCTAGTCGTGCGCGAATGATCATTGCATGTACCCTAGATCGGTACCACGTGCCAAGATGCACTTATTAAATTTTTTTCCCCGGTCATGTTCTTCTTTCCTAGGGAATTTACTAGGAAAGAATTGATCAGGGAATTTACCTAAGTGCTCGTTGGCACTACTTTTTTGCCATTTTGGTACCGTGCTTTTTGTTACGCTGTTATACATCCCTGCTGCATCTGTGGGGATCAACAGATTCTAGTGAGTTATGCCAGTGTTGCCAGGAGTCGCAAGGCAAGATCAATCGATCTGTGAAGTTGGTAACCGTGCCGCAAAGGAGCCCTCCTGGGGTCGAGGCATAACTGATGGATGAAGATTGATGTCGTGGCTACGTATGAGTATGTTTACGGTGCAACGCGTCTTACGTTGTATTCTTGTATCCCTAGACGGGATATTATTATACTTTATATATCCCTAGGGAAGCTTTAATATTGTAGAGCACATATGATACCGTATGTACCTACAATATAGTGTCAAAGTTTACTAGTCCAGTTAGTAGAGACAGACTTTAATTTTCTCATACTACGCTGTTGCTTATCAGACTTAAAATATTCCTATAATTTTAACGAGACACGACATTCTAGGGATATTTGAGAAAATTCTTATTCGCCTTTCTCTTTCGGACCTTACGAAGATCCAATTCACAAACCCTCGTGGATATCAAAACATACTGATATAAAGATCGAAAAAAAAAACTAAGGTGAATAAATTGTCAAAGTTGGTACTACTGGCTTTGAGAATAAAAAGTAGAGTTTCTACTATCAGCCATAAAGTGATATATCAGAAAGTTTTTGAACGGAGTGCCATGGGCCAGTATGAAACCATCCTGGCAAATATGTCCAGAGGGATGTTGATAGATTTCATCCCCCATCACGGTAGGACGGAAGTTTTATCAGAAGATTTAAAACAGGTTAGCCCCGTCCCATTGAAAAACTCTTTTCAAGTAACGTACGTCGTTTTCGGCAATTCTCAAGTTATATGAAGATACTATATACTGGGTATACAATATATAGACATATACATATACATATATATATATATATATATAGGATGTCTGCGAATTCTCAATAGATGTTTACCAGCATCCACGGTCCAGGAGCCATAAGGCAAAGCCTGTCGGCCTTTTCGTTCGGTTTTGCTGTCAGATATATTATTGATGGTTTCTACTTCGTGCATTGAGCTGACCGCGCCGCATTCTGAGGGCTTAAGGCACCTATGACGTTAACGCGAATATAATGGCAGGCGTCTCCCCAGAGCGTCTCTCTTCGACAATACAGTTTTTCATTTTCTTGAAGAAGGGTAGCGAACACTGGGGGTGCGGTACTATCAGTAATAAAAGTATACCATAGACACCGTAATAAAACCAATATTAAAAATTGACTAGCATAACATTCAATATACATTCCCAATATCATTCCCAGAAATGTTCCCAGCATCCTTCACAAACCTCAGATGAATCTTGCTTTAACGAGTACCCCCACCACCAACATCCTGATCGAAATATCAAGTCTAATGGCGCGTATCAAAAACAACCCTTAGTCACAGCCGATTTTACTCGGACCACTACCCGGCATTTATCACCCACTTTTCGAAAACTCAAAGCACACCGGACAAAGTACAATTCAAAAATTTTCCAACTCTCTGACGGAAGCAGACATCACGAAAGAGCCTATAGTAAAAAAAAGGCATCCCCTATGTTATAACGCAGGGTGAATTTCGCTGTCGCGACTAATGCAAACATCAGTGACTTGCACGTGTGTTTACGGTCTTGAAGAATGACGCAACCCTCGCACCAGAGATGTCACTGAGATAGGTGCAATGCTGAGTCCTGTAGTTCTTTGACTGATACCTAGCAACCCTGTAGTATCCACAAGGGGATGACGTCTGGACGTTGCACAGGGGGTGCCCGGGATGAAAATCCTGAAAAGTGATAGACGACCTATTACGCATAAGAGAGAAAGAGAGAGAGCAAGATAAAGTCTACGACTCTAAAGGGATACATGGAGGAGGGTGGGTTTGGACCAAAGGGATCAGCAAGCCACGTGGCCCAACTGTTTGCATGGTACACAGAGCGCAGTGTTTGGTACACAGAACGTTCGCCAGCACAATGCTCTATGGGTTACCAAAACAGCGGCGCGATGCCGGCATAAGCGATATTTATGTCAGCATAAAGGGCACCGCGCTAAAAGAACAACCACCCCTAACACTGCGGGGGTTGTCGTACATATACGGTATAGTATATTGAGATTATGGAAAGAGCCACCTCGGCAAAGTGCAAAATCCAACCTCCAAACTGGATTCTTTTCTTCTTCTTTCAGCCCCCCCCCCTGCCTCTGTCTAACCCTTTAAACTTACACCCTTTACTAGTGTACACCATAGAGTCTCCTTTTTATTCTTGTTCCTGGCTGCTCTGCTGGTACGAAAAATTCCTACTGGACTCTCGAAGGAGACTCAAATTTATGTCCATGAGCTTAGCCGAGGGTTAATACTTTCCGAACCCACGCGGGCACGCCCTGTCGGGAGGATATTGGCTCGGGGAACCCCCTGGAAATTAAATTGAATCGCCCGCGCAACTTCCTATACGAAATTCCTTCCTTCCTGGTTTATTCTATACGCTTTTAGAGTTGGTACACATACTTTTTACTGGTTATCTTTTGTTTCTCCATGTTTACTATGCATTGACTTTCTTTTTCTATGCTTTAGACTAATATCTTTGATATTCTTTAATTATGCGATAGTGCCTTGTTATTGGATGTAGATTAGAGAGTATATAAGTGGGTATATGTATAAAGACACAAATGTATATATATATTTCTATGTATGGACACATTGTGGCAAGAACGGAACCTAGTTGAGTAATCGGCGTAATCTCCAAATTTATAGAGACGTCAGTAAGGGCCCTTTACCGTATAAATTAATCCGTCGTCAGGCGGCGCGAGTTGGGCTTTGAATTATCGTCTATAGCGTCTAGGAAATACACGTAACAGAAGAGGAGGGAATCATGGCATAGATAGTTAGATTGTAGAAGATGATGTCGGATTACGCGGACTGCGTCGGCTCCCACGGAGATCGGCCACCAGTGCTTTTGCCTAGAAACTATCCCTAGAGAGTTCTGACAACGTCTATATATATATTTCTATATACACAAACAATTCCTTCACTGAGAAATAATCGAATACGGCAATGGATTGATGAAAAAATATTTTTTTTAACTTATCTCAAATACATAAAAATCGTTGGATTTTAATCTACACGTTAGGTATGTATAAAATAAGTAAAATATATAAAAAGTACTGAAACCGAAACCAAGAGCCCCCGCTGTTTCACAAAGCCATCTTCGTAAGGCTTCGTTTCATTTATATAATTAAAAAAGAAATATTGATGACACCAATAAAAATGTTTGACCGCATTAAAAAATTCAATGTAGCCCCGTTAATGTGACAGAGACTGTCCTTCTTGTCGCCGTTCGTTAATTCCCAGTGTGTCGCAAGTGTAAGACAGCGGTGAAAAAAAATTTGAATGAGAAAAAGCGCGCGAACGCTTGTGCATTTGAATAAGGATAATTTGTAAGCCGCGAGTAAATAGTCTCTTTATGACAGCTGGAAAAAAGATTTCCAAGTTAAACGTAAATCGATTAGATAGAAGGACGTACCTTTTGATCTTAACCAAGAAGAAACATTTATTTTTCTTTTTTTCACTATTTCATAACACTTTTTCTAGTCACCATCTTCTTCCGCCATCTTCCAGCAAGTACCTCTACTACCGATCTCTTATTCGACTTTAACCCAATGATTTATATCCGACCATATAACGCACACCGAGAATGTGTTAATTATTCGGTAAGAAGAGACGACCAACAAGAATTTACTGTCGGGACGTCACGACGTCTGGACGTCCCGATACCATCCGAAGGTTACACCAGGTAGATATCCTATCTTTACGTATATTATAATGTAAACAGGAATAAAGACATACGTAAGAGGCTGCTTCAAGATCACAAAGTAAACGTACACGCATGCAGAGGCATACAGACATTTACTCTTGTAGGAACACTAAAAATTGGTCAATCATGAATATTTCGTATCTTTTATTCATCGTCGCGACGCTTCGTGACCAATTAATCCAAGGGCTCTTAAGCAGTTCTGTACTTAATAGCCATATCGAATGAAGCCCGTATCAATAAATTAGTCTGATTCTGAAGCTATAATGAAATAAAAAATTTGAAAAAAAAATTTATATCTCAAACGACATTGATTTTTTAAAATGGCCAAACAGCAGCTTTTCATTCGAATCGGTGAAGGGATGGTTAGCTCCTATGACAGGGGTGATAGTTTTACACCGGTGGTGTCACGCTAAATCTTCTAGGCATTGTTCGCCAACCCCTATCACTAGCCATTCGAGCGCTTCACCCCTGTTTCTGCTGTCTGCTGTCTACGTCCCTGACATGTCAGTCCATGGACATGGAACTGCGTTTCGAAAGCATCACCTATACCAGAGTACAATGTGCAGCAATATATTTCGTAATTCGACGGGCATTCTTATCGTGAATTCTCGGGCAATTACGGTTACGATAACTTTGGGAACTTCGAATGATAATTAATAATTAAGGTTTTCATAATGGCGCTTGCTATGGTACGAACCTAACCTAACCCTCGGTACTGCTTACTAAAATGTTGGGGTGCGATTCGGGCACGGTGTATAATGGCAATTTACGCGTCCCAAGAGAACAGATAACTTCATATCTGCCGGTAATCACTTATTCTCTCAAAGGGGATGATATTATATTGAATTAGATAAGTGGCAGAGTTCACTCTCTGCGAATACCATTCGTAGCAGTAAGGTAATAATAATAGGGTGGTTCAACGTTAAAATATAAGGGATGACGAATATCAACTAAATTCCCACCCTGACTTAAAGGAAGACAATTTTGATTTATTACAATCAAATTACCACGTACGTAATATCCTAAGGGTAGTTCACATGAATTTTCGTGAAAAAAAAAGGAAATTTACGCTGATAATTTTTTTTCAACAATTTTTTCCTCGTTGCTTCCAAACTCGTACTGTCCCTTCGATCCTGTTAAGGGATGATGGCAGCCTGAAATCACACCCCGGTAAATTGACCCTCTGTCGCTAAATACCTCCCTTTGACACGTGGATGGGGTAAGAGACCCCATTGGCACGGGATATACGTAAGGGTAGCTACTACTACCCCTATACAATACTATCATGGGAGAACCGTATAGAATTATCCAGAATAGTAGGACGAGTCCAGTCGCTGCGATCTCAGAGAATCAAAAGAGCTTATTGATCTGTCCGTCATTCGACGCGTGCGGCTTTGTATTTATTATTGATGATTCTAGAATCTGCGGAGCTACCAAAGATTGATTATCGAGTAGCAATGACGGTAGTGATTCGTTGAAAAGTTTATTGATTGCTACCACTCCGGTATACCTATATACTTATTACAACAAATAAAATGACAGTTGATATTCCATATATAAATTCTGTAAAGTCATTCGGTAACGTTAATGAATGATAATTAATTCCCATCAACAGGGATCATCGAAATAGATCATGAAACGTAAGCCAGTATATCTATACAGTCAATACTATTTATCAATGTCCAACGTATGAGTTAACGCAGTAATATAAATGACGCGAAAACATTAAGCCGTTATTATGATTATTCATTTATGCATTTATGTCGCTTTCTTACAAGACCTCATTGTGCAGTTATCGCGCGATGGATAACTGCACTTTTCTATTATATATCGTATAAGCGTTAGAAAAGTCTTCCTGAAGTACTTCAAAGTGTTATACTATAGCTATGGGTTACGGTACCTGGTGTCTAATGGTAACAACGACGAGTAGACGGTTTATGGGGGGAAGAGAGAAAAGGTTAGGGGTTGAGTTTGGTTATGGGGGGAGGGGGGGGGGGGTATTACCAGCGTGCGATCGAGCCACGTGCCCGAGATTAATGTGTTTTGATTTTTAGACTTCACATTATATCCGCGCCCCATAAGCCTTCTCCGTGCCTATTCTCCATAGGATATACCATGGCTAGTAGCTCCATTGAGGATGACGCTTAAGCGTCGGTTCTCTCTTTCTCTCTCTATGTGGATACAGAAGTTAGCATGTAGCGCAGCATCCTTTTGTATACTGTACCAAAATGGATATAGAGAACTGAATAGGACTAGCTGATGTTGATTAATTATTTTAGACAATTTATTAATTAATTAATTATTAACTTCTTGGTGTCTTTATTTGGGGATTATTATAGGTATGTATGTATGTATATACATATATATAATATATGTATTATATATATAGTGGTATACTTTTTGGGTCTTTTAATATTACCGTGATAGGATGCTCATTAAGAATCTTAATTAAAACCGCAAGATTGATATAGGATATTATTTACCATCTTCATATTACTCTTTTAAAGCCCCGAAGATTCTTGGGGATAAATTGAAATCCGCGGGGCGGAAGTTAATCAAAGACGCTTGTAAACGGATGGATGACGGAGGAAAGAAAGAGGGATGAAAAATAGAAGGAGAGAACGAAGAGGAAAAGAAGAATGGATCAAAATGAGAAGTAAAATCATCAAAGGCAATAATTTCTTTGGAGATGGACTCTTTGCGAAATAACAAAGCACTTGAGGAGAGTCTGGTGGCTATAGGGGGTAGTTTAGTAAAGATACAAGGGTGATTAAAATCAGAGGGAGGATTTCTCTAGTTTTTTTTTTCTTCCTCTTCTTCTCCTCTTCTCTCCGCTGCTTCTACCCTTAAATCGCTACCACTCACTTTTCTGCTACCACCACCCAGTGCTCTCCTACTTCTGGTACCAACCCTCACTCGCCCCCTAACGTCTGCCTCGTCTTCGTCGAGTTGGTAGCAGGAGGAATTGCAATTAAAAGTATCTGGCACAATCTTCGTTAAACTTCTTCCTCAGCTTCTGGGGAGGCATTATTAAAACGTGCCGTCGGCTGCAACCACTATACTTTACCTACCCCTCGAGACACGACGACCACGAGATCTCATCCCCTCATGCTCGACTGACGCTTTCAACCCTTTTGCATAGAAAACGGCACCCTCTAGCAAATCTTGCCTAAATTACAGATTCCATTTCCTTTTCGAATTTTCAAAATGGTGGACAAGTCCAAATAATTTATAGAAGGAGTTCAAACGTCTGTCAGTACTATCTACTGCGATCTGGACCACTCTGCATAATCGGATACTATCTATTACGAAATGGAACTATCACCCTATTTTTATTCGAAATTCTACGATACGACGGCGGTTTCCATGCAAAGTCGAAGACTCGAAAAGTCAAAGCCCACCAGCTCGAGTTTAACGGGCATTTCGAGAACGTTGGTGAAGTGGATTTCGCACGGAAGGGGTGGGCTGGTAAAAAGGGAGTAAAACGACAAGTTCTCAAGAACAGGGAGGGTTGCGGGAGAAGGATGGAGAAAGGCTCTGGAAGTAATCCTAGGTGCGAAGACTGGAGAATAAGATGAAAATACCTGAGGAGTTAGAGGTCTTACCAGAAGTCAGGAGGATCCAGAAACCTGGAAGCTGGAGAAGCGTTCTGAAGTCTGACGGCACCCAACCCTTGGCGACGGTCTCTGCAAATAAGACAGGAGTCTTTATATAATTCCGACTAATACTCGCTCGGTTAAAACTTATACAACTCCTTTCGCGAATTCTCAGGGTTTCGTGAAACAGAAAAGTTCCACGTGTATTTTACCCACGGAACTTATGATACGATACCGATAGTTAACACTGGCTAAAACTTTGAATCTTGGAGTAGAAAAGAAACAGATGATTTTCAAATTCTCTGTATCGTCTTTAAAATTATACGTATAGATATACTTGCCAAGGGAATTATTATTCGCATATTTCGTTATTACGCGTAACGGTATCACCCTGTTACAAGGGGTGGAAGTATAGCTGAGCGTACAATTAACGTAGACGGCAACTTTACTGATTCGCGAATAAGAAAGTTTGCAAAGATGGCGGATTATAAACGACACGATTACTCGGATTTTAAGCATCTCGCGAATATTGCCGTGCCGGTTGTCAGTAATTGCCGGTTTAGTTTAAGCAGAGTACATTATAAAAACGTTAGCAGGAATTCGTGCAATTTCATAGGATTGCGCAAGGAGGGTGGGATAAAAGAGAGAATTAAAGAAAACCCTCTTCTTTCTAAAATCAAGAAAAAAATTCTACGGCCAAATACAGTCAGCCTTGAAAATTTTGAATTTCTCAAATATTACAAATATTTTCTTCATTCTAATTTATTCGGAAACGGAGGACGGATCCTTCCGGTAAATCGATAAGAGTTATTCTACATTTCCTTAAATATTAAAAATCACCCAAAAGCCAGAATGAGACTCAGGAACGATATGCGTTCTCGGCATATACGTGTGTATATGTATATGTTATACATATACACATATATATATATATGTATCTAACGTAGAAACTTGGTCCTGAGGAAAACGCGGAGCCGTCGAACAAGGGTTGGTTTTCAGTGTAGATAGGTAAACTCACCCCTGCCGAAGGGTTTGCGTGGGACTTCGCTATCCCTGGCTGGCACGGTGTTAATCTCCCAATTAGCACGAGCTGCCACGGAGCTTAGGAGAGTGTTGGTAGGCAACCAACCCTCCGGTGTGAAACTTATCCTTGAGACTCCGGTATTCGCCATTCGAATCCTTGAACGTTTGATCCCGCCTGATAACAGCGTAACGATAATGTTAGCAGTACTATAGTAAATATACTGAAAGTTATCTTGAAAAGAAGTTCAAAAAAATTATTTATCACGAAGACAGCCATTTTTTCTTACAAATCACCGGATTTTTATTGTTATCTCGATAAGGGTATAATCTTCGTTCACTCGAACCAGGAAGTCATTAGTGTATCGGAGAACCTGGTATTCTGGTACGGTCTATAGAAGGTTAGTAATAACTACGCCAAGTACAGCTAGGTAGACAGTCTGATTGCGAGCTTCAGTGACTACTGTCGAAAGAAGAGAAAGATTCGTCTCCTCTCTTTGTTCTTTGCTTTGATTTCTTCTCATCGGTCCTCCGAGGGTTGAAGGCTTTTGGGAGGGATGCTGGGATAGGAAGAGTGAGCGATATTTACATGCGATTTGCATACTAGTTGATCCCTATTGCTTCCATCTCCAACGACCCGGGGGCGGCAGCCTCTCACATCTCGCTCTCTCTTATCCCCCCCCTCTCTCTCTCTCTCTCTCTCTTTCTCGCTCTCTCTCTCTCTCTTTCTCTCATTCTCTCTCGCCATCCCCATTCTCTTATATACTCATTCTCAAAGATACGTTCACTCTCTCTCTCACTCCTCCACTGCTGTACGTACACACATCCCACGATCAGATCCTCCCGACAACGCACAATACTGCCCTTAGCGAAAAGTCAAGTATCGTCGAAACTCACCCCTAAGTCCTCGTTACTTACCCCCTCAATTTCACAACCCTTATTATTTACAAAATCAGCTCGATTCCAGTGGTACTTGTACAAAATCATTGTCTCGAAACGTCCCGCCTGAAAACATTGATAATATGCGAATGACAGAAAATTGTTATATAATTTTCAATTCGAGAAATTTAGATCCTGCCGTAAGGATTCTATCAGGAACCGATCAATATCCCGAGTGTCCCTGATCAGTTCGATCTTCAGATCTGTCTGACTATATAGGTGAAGTTGGCAGCAACGTCCTCTTGACTTTTTTTTCCTCTTTCTTTCCCTGTGTCCATACTGCTGCGAGCAGAGACCAACTCGACTCCCTGGTAGAGCATCTGGAATGTCCCTGTTTCTTATATGGTTGGCTCGCAGGAACGATATCTCATGTCTTTTGTATCGATCGTGATCAACGTGGAAGGATGTTATGCAGAATTTTTCAATTTACCATATACACAGTTACAGAAGCCAAAAGCATGTTGGCAGCGTGTCTATATACCAAGGGCAGGATGATACGTTAAAATTCTATGGCATTACCAGTAGGCAAGTTGATGATGGCAGTACCTATAAAGTTTAGAATAAGGTAATGACAGTGAGATAGAGTGCGAAGGTATACGGGCAGCACGAGCAGAGGAAAGAACAAGAGAGACTGAGAATCGTGATAAGAAGAATAAGAAGCAGAGTTTACGTTTGCCACCCGTAGAGTCAGGCCTTTGGATTTAACAGTTGGCAACGACCGTAATCAGGTCGTATAAATGTGGCTGGGTTTTTGTAGATAGCGAGCGAGGAATCGTCGCTGTAGCAGGGATGTTGGGATAGCTGGTCAGGAGGGGGTGGAAATGGCGGAGGATAAAGGAAGAAGAAATAGAAGAGAAACAAGAAAAAGAAGCGGAAATATAAGATGAAGAAACAGGAAGGAAAGGTAAAGCTGGAGTGGTTGTTACTGGATCGACTGATGGACGGAGAAGAGCCAGGACCATCCCGTTTTCCTATCTCGAAGCGAATTAGTCGAGATAATTAACTCGGCGAAAACCCTGTGGAGTTAGCCGTGCGTAAACTAGTTTCTTTGCGCACCATCCACTGAGACAGTATCTACTTTCACTTGGACCATGATCATCGGACAAAGCAAAGATCGTCCAAATCGTATACATATAACCAGTATAGTTCATTTAGAAGCAATTTTCAAAGATCTCGAACGGTATCACGAAACCGGAAGTCCAGTTGAGAATGTCTTGGCAGGCGCCTAGTCTAATCTTAGGAGTTGATTTAGGATGAATATAAAATGGATGCTGGACCAGGGATTAAATTTGGAAAAAAATTAATCAATGTCACCATCTTCTCTAAGGATCATCTTGATCCATGAATGATCGACTATCCCAAAACGAAGAGCAGGGAAGATATGGCAGTGCGATGTGGTCCAGCATCCTGACTCCTCCATCCTATAGCATGACTCCCATCCAGCTTCGGCAGAGAACCGATTGATATCTGAGCCTCGTGCCACGTGAGCTCTCGAAGCACAGCGTCTAATTAACTCCGTGACTGTCTGACCCCACGGGACCCTTGCTGTTGCACAGTGCATGCTCGCATGGCGCCTATGTCCCCCTTACACAAGCCTAATCCATCCTCTACGTGCAGACTAAGAATCCCACCACACGTTTCACCATATGGGATAAAGACATCATCGTGCCTCGCCAACCCTTACAAGTAGCCATGGTGTGTATAGCAATGGCGGCTTCTTCGATGAAGTTCCTGGAACCACCAGGAACTCTTTTACCTTATGGAACCTATGGGAATCCATTGGAAAAACACGCCGAGTAATTAACAATCCTTGCACGATTGATGCTCGAAGATATAGTTGAATTCCTATGGTGTACTCGTATATTTATAGTACCCAAAAAGAAAATTTTTTCTATGGTATTACGAATTTTTTTTAAATATATTCCTTTTTATTCATCAGACGTTTTTCTTCCAGGGTGATCATTTTTTTTTTTCTTTACATTATTAACGATCACCCTGTACGTTGACCATGTGGCTTCTCTCTCGGAAGCGGCATGAAGAGGATCACTCTGGCGTGCGATGCTCTCGGTGTTTCGTTAATTAAAACGAACGCGAACGAACGGGTTAATTTTATGCGGGTGGCGAACGACCATGCATGGGTTTCCCATTACGGGCGGCCTCCCATCCATCAGTCGTTGGGTGCAACAAATGATGCTGCTGCAGTCCTCGTTGTCGTTGTTGTCGTCGATCGTGTCCTGGGGATTGTCGTAATCGTGAGCTACGACGCGGCGCTACCTACTCTGTGTTGCGCAAGACTTCTTTTTTACATTTTATTTTGGTCGTCTGCTAGACATTGCCAAAATTCTTAATAAAGATCATAATCAGCCATTCAGCCACGTTGGCATCTTGCTAAAGGCTCATGATTTAAATCAGATTCATGATACAGTCGGGCGTCGCGACGCTTCTGCTAATGGTTATTAATTTAACTTTTTTACACTTACCCGGCTACGGCTACGTAACGTTCGCGGGAAATTCAAGTCGGCGACATTTAATGTCCCGCGAAACAGTGATACACTGTTTATTGCCGAAAGCCACGCGGAATTTTTAGGAGGACGTATTATCTCCGGCTTCCCCTTATCTGTGGAATAAAGAACTTCGTAGTTATGAAGAATTACCAAGGACGCAAGAAATGAAATAAAATTCTATTACAGTCACGTGTAGTCGGTTCAAGAGTTCAATAAAATTTTTTGAGATTTCACAAAAAATGAAATCCTGGTATTAAAACAAATCGCACGTGGTTCTCTATAAAATCAGGAAAATATATTTGACAATGAAAAAAAATAAAATATATTTCAGTACAAAAACCATGCACTTGCGTACCATAAGAATTTTATACACATGTAAACAGTGACTAGGAGGCTACATTATTTTTGATATATCCAAAAAAAATATTTATATCACCAACAGACTATACCTAATATCATAAGATAAACACTATAAATAACTTACACATAAATCATGCGAAATCTAACACTACGTTTAATCGTGCCTTTCCCCCGCAGAACGCAGTGCAATAACTATCCTACGAATCACAGCGAAACGCGTCCCTGATAACCACTGCAGAATTACGTGATAGAGTTTAAAAAAAGAAATAACGTCATAGCATTAGCATAATTCGCGTGTCCCGCTAACGGGATGTTTTTTTCCATGCTAATGTTCTCTTCACTTCCTCTCTCTCTCTCTCTCTCTCTCTTCATCTGTACTTTCTGGTTATTCTCTTTTCTCTCTCTCTCCCTCACTGTATCCCCCTTCTATCCTCCGGGAGAAAAATCAGAGGAGACTTTCCTGGATTCTTTATCGTCCAGACTACGCTACGTTGCTCGTTGCCGTTTGTTCTGCTTAATGCTCTGCGAATCGCCGCTCAGCTTTCATTCTCACCGAGCGACATTTGCATAGAAAGAAGTAGTCGGCGATTCCCCAAATAAAATTTTCAGACGCATCCTCATCGAGTCGACCAATCTTACTCGTTCGAATAATTCTTTTATAAAATTGTCACCAATATCAAACATATTGATTCTATACGGCGTATTTGGTACTCATACGGCGCCGGTATTTTTATCCATATCCCGAAGCATTTCCTCCTATGGATCGTATATACGATTCGGGCCGGGGTTTACCAAATGGAGGTATCCTTCCTAGTGGAAGACGTTATTATGCACGACACGAGCCAGACACTCGAAGGCGATCGTAATTATGGCGGAGACTTCCTATGAGAATAATACCGCGAGCCACTTTGAGAGAATGGAGTACCAAGAAAAAAGGTACCAAGGGTAGGTTAGGTTATAGTATTTCAACGAGGCAAAGCAGCCATTGCATTCTTACATTGTATGCAGAACAGTGTCGAAGTGGTTACCAGGTATCCTTTGGTATGTACCAATACCAAGGATTATGTTGGTGGGAGTTTATGAAGAATTCTAAAAACGCTAGCAAGGATCAATTAGGATTTTTTTCTTTGAATAAAAATACCCTTTTTTTCACGTATCTGACTACAATATAATTTCATTACGGTGGATGCACCATATAGAACTCTGTATGTGAATGGAATCAACTGAAACAAGGTATCCTTTGACACGTACCAATATCATGGATTATGTTGGTACCAGTTGATAAAAAATTCATATAATGTTAGCAAGGATCAATTATGATTTTTTGTCCTTAGATAAAAAAAAAAATAAAAAAAAAATTTCTCACGACTTTAACTACAATATAATTTCAATATGGCGTATGTAGCGTAGAACTTATAACCCTCTGTGAGAATAGAATCAGCTGAAACAACAGGAGGTTTTCAGATCACTGATCCCATAAGCGTCAGCTTTTGATCCCCCTGTTGTTTGGCAAACCATAGAATTAAAAGAGAGTTTATGGCGAAGGGATGAACCGGGTTAAAGAAACCATATAGCTATGGTTCTCTCTTATGATTTCCCGGAAGGGACGTCAGTAATACTTGCGTCTTCGGAACGAATTCAGGATCTGCCAATTAAATGAGGCTTCTACGGTGTCGGGATACCGAGCTGTCTTGGTTATTATAAAAAAGTTACTCCGCTGCCCAATTAGGCATCATCTCTCCTTCTTCGTCCTCTTTATTTTTGATCGAATAAAAACATTGATACTCGTATCCTTCAGGAAGTGATTTGTATCGTCTCTTGATACATGTGATAAAAATTAATTTCACTCCCCTGTAATGACTTCGCGCCATTCCACAAATGAGTGATCGTTATTCACAGAAGCTCGTACTTATTTCTATACTATATAATATGTATATATATAGAATACAGGATATTTCAAAAAATCTTGGGATCACAGAAGTCAAGCTACGCCGCCGTACGAGATCAGAATTCGCGACGTCCTACACGGTGCATGGCGTCGCCATTGCTCGGGGCACATCGTTCACAGACGTCCGACTTCCCGGGAGGAATGCGATCCAATGCCAAACCGGGAATCGCGAACGTGAGCGCGTATTACATACTGCGAATACGAGGGACCACACACGTGCAAAACTGGCAAACTTCTGTCCAGGAGTCGGAAGCATTATTTATTATGTCCCCATCGTCAGGAGAGACTAAGAGGAGCTCAAGGTTTCTTTTATCCTCTTTGGTACCCGGGCATTCTTTCTATTGGCTAATCCGACGAATTTTGATAATGCGAGGCACGTTAAGGGTTTGAGCATCACTCATTTGTGCATCACCCTTTTACACGAGCCGAATTCGATTAATACATCAGGATCACGCGCTTTGGATTCTCATCCTGAAATTCTCTAGTTTTTAATATCACAATCAATTGACATTTGACCCAGAGCCACCCTTGATATTTCAATAGGCGGAGGGGATGATGGAGAAAAAAATATGAATAAAACCATCCCTGATACCCATCTATGTGTTCCTGGATGATATACCTATTATTGCATGGTAATATGCAAAGCAGATCAGGACAGCGGGAGGGTGCGGACACGTAGAACAGGGCGAATAGGACCCAAGGGGTGATTAGCGGGACAAAAGCCGGCGCCGCTACAAGTGGAGTCAAATTGGTAGAAAATTGATAATCAACCACCAATATCAACCTCCAAAACCATACAAGGCTGGGTGCGAGAGGCAGGGGATGATTTTCGAAGGACCGACCGTGCACCAAATGTGCCTCAACCCCGTTATGTACTGTATGAAATCCATGAAACATTTCAAAGATTTTAAATATTTAAAAGTTCAACAATGACTAGGGTAATACCCTAAAGAAGATTTGCCGCTAGTAAAAAAAAATATTTTCATTCCCTCTTTACGGAACCATATGAGAGAAAAAACCCACAAGGATTTCACGCGCGAAAAATTCATCGACAATCATCAGGCTTTCCTATGGGTAACTCGATAACGCAAAGAATCACCGTGAAGGTGAGGCAGGAGGGTGCCTTTTCGCATGCAAATATTTCCGCATGGGGTGACGAAAAATGCTCATGGAAAATGCCTCAGGACAGACAAACTTCCCCCATAGATTTCCATGGTATATACTACGTGACATATAGAATCTGTTGAATTTAAATGCCCAGCATGTACAAGCTAAGAAACATCAAGAATATCCACTGGTATACTGTAATAAAATAATATATCAATATATCTATATACGGAAGGACTGATAAGCATATAGCATCTACTATCAGTGATAACCATACAGCTACTAGTATGTACCTCTGTGAAGTGTTATTAAAATGTAAATACAAATCGACAAGTCGGAATGCGCGTAGATAGATCGTCCATGGGAAATATCCCCATTGGGTATGGTATATGAGGTATACCGAGTCCCTGGGGTATAATAACGTTAGTTGAAAAATCCAGGCATGCCAACTGCACGTGCGAAACACACGTACCAATCGCTTCGATGCGAATCGAGCAGCCGAGTTGCGGTAAGCGAGCCTTGTATCGGTCAGCCATTTCGAAATTCCCGCCATTTCGCAGCTATACGTGTTCCGCGCTAATTGTATTCCTAGCTAGGACGTTTCGTTGCGAAATTGTCGACGTTTTATTTTGATTTGGAAATCGCGTTAATCGCACTGACAACTAGAGGCACCGACATTTATTTATTGTCGTGCAGGCGCGTTTGCAACGGCTATACATTTATTTTCAGATATACTTCATAGAAACGACAGAGGCTTTTGAATAATTTGGTGTATAATTTCCTCCATTTTTTTCTCTGTTATACTTTTGCGTAAATTTATGCGACAGTTTCTCTTCTTGTACCTTCCTTACTGGCGGAAAGACAGATTTATAGACTTATAGATTCCTTCCACCCTCTGATACCGTATACGTATCTATACACTGTATATACGTGATCTAGTCCTTGTCTTCAGCATCCTCATCCCCTAAATCGTGGACCACGCACTACGTAACCCCGTGTGCGTTTCCCTGATTTTCGTTTCGTTTTATCTGTTTTTGTTTCGCGATATTCCCGCACGTCGAGACGCTTCCCGACGACCAGGATCGGTTGCTCGAGGGTCGCCCACTAAGTTATACGAGAAAGAGGTCCAGGACCCACATAAATTTGTCAGGAATACCAGGACGCGGGGTCGCTCAAGTAGCTCCTGGTGAAACTGTGCAGAATCCATGAAGGACACTCTGCAGTAATTAAAGGGAAATAACATTAAAAAACACTACGCACGAGTATCGCGTTGACTGGCGGGAATTTTGAATTGGGATTAATCAAGAGATGCCGCAATTGTCTTCCGGTGGATATAAAGTCCTTCAAGATTTTTCATCCTGATGACAAAACCACCAGCCGGTCCCTTTCCACGATTTCCAGGACTCTTTCTCTCAGTCTCTTTTCCCTACTTGAATCCCTTCCGTCCTTCCTATCTCCCTCCCTCCCACTCGCCCCTCTAACCATGACGCAGACTCATCCCCAGCCATATAGCAATGCCTTATAAATATTCAATAGCCACGCGGCCAAGATAAACTAATTAAAACTTAGATCTCGGTAGTCACTTTAGATTTTTACTTACACAAGAAGCATTTCAGTGCGCGCGCCCTCCCGGAAAAAAGTCTACACGGGCCGCGAACCCGAACGCCGATCCGATATTCGAATCGCTGGCAAAGAAAGCTTTACTCTGTACTCTCATTAAGAAAACCAGGTCTTCGCTTCTTTTTACGGCTATTCTATAACGGGTGGCTCTAAGTATCAGTCGCATTTATTATACGCGAATTAACAGTGTAGCTAGAACACGTATTTACTGTGGGATACACGGTACAGTGAAGTATGTGAGATCATTTATTCATCGTGATAATTATTTTTTCAAAATCATCCTAATTTTTTTACCTGAACGATATTGAATTTTTTTTTATTAAATCATATATTCGATACACCCTGTATCCTCCAGGATGTTTCTTCTCGTTCCGTATTTTAATTCCTTGCTTGTGTTTCCTATTTTCCCTTAGTTCTTCTCTTTTTTGTCTGGCGCGACTTACTTCTTCTTCTTTTGCTTCCTCATAGAGGAAGCTATGTGACGATGGGAAATTTTTTTTTGGAGATTTTCATGTCACCATGCTTAGAA